>CM021698.1:3703362-3753669 GCA_011074415.1 Stictonetta naevosa
TCCAGGAAGGAAAAGGAAGTTGGTTTAAATTATTGCTCTTCTTATTTTTAAGCCCAAAAAATCTATTTTAAAATGTATTCCATTATTTGGATTATAAAGTCTTTTCACTGGAAAGATAAAATTACCAGCTTTTCCAACACATTCATCCCATTTGTTGTTAAAATTTCAGTTTGTTTCCCATGCCATTCAGGGAGTCTTTTGAAAAAGGAATAAAATAGCATCTTAATTAAGGAGCAATTTTTGTTTTCCTTATGATAAAATAGGAATCTTATTCTAGCCATTCGGGGTTGAATTAAAGATGCAGTCAGAAATGGGAATGAATTAGCCCACATGGGTAAGATTTACCACCTCAAACTTCAGGGGAAATGCCTACTTACCTACCCAGAGGGTCCTGTTGTCGTATGTTGAGGATACCAGACATGACACAGGAATGGCTACCATGGCAGGATATGGGAAGTTTGTGCACTTGGACCATAGCCATGAAGCCAGCAGGACATGAACAGACAATTCTGTTTGTCAGAAATCAGAATTCTGCACTACATCTTCATTGAATGTAAGTAGAGCTTTTGTTGGGTGTCCAACAGTCTTTGAGGGCTGTCAAATGGGAAGAACACATCTGCAAATGCTTTAATCTACCCTAGCAGCTGTAGATTAAAGCATTTGCAGGTGATTGTATCTACAATCCATGCTGGTTTCAGGTAAGTATTTGAATGAGAAAAGGTGGGCTTAATGACCTTCCACACTGACAGACAAAGCCACTTTCACTGTAAGCCACTTTCTGTCAAGCACAGGTTCAGATGCTCAGTCAAGGCAGGCAAGTAAATTTAGTTTCTGTCGTGCTATGCACAATGTCAATCCATTTAACGTGCCTCGTTGTGGTGACCTGAAAGAATTGTGTGGTTTACTACACACAGTTTCTCTTCTGTCTGGCTTGTTTTAAGAGTGGGAGGGAAAAGGGGAATGGGTGGCAGGGGTGGAGTGAACACATGCAGCCCTAAGTGTTTTCAATAGAGCATTAATTGAAATGTTGTAGATACTGTTTGCCTCAGCTGTGGCTGTTCATAATAATTAGTATGAAGGATTCAGAGAACAAAAATAAATAAATATATTCACAGACAGAAAGCAAGTCAAGCACTGGGCTGGGAATCTGAGAATCTTCTAAACTCCTGAACCTTATAGGACAAGGACAATACAATTTACAAGGACCTTGTAAACTAGACAATTACAAGTCCTGGATCCAGTTGGGATGAATCCAACAGGGAGCTGGCTAACAAAATGCTGTCACTCTCTTACTTCTTTCAAGGATTTTAGTGATCGAGAGAGAGCCCTCATGGGTCGTGTATATATTTATTATATATATATATATACATAATATAAATTACAAAATAAATATTAACAATAAAAAATTGAAAAAAAAAAAGGTAGGACAATCCTTAAAAGAGGGTAAGGAGAAGGGTACAGAGAACTACATACCAATTAGCTGTACTTTAGCCCTGGGGAGTACATCAAGTCCCACAAAAAGCATTTTAAAGGCATTCAGATGAGAAGAGAATGACCAGAAACAGGTAACATGAATTTCTAAGGGCAAATTGTAATTGGTCAACCTGATTGTGTTCTGAGAACATGACTGGCTCTGTTGGTAGGTGGAGAGCTGTAGATTATGTTTATCATGACTTAAGTTTTCAATATGGTCTTCTATAGTGTTCCTTCAAACAAGTTTGAGAGGTAGAGGCTAGATTTCAAGGTAGTAGACAGCTGGCTCCTCTCAAAGGGCAGTTTGAATTCTAACTGATATCAGCTATGACTGAGGTTCTCAGCATTAAGTTGTGTTGAATATAATTGTCAATATCTTGGACAACGAGCAAGAATGCACCCTAAGCGTGTTAAAGGATGACAGAAAATTGTGGGGAACAGTCAAACTGCTGGAGAATGGGTGTGCTGTTTAGAAATATCTTGCCAGTTTGGAGAATTGGGTTCGTAAGTTCAAAGACAAATGGGAAGCCCAGCTGATGGGATGGAATAACTTCATGCAACTTTATATGCTCCGAGCCAACTGGATAGAAAACAGTTATGCAGGAAAGGACTTGGGGTAATGGTGGACAACTATTTCAAAATGAGCCAGGAGTCAACCTTTACAAGGCTGGGGGAGCAGGGTTTGTTCAGCCTAAGGATAAGGTGAACAGCAATCCAACTGCTGTCTTCAAAGTTGTTATCTGAACATGTAGAAAAGACTGAATCAGACGCTTCTCAGAGTTGCAGAGCAAAAGGGTGAGAGACAACTGTCACAAGGAGAGTTGTGGATATAAGTAAGAAAATCTCTGTAAAAGATGCTGAATGCTGGAACAGGAGACAATAATGTCTGTGAAATCTCCATCCTAAGAGATTTTCAAAACTTGGCTGGATTAGGTTCTTGGCAACCTGATCTTATTTTGAATCTGGCCCTGTTTTGAGCAGGAAATTTAATCAGAAGACCTCTAGAGACCCTTTCAAAATTAAATTATCTGATTCTAAAAGTGGAGGCACTTTGTAGTGTTTTAAGTAAGACATTGTGCTTTATATAGCAAAATGGTTTACAAGACAGTTTGGGTTCACAACTCCTGATGATAGTGGTTAAGGTTCCTAGGTAGAAAAAAGGATAATGGAGGTCAAAACATAAGGAAGGTATTTCAAAAATGAATGTTGAGACCATTCTCTGGCTCTGAGGGCAACTGACACAGCACAGCTTACTTCCCTTCAGTTAAATTTACTCTTTTACACTTCCCAGTGTGGCCTAATCCATATGGTAGTGTACCATGGCTCATTCTGTTTGCTGAACCATGACCAGGTGCTGTCTGGGAGATGGCTAATTGGTGCAGACCAAAACCATGCCAGAAAGGGAGGTGGTAATTGCCCAGTCTCTGAGGAATAGTATTATATTGGGTTTATGTAGCAAGATCTTGGTAGTAAGGGTCTGCAGGGGTAACCTCTATGAGCAGAGCCCAGCAGCTGTGCCATGTCAGACCAGAGCCAGCTGCAGCCAGCTCCAAAAGGGACCCACCTCTGGTCAGAGCCACACCAGTGAACAATGTTGGTTGTGCCTCTGAGAGAGCAGATTTAAGAAAGGGAGGGGAAAAAAAAAACACCCTGCTGCGCAACAGTGAGAAGCAGCCCTTCAGCTCCCAAGGCCAGTGCAGCAGGAGGGCAGGAGGTGCTCCAGGCACACAGCAGCAGTTCCCCTGCAGCCTGTGGAGAGGCCCCTGGTGGAGCAGGCTGTCCCCCTGCAGCCCATGGGTCCCACACGGAGCAGATCTCCACGCTGCAGCCCGTGGAGGAGCCCCCGGTGGCGCAGGTGGATGTGGCCTGGAGGAGGCTGCGGCCCATGGAGAGCCCCCGCAGGAGCAGGCCCCGGGCCGGAGCTGCAGCCCGTGGAGAGGAGCCCATGCAGGAGCAGGGGGTCTGGGGGGAGCTGCTGCCCATGGGGAACCCGTGCTGGAGCAGTTTGCTCCTGGGGGATGGACCTCGTGGGATGGAGCTGTGTGGGAGCAGTTCCTGAAGAGCTGCTGCCTGTGGGCAGCCCCCGCAGGCTCAGCTGGGGAAGGACGGCATCCCATGGGAGGGACCCCGCGTGGAGCAGGGGCAGAGAGGGACCGTGAGGGAGTGGGGAGACGAAGCATCAGGAACAGACTGGAGCCCCCATTCCCTGTTCCCCTGTGCTGCTGGGAGGAGGAGAGAGGAGAGGGTGGATGAGTGGGAAGGTGTTTGTAGTTTGCCTTTAGTTTCTCACTGTTCTGGCCTGCTAATGATAGGCAATAAATTATATGAATATCCCTACACTGAGTCTCTTTTGCCTGTGATGATAATTTTTGAGTGATCTCCTTGTCCTTATCTGAATCCTTTAGCCCTTTCCATCTTATTTTCTCTCCTTTTCCCTTTGAGGAGGGGGAGTGAGAGAGTGACTGTGGTGGAGTTCAGCTGCCCAACAGGGTAAAACCACCACGGGTACTCAGGGACATTCCAAGCCTGCAGTCAGCTTGCTTACAAAGACATAGCGTGTGGGTGTGCAATCAGTAGTCTTGGAGTTTCTTCTAGATTCTGGGTCCAACATATCCCGTATCTGTTATATCCATTCCAAATCTAAGCTCTTAAAGCCAGGGTGTAAGCTCTTAAAGCCAGGAAATAAGCTCTTAAAGCCATAAAACTCTTCATAGGTTTACAGGGTGTGTTGCCAAGGGGCACTGAGCTTAGTTGAGTTCTGCATGGCCTACAGAAATACCGAAGTTCATCCTTTGTTATTCCATGGCAAAAAAAAAAAAAAAAAAAAACAACAAAAACAAAAAAACAAGATGTTCAAGACAAAATATATTGTAACCATATCAATGGCAGGGAAGATCAGTACAGGCACTTGGGTACCTGGGTTCTTTTCTTCCAATTAGCTTGTTGGAGTATTTCTCTGCTTTCCTTCCCAACCTCAAATCATCAGTTAGGCAAGATTTAGAGGTAACATCTTTCTTCAGTGCCTACCAGGGGAGCTCTGTTTGTGGCTGGGCAAAGGTTTTCTGGCTGCCATCATGTAACACTAATGATACTAGAAATGCCAGTTACTGTTCTCCTGAGTGTCAGGTCTGATTTCTCTGGGTCTTTCACACTGTCTTCCTCTCTCTCCCCCTTCAGTCACATACCACTTTCTTAATTTTCCTATACTGCCAAGGTCTTGCTATATTGACAGTGGACATAAGGTAGAGATAGAGGGAAAAGACAATGCAGAAAACCATATTCAGTTGTAACCTTCATTCTCACCTCTGCTGCAGAACAGTGTTTTCAATAAGCTAAAAAGTATTTTTTCCCTTAATGATGAAAAAAAAAAAACTGATTATATTTTTGCTTGAACAAATCAAATCATTAAAGAGAAAATTTGTGCAACTGTCACCAAAAGAGTGTTTGTTTTTTTTTTTTTTTTTTTTTTTTTATTGAGAGGGACTAAACTGTTGCTTATTTCTTCCCTGGGAGGCCAACTACAGCAAGTATGAGAAATGTGTTGTTCAGTCCATCAATGAACCTTTTTAACCCATCAAAAAGAAACATTTTTTAAAAAATGTAAAATGATTGTATTTAGGTATTTAAATGGACTGAGTGCAAGCTGCTTTTTGACTAACTGTCTAACCCTGTAGTGATTATTCAGTATAACACACACCAATAATGACTTCAGTCCTCTGTCATGAATAAGGACAGATTTATGCTTGGTGCTACACAAAGCAAAACAGACATCCAGTTCTTGAAGTGAATCTGCATTTTTTCTTGCGGGAAGCACACCTAAATTGTTTCCATGCTATCTGCTCAGTTTTATTAGAACACAAACTAGAGCTGCACTGCCTCAGATAAGCTGGTAGGACTACATAAAGTGAAAAGATTGACAATCAGATCTTCCCTCAGCCTATTCTTTTGCTGCAGGTTAGGTTTTCATCTCCACTCATACTCACAACACAGCATACTGTTTATTCCTGACTTGCAAAAGCCTCCATGCTGTACCTTTTTACATCTTACAGAAATCTCTTTCAGTAGGGCAAAACACATGGCAAACCCAGCAGGAACGATCTGACCACTTATGTCATTTCTCAGAAGAACTATGGTCTCTTCAGCGGTCTAATGGTCTCTTCAGCAGCTTGGTATGGGTGATTTGTTGTCATCTTTCTTTTAGTACATCTCTGATTGCAAAGAAGTATATCTTGTGCAGAATGCAAGATCTGCTACCCAGCAAAAAGGACAGAGAGCTGTATTTTTCAATACATTATGTGTTACACATAAGTCAATATACATGCATTTAGAAACACCATTTGCAGCTTTTGATTATATTCTCTTCTTGAGTTGTATCATCAGAGAGGGACTGTGTGTAGTTACTAACTGTGACTACTAGGATTAGGTTCATAAAGAATAAAGCACATGTGGGATGGAGATACAAGACTGGAAATGGGGAGAGAAATGCCAAGAATTTCTCCTGCAGAAGTTTGTCTCTTTTGACAAAAAATGGAACCAATAGGACTATATCCCTGTGGGTGTTCACATCCAAAGATATGATGAAATCAGGACATGTACCCAACTCCTAGAGAAATAATAATAATAATAAAATTAAATTTATATGTGACTTAGATGTTTAACCACCTTGAAAAGTATTCTCTCAGGTACTTTTGTTGGCAACTACAATAGAGGCAGGGATCTCCTCTGCAGACTGGCTTCTGTGTTGTAATTTTACATGGATCTTAACAGTAGGTGGACAGAGATCAAAGATGAGATTAATTCTTCAGGTGACCTCTTTACTCCACAGCCATTTCATGCTTTGCATTTCAATTCTGCTTAGTATTATTCTTTTTCTGTAAGATTCTGGAACACTGAATATATTAGTAGGGGCAGGAAAACATGGAAAGGAGAAATAATAGCAATCCTTCTTATAGGTGAGTCAGAGAAATGTTTAATTTCATCCTTAGATTAAAATTTTAAATTCTTATCTCAGTTTGTATCTGGATTTGAATCTTAATTTAATCTTTCTTTTTTTTTTTTCCTTTTTTTATGATTGCAAAAGAGTTGACTTAAATAATTTATGTTTCAATGAGTTTTAGAGTCTCAGAAACAGTGTTGTTGCCAATGAAAACCTACAAATAGTGGTAGAAAAAAAAAAAAAAGACTTTTTGGGATTAAGAGAATTTATCTGGATGGATAGTCATAAAAGATGCAGAATTTCATTTCATTCACAATTTCCTTATAATGAAAAAGCTCTGTGAAATTGCACAAGATTTTCGTCCCATCCAGTTTCTCTAAAATGAGTGTTTCATATTTTAACTTCATTTTTCCAGACCTTATGCAGCTGAGTTGGATGGGTGTTGGATTCCCAGAGCTCCTTTGCTGTATTTTTCAAGCTCATGAAAATGTCTTGGTAATAACATGGATGGAAACTATGGTAGCTGAGAAGCAGGCACATTCCATTCTCTCAGGAGTGTGTGAGATGTGGTGTCTGGTCACGGACTCCCACAAAATCTAGGTTCTTGGGTGGACAACATTATCTTTACAGCTGAGGTGATTATTGGCAATGTACACTTCCCTAGTTTCTGGCAGCTTAAAATAAAATAGGGCTGCTTAAGTCCTTACATGAGTCATTTTACCTGCAAGCTGACGAAGTGATGGTAAGGACACTGTCAAGAGTGACATTGTGGCAAAAACAGCAACAGCAACAACAGCACAGATGATACAAGATCATTGTATGTGCAATTTCATCTTGGGCAAACCTCCAGGGAAGTTGCATCTCAGTAACAGTTTAATTAAATTGCCAATGCCATGATCACAACTATGCCAGAATAAGTAATTGCCCTTTTTTTTTTTTTTTTTTTCCTGGCAAAATATGTGACCAGTATCTGATTTCCTGGCAAAATATGTGACCTTTATCTGATTCTTTCTTCAGCTAGGGCACCATGTTGTCTGCTGAACAGGAAATTGACCCTGCTATTCTCCCTCAGGAGAAATCTGACAAATTGCAGTTGAAAGAGTTTCTGGTTCAAGTGACATTTCTCCAGTGACATCAAGGAGTAAGGTCCATCAGCCACCACAGGTATGAGAGGTCTTCATCCAGCTGCACCATCAGTTCCTTGTGCTGTGTAGAGCTGGTCACTCAGAACTACTGTAATAGTGGAACTTCAGCTAGGCACTTGGAGTCTGAATACAGTCAGTGGTTACTTTCTAACTCAGATGGCCAAGGAGGATGGTACAAAAATCCATAACAGTCTGCCAGAGGTCCCTTTGGGTCACTTAGGTCTCAAAGATGGACTTGTGAGGTCTGGAAGGGAAACAATGACTCCAGTGTGGCTTGATCCAGAGAACTACCAGTCAATGGGTCAATTCTCCATCTTAGGTGTCATGGGGCTTCACTAGAAGACGTGATCTGGATGGAGAATCACAGTTTTCCATTGAAGGAATGCTTGCTTACCAGTTGCACTCAGATGTCTTTAAACAACACCTTTTTTAATAGCTACCGCCTCCTCCCCCCCCCCCACCAAAAAAAAAAAAAAATAGAGGCACCACTGAAACAAATGATAATACTTATAAAATAATAAAGGCAATAGTTCATTTTATTTTTCTTTTTGATTTCTACAGATACATCATTACACATTTTTAATTTTTCCCATGCTAGTCAGGAAAGGTGAATAGTTTTTTTTTTATCTTCCTCTTTAATGATACCTTTTTTTTTTTTTTTTTACATTTTTATTAACACAGGAACGGGGGTGTTAAGAAAAAGATTAAATTGTGGGGGGTTCATTTAACTACAGACTTTTCGTCTTACAGAGTAAATTTATATTAGATACAGGGTGTCTAGGCAAAATCACACACTGGAGATGCCAGTCTCTTTTCACTGAGGGAGCTGAGACAGGAAGTTTTAATGCTTTTATATAGCTAGAGTTAGGTAAAGTTAATTCTTCCTGCATTTCTAAGACTTACAATAAACATAATGACAATTGGGAACATTCTGTTTGTTTCATACATGGCAAGTATTATTTTTTCTACCATTCTCATTCCTGTGAAAGGTTAGAATGATATTTTTCATTTTCCTGCCTAATGAATGCTAAACACAATTTTCAAAACGTACATCGTCCTGAATATATCAGAAAATTGACTTTAAAAAAATATATATTTCAATGGTGGATTTTCTTTCTTTCTTTCTTTATTTATTGCTCTTCCAAGCAATTACATGTAAGTTCAGATCTAAACTTCAAATTAGTGTATTGAGATTCAAGAGCTTTTCTTCAGTGTCTACTGAATTGCAGTATTTTAGTAGCAAGAATAGGTTAGGAAAAGATTTATGCTCTCAAGCTGACATTGGAGTCATTTCTTTTGAATAAAACAGGACTGGGAATGCTCAAAATCTCAGAAAAACAGACCAGACAGTATCTCTCCTGCTAACATGTATTTGCTCCTGCTGCTTATTTTTCAACTGAAATAACAATCCTTTGTTTGAGAATCCCCATTAGTTGTTGTGGAGATAATTATGAGGCCAGGGGAAAAATGGAAATTTTAGGTGAAAGTATAAAAAGAGGAAGAGAGAAATTCCTGGTGCAACAGAGATCCTCTTAATAGTAATAATAATTAATTAAATAAATAAAGAGGAAGCAAAGAGAAGGCTCTAGTCTAAAAAGCTGATTCTTAGCACCTGTGTGAAAGGAAAAGAGAGACAAAATCTATCACAATAGAAAAGAAAAGAAAGGATTCATCTCACTATTCATAAGCACCTGCAAAGTAGCCATTTCTGCCTGAGCTAGTCCCCTGGGCCTCCTTCAGGAGGTATAATCAATTCACTCAATGGACTCTAAACTTCCATTTCTCTCATCCTCAACTAGACATCTAATGTAGGTGAGATGAGCCATGTTCAAGTGTCTATTTTTGTCCATTGACTATCAGGGAAGCCTTGGGGGAAGAAACATCCAAGTCTGCAATGCAAATATCTGCTGAAAGGTGCAGGACATCCCACACCGGGGGAGAACAGCAGAGCCTGTAAATTCAATACCTCATATGTAGGGTCCTGATGTCTCCTCAGATTCTGCCTCATGTTGCCTCAGCTTGTATCTGTGGTGCTTGCAATGAACGTGTCGGCTTTGCAGCAGGGAGGTATTTCTCCTGCAGCTGCTACACAGCAGGCCCAGCTGCTCAGCTACCAGTGAAAAAACAGATCTGACACGAGATCATTTCAAAGGTAATAGGCGGTGGTACTGCAGCAGCCAGAGAACAAACACTACTTTGCAGGGCTCCATGCTTACAGGGGCCATCTAGAAAACACAGCAACAATACACCCTCCTGTAATCCAGCTCATCCATTAATTTGGGTAGAAACTGAGCAGCATGGTCAAAGGTTGCAGAAGGGCCACCATCGTAACCGAACCCCTAAATTCTGAGCTGAGCTGAGGAGTGTTCGATGTAATAACATAAGCAATAATATACCCCCTCCAGGGAGGTAGTAGAAGAACTCCAATCACCTCTAAACTGACCAGAAGGAGACTGAGAACTTGCATCCGCATCTTATACAGAATAGATGAAAAGATAAAATATCTTTGATCATGTCTGTGTAACAGAAACATAGGACATGGCCAAAAACAAACAAACAAACAAACAAACAACAACAACAAAAAAACATGCTGGAATTCACTTCTTGGGATATAGCTTAGATACAGAAACAGAATGCTCCTTCGCAGACATCCGAGGAGTTGACAATGATCAGAAAGATATGCTGTCGTATAATGCACTCATTTTGAATACTGTTCCTATATGCAGAAGTTGGTTCAAGGAAATTATTATTATTATTATTATTTTCCAGGGCATTTGGGATGTAGGATGCTAAACTCCTGAGCAGCCTGCAGCTCTTATAATGGTAAGAGTTATGGTGCAGTGATGGAGTCTGCTCTGAGTGGTTAGATGACAGGGAAGGGAAGGGAAGGGAAGGGAAGGGAAGGGAAGGGAAGGGAAGGGGAGGGAAGGGCAGGGGAGGGGAGGGGAGGGGAGGGAAGAGAAGGGAAGGGGAGGGGAGGGGAGGGCAGGGGAGGGCAGGGCAGGGCAGGGCAGGGGAGGGCAGGGCGGGGAGGGGAGGGCAGGGCAGGGGAGGGGAGGGGAGGGGAAGGGAAAGGAAGGGAAAGGAGGGGGAAAGAGGGGAAATGAGGGGAAAGGAGAAAGACCTTTCCATCCCAGGTCATGACTAGCTTCTTCCTTCCTTTCTCTCTCCTTCAAATAGGACCTTTAACATTTTCTTCTTGAGTCACTGTTTGTGACAAATATATCTTGGTTTTATTTTCACAGTTTTTACAGCTTTCTCTCTGGAAAACACTGGTTAATTTCTTGTGAAAACAAATGAAAAAGAGACTTTGGGATAGATTAGACCCGAATTAACAAACGATTCTCCACTTTCCCAACTCTCTATCTGCTTTGCAGCATTTTTGTGGGATAAGAGAGAGTTGAGAAAGATGAGAACAATTTAATGGATAAGCGTGTTCCAGGAAAATTGTCAAGACTTCCTTGGACCATTGAAATGATTTTTCATCTGTCAGCTTCAGATTTACTTGCACTTTTCTATGAGATACTTGATTCTGACCATTACCACACATACCTAGCTGATCAGACCAGGGTAAACTATGAACTGTTACGATCTTTCAGTTGCAGAGAATGTGTTCTGGCTTTTGTCAGTCATTGGAGCTTTAGCTGATATGGTATTCGTTGAATTCTTCTGAAGTCATTATTTTTTTCAGGGATTTCAATGAGCTGTTTGTAGCTCTGTAAAGTCATTCCCTGACGGCCTCTGTCACGCCTAAACACTTATATCAGGAAATAAAAGTTGACACGTTAACCTTTGTTGCATTGACTATGTGCAAACAACAAGGTTTAATAATCTGTGAAATAACATATTTAATAATAATAATGATAATAATTATTATTATGATAGTAATAAAAGCCAAGGCAGCAGCAGACGAAAATCTGCTGCAGTAAGATGAAGATCTGTGCAGGCTCAGTTCTCAGATGCAGTCAATTGGTATGATTCCAGTAAAATCAATGGTGCTGGGTCAAATTATACTAGTAGTGTATCTGGACCCAAGAGGATAAGTATGTGATAGCATTACTGAATCAAAGATGGATGAAAACACTGCTAAACTGAACTAAGTATTCCTATCTCCCTCCAGAATACAGAAGAAAGGAAAAAACAGGTCACGTCTCTGCTGCCTTTGCACAGCTTCCAAAATAATCATGGTTTCCTGCTAGAGACTGCTCTATTTTAGCATTACATCCTGATGTATTTATGTACACACACGCGCGCGCGCGCCTGCACATAGCATCATTTTTATCCACATTTTTTCATTTCTCTCAATTATCACAAATTAAATTATAGCCTTGATGACTCTGGATAATGCACAATGAAAATACTCTCCTTGAGCTATGATTCTAAATTCCCAAACGTATTAATTAAATACTGAGGTATCATTCCTGTCATTTGATATATCAAAAATTAGAATATATTTTTTCCTGTGTGCTCCTCTGAAGCAGGAAAGATATATATATTTTTCCTTAGCTGTACCACAATCAAAGTTTGTAGGCATCCATTTGGTAGTTTAGCTTAATCATACTTATGCAATTACTGTCAGAGTATGACATTTTCCTTTCACCTTTACTATTCCTTAGAGATTAAGCTATCAGCCCTTCAAGATCATTACAGTTGTTTACATGCAGGTAACAAAAAGAGTCTCAGATGTCTAGAAAGCTTTATTTCTGGCTGTAACATGAAAGGAAATCTCTATTCTTTTTTGATATTTTATTTTGTAGCAAGGAAGAAGTATCCATAACTGAGAAATGGACTAAGTGGCGAAACATAAATGTGTCTCCCTAAGAAATGCAAAATAGTAATATAGAAATTTTAATGGAAAGATACAGGGAGAGGGACTCAGTTTTCCATTGCTGAAGCAGTGACATACATATTGAATTTAAAGCCGGAAGGTACTATTATAGTAATTTATTATAGAACACACAAACACCAAAGTTGTACTTTGTGATTCCTTCATACAGCACATGGTGTGGTTCCTTCATACAGCCTAAATCTCTTCTGATCTATTTCGTCAGGTCATTATTTCCTGTAAATGAAAAATTAATGGTTTTAAAATAAACAAGGCAATATCACAGCAGTTCAGGATGAAACATGGCTAGGATGGCAAGTGGTGCATCTAGCCTGCACCAAACAAGTGCATCTCTTTTTCATAATCCCTTGATGGTATTAGCCCACCAAGTAGATAGGTCACCGAGGCTTTGTGGTGTTCTGAAATGTCCAGTTTTGAGAACAGAAAAGCTTTTTTTTTTTTTTTTTTTTTTTTTTTTTTTTACAAAGCTCACATGGCTGAAAGGAGCTGGCAGAGAGTTACAAAATCTGTCATTTCTTAGGCATCCCCTTGCTTGACCTTTAGAAGACAGTTCTTGCTCATGTGAGCTATTCTTATACATGCATACATGATACAGCAAGCCCCTGGACTTCTACATGTCTATTTTCTTTTTTCTTAGAAATACAGCATTAGAATATTATCCACCTATCCGCCTAATTATCCACCTCTTCTCTCTTAATTGCTGCACCAAAATCTGCTCTCAGTACCATTTTGACCAGCCCACACCACTAATAACTTAAAAAATGTAAAACATGAAAATAGTCTTCATCATTTTTAAACTGGTTTCCTAAGGAAAGGAAGTTTTTGCAAACCTGTGTTATGTCTGCCAGTCCCTACCATTCACTGAATTTATTGACCATTTTCAACTATAATTAGGCAAGATGTTGCAAATATATGAATTATGCTAACAATAGCTATGGAGAAAGAGTAGACAGATCACAGCTGGTATTGAAAGTACAGGAATAAGATGTTCAGGAACTCAGTCTCAATATTTGACACCAGAGGATCAACAGAATGGAAAGGAAATGAGATTTTACAGGACCTTCTGCAAGAAGATCCTAATTCTTTCCTTTCTGAATTCCTTTGGCAACCAGGGAAGTCTGGTGAACACTTGTATAGTTATCCTTCGTGTTGCTGCTCATGCTGTATAAATATGAAGATTATTTGTTTAATTATTCAACTCCCTGCAGTTGTTGAAAGTACCTCAAGGAACTCTTCAATTCTCAGTGTATTATATTCTGCATTTCATTAAAATGAAGCAGTTACTTAATGTATGTGATATGCACATTCATGTCTTCATTTTCAGCTGGATGAAGTGACTCCAGCAAACATATAGAAATTAGAATGAACTGAAGAGCTCACCCTCTTTCAAACACTAAGTAGGCTTTGGTTTCTTTACAGTGTAAGATTAAGTAATCTATCAGTGTTGCAGAATATTTAAAACTACGTTTAAAAGCTAATATCCAAAAACAAGCTTGATAAAAAGATGCTAAGCTTGTTTACAAAGACATTTGCAGTAAAAATTAAGTAATTTTCAAAATTTTATGAGCTCTTTCTTCCCTGAATTTGTATTTTAGTTTGAGAGATAATAAAGATATTTATTTAAATGAAAATTACCATAAATTTAAGGAACTTAATTCCCTTAATACCCTAACATAATAAAAGAGTTATTTGTTAAGAAAGTAATTTCTTAAAGGTAGAAGACGGTAGACTTTTTAAACCCCTCTTTCCAGTGACAAGAATACAGCAAATATTTCACTTGGCTGAATCAATAAATTCAAAAATGAAGGGAATGTTTCGTACCCATGATTCATCAGACCATGTTCCACTTTAAACATATGCATAACTAGACTTGAAGCACATGTTCAAGATTTATTTATTTATTTATTTATTTATTTATTTGAACTAGAGCCATATACTCTGTTCTGCACGGGCTTCAAACTGTTCTAGCAGCTGAGCTTCAAACACAACAGTTTCCACTTAGAAACCCAACTAGATAATTAAAGTCTTATAAGCTTTCATTAAGAAACCCTTTATATATCAATGGTGGTTGTTACTTCAGTATTTGATGCCTCACTCATGGAGATATAGGAGGTTAATGGACAAAAATAATCCTTTCAAAGCTCAAATTAATGGCTGTGTAACTGGGATGTATGACAAATAACTGAGCAGTAATTTGGTCACCCTCTGATTGGCATAGGCTCACCATATCAGAGAGCAGGGGGATGAATACAGACAAGTATCAGAATTTACCATGACTGTCACGTTAAATGAACACAATTCTTCAGACTCTCTACACTAATATTACTTACTCTCTTTGACTGCAAGAACTGTAATGTTCAGGTTGCATTTCTTCCCTTATTGTGCAATACCTTAAAAAGATCTGAACATATCCACTACCAATATTAAAATAGCATCAATGTCAATGTCATTCCCAGCAGAGGAAGTTCAATTAAACATCTTAAAGGTAAGAATCAGGACTGGCTTGTCTTACAAGCTTCCATAAGTGTCATGCTCTAAATGTCTGAAATTCACAATAGTAAGAGCTCATGCAGTACTCAAGTCATGAAACTTTAAGCTTAATCTTAGGCTCTTACTTATTAAAAATCGTAGGTAAAAGCATTCCAAATAAGTTTACTCATTTCCTATTTAAGTTTTTGGTTTGTTTGTTTTGTTTTGTTTTGTTTTATTTTGGTTTTGGTCTTATGGCTCTGCATAGTAACAGGTTAGGGAACTTGTCCTTACAACTGAGAACTGTTTTACAAAGAGATTAATAAACATTGGCAAAATGATCATGAGCAATGTGTTCAGTGGACTCAGTCCAGTTCCCAAAGGACTGTAGCAAATTAGGCAAAATATTTCCACAACTGTAAAGCACTGAGCAGAAATTGAAAACAAACAAACAAACAAAAACAAACAAAAAAAAAACCACCATGAACTCCCTTTGATCTTTCCTCTGTGCAAAGATAAAATATACTCATAAAGATAATGGAAACTTCAACTTACTGTTACCAACACCTAGTAAGTCACAGGCTGTGGCTCCATTTATTTTGCAATGCCCTCTCCTGTACATTTCCTGGTAATTTATTTGTAATAGATTTGCATTTTTAATTGCAATGCATTTTGATTTTTTTTTTTTCTTAAGATTCAGCTAACAGAAAACAGATGGCATCTAAGTAATTCCTCCTCCAAAGTAAGCAAAACGAATATCAAAACAGAATGATGACTGAAATATTTGCCTAGGTCAAGTTATTTATTGTTGCTTCTTTGGTATTAATTGCTACTTTAATTATGCTGGCAGTAAGTGTTGTTTGTAAATCAGACCTTCTAGGGTGAATCTGCAAAATCTTGAGTTGCTCTTGGTTCTGCCTGTAACTTCCTGTTAAGTATATCAAATCTTCCGAGTTGAGTTCAATATTTTGGCTACAATGTGTGCTAACATTTCACAACCCTTAATTTGTATTCTGTGGATCTGTCTGCCCCATTGCCTGATACCTGGCACCGATCACATCTTAAAATAACAAATGATGGGACTCATCTAGCTAAATGCAGATATTCAGTGCAAGTGTCTACCTTTGACCTATTGAATCTTGGGTCCCTCTGTAATTGAAGGAAAAGGCAGTTTGGGTACAAACAAAGCCTATAAAAGGTAACATGAATTATTTCACCTGAGATGAGAGCCTGAGATGACTGACAAAGTTGTGAACATATAAACATAATGTATCAAAAGCTGTATGATGAAATTCCTATCTAAGATAATAAATAATCTTTTATTTTCACACCTGGAAGAGACTTATTTGACTTGTCACTACTTGAAGAGTCAGTGAATGCAGAAATATAAAGCATACCTATGTGCTTATAAATATAGACATATACACAAATAGGTACAGAATACATGTAAACTTCTACTCATATATTTAAATAGCTTTTATATAAAATTGCAGGATATGTTACAAGTTTTGCTTTCATATCATACCTAGTACCTGAGAGGAAAAAGAGTTTATGTTCTATTGTAGATGTTACAGATATATGAGAGTTGAGGTCATCTCCTAAACATCACCAAACTCAAAATCTTACAGTCTTACCTTCACAAGCTGTCTAGAATGTACAATCTGACTCTTCCACTCACTGTAAATTGTTCATCTAAAAATTGAGTAGCTTTGTTCAAGACATGGGGACAAAAGTTACTTCCTTAAGGTCCCATAAAGTAGGATCAATATCTGAATTCATTTGAGCAGGCACAAGCTAAATTTATGCAATACTCTTACTCTCCAAGCATCAGAGCTAAAGTGGGCTTTCCACTCTGCATATTTGCAGGTACTTTGTACTCAGCCATGCTGTAGATTATCCTTTCATATCCTTAAGAAAAATTGTAGAGGTTCTTGTTATAAAAATATGCAAGTAGGCATGAATATGATGGGCATTTTAAGAAGAGATAACCTCCTGTGCCTGGTTCCTGAAAATGAACAGCTAGAGTGCTGACAATTATCTCTAATTATGGTTGGTATAAAAGATTTGTTCATAATGCACTTTTGTACAATGTGCAACCTTGAAATGAAGTCCCAAGGCTGAAATATTTGTTCCCCTTTTCCATTAAGTACACTTTTAAAAATATGTATAATTAGAAGATCATTCATGAGGAAAGATAACACTCTGACACGGTCACTTAGTAAATATGTAAGACTTATTATTTGCCTCTCAAGAGGCCTGATCCTCTCCCAATTATTTAATATTAACCACCACATAATCCATTTCATTAACAGAGCTGAAAGAGAAGAGAGAGGAAAAGTATCATTAAACCTGTTTTCCAGATAGGGAAATAACCACGGAAGGTTCTTTGCATACGTTCAGCATCAAAGGTTAGAACCTTGCCAGTCTGCAAGCTCCAAACCCAAGGGTGAGGTATACAACCCTAATAACTTTGAATTTGCCGGGAAAACTCTCACCATCTATCAACGTTATTGATTGTTTTTCTGCTTACTTTTTTTCCCAGTCCACTTTGTGGTGTTTCATGATAAAGCAAAACAGTCCATACCTCTCAGTAAAGGGATAATCTTTCAGTGGCTAGAAGGTGAACATTAGACTTGACTTGTCAAACAGATCTTACTATTAGACCCTCTTGTCAGATGCTCATAATTGTGACAATCCATTAATCCTTCTGACCAGAACTTTCTTTGTGGACATCTTTCTCATGCTGAATTCTGTTTGTAAACAGCTGTTTCTGAGAATACTTTAGGATTAAAAATCTGCCTTTTCTTAAACCCTATTGATGGGAGAGATAAGGGAACCTGAGCTGAAAAGAAAAATAAGCCCTTGTTTACATACTCAGTAGAAATACTGAGATTTTTAGTGCCTATCTCCTCATGTGCTCCTCATGTTACCATAGGTACCATGAGACCTTCAATGTTAATTAATAAATCATGACATTTACCTGACCCCCTGCACTTACTGTGTTTAGAAACAAGATTGCTTTGAATACTCTGCTAAATGTAATTACTGGGAACAGCAAATATTGAGATATTAATGACACTCCCTGTATCATTTTATTCTTAGAAATTATTCCAAATGTCCACTTGGTTAGACAAAAGCAAAGAAAATAAACCTGGGGAATAAACCCAGAAGTAAATTTCAGAGCTCTAGGCAAAGCTATGTTTTCAAAATACCTCCTTGATCAGGAAAGGATATGTTCCCTGTTGCAGTTTAAGCCAAACAAGTTACTTATATTACATCAAATTTGTGTTCTAGAAGAGAACTGGTTGCTCCAAAATTCATGGCACCGGCCATGAAGACTGAAATGATATTTAAAATGAATTTGTTTATTTGTATGAGTACAAAACCACATCATGCAAGATTGTGCTGAAGGACAAGAAGCAATACTGGAAAATGTGGCCCACTGAACATGATAATTTAAGATAATGTTGTTTAATTTACCACAAAGAACTATTATAATTGCAGATTTCTGTTTGCTTCATTATTCATTATCATATTTTTAAACCTGTAATAGTGTGGATATGTGATATGTTGGGTACGATTGTCAGCTTTTGACCACTGCAGTTCTGACACTGCAGGTAGGCTGAATCTAGATAGTCTGCTGTTTTATTGACAGAAACAATGAATAAGACACAATTAAAAAGAACTCTTTTAAACAAATAACTAATTTTAAATACACCAAGATTGCCCTTAGGGCACTAAACAGAAAATCTTTTTAAATAGAAAATTTTGCAGAGCAGGAGGAGGAGTGTAGTTCATGCCTTGCCTCAGCAGCAGAAACGTTGCCCTAGAAACACAGCAAAGAATATGTTTTACAAAGACAGTCTCTCTGCTGTACAAAAAATTAGCTATCTCCACTGTGGCCCCACTTGGTATATTGGCCATATGAACAAATTCCATGAGTCTCCCACTCATCACAGATTGTAAAGTTTCAAAATGTTAAAGTGTGTTTTTTAAACACATCAGGGATCAATTTGGCTGAAGAATGGAGGCGGCACAGTCAATCACTGAGACCATGATTCTCAAAGAGGGAAAACATTCAGCTGGAGCCAGGGAGTTTTGCAAGCTTTCTTCTCTCAAAATAATGAGTGTGATTTTACAAATATCACTGTCACCAGCAGAGAGTTAATGGTGTGGTCACAGTTACATAACTCTGTTCTTCAGCTGCAGCTGCCCAAATAGTGGACTTAACTCTAATAAAACTTGCCTAAATCAGTTAGCAACTATTATCCTGATTCTTGATCCACAGGATTCTTTGTTCTTGTTGTTTCAAAAAAAGGCCCACCTCCCTCAAAGCTTGCCACATGGCTATGAAGTTTAATCATATATATGATTTCCATTCCCAAAAGTTCAGTAGGAGATACTGCAAGGACGTGCACACCAAGGACTTCACACTTTCTTCCAAGGGTGCTTACCTTTCATATATCTAGAGTAATAGATATGCTAATTTACTTCAGATACTGAAAATGGCAATTTACTGCCTTAGATTTGTGACTGCTATGGACAGTTCTTCAAGTAAATTTCAGACAGCTTTTTTCTCTGAGCCAACCTTTCTCATTCTCTCCCCTCTCTTTTTGCCTGTTTCGAATCAGTTTTTTTGTTTTTTTTTTTTTTTTTCACCACCCTAAAAAATTTTTTTTTTTAAGGCTTTTTTTTTTTTTTTTTTTTTTTTTCCACATAGTGCTTTCTGAAGAGTGGCTGATGAGACCTTTCCTTTTATGATTTCTAATCATACACTCAGGTGACTCCCTGATTAACCGCCTTAGGTGGTCAAAGTGCCCTTTTAATTACCTGTTGCTAAGTTACCAAACATGATACCTGTCTATTGTAACATGGACTCCTAAAAGGCAGGCATTTCATTCAGAGCTGATTGTTCTTGGCACCCTTTTAATCAATAGAAGGGTATATGTAAGATGTCTAGAACACCATCTGTAGTGATTACCATCCTGGGTGCTTAGGTTAGTATGACTTGAATTATCTGCTTGTGACTAACTGTAAAATGAGCCTATCGTAACTAAATGAAATGTTTAACTTTTAGATAAGATGATCAAAATCCTAACATCCTAACCCAGTATCATGTCTTAGAGCAGAGTGAGTGTATCGCTAGGAGATGAGCCCATGTCTGTTTTAAGTCTTTCAGTGCAATGTTTGATTATGGTTTCTAACACCAGTATTAAAAAAAATAAATGTGGAAAGGTTACTAAAGATTCATTCACACTACACTTTAATTACAAATTCTGAAAGAATGAAGTGTATGTTGAATCATGATTATAATGTTAATATATGTATAATGAAAATAACTATGATTCGATGATAACCAATACTAGTGACAGGCTTAGTTGTTAACTTATTTTGCAAGGAAAAAAATATTGTCAGTAAAACCTTGACATGAGAATTTTCTTTAATTCTTTGACCTCATGATAGGGAACATCATTTGAGATATCCACACACAGCTGCCAGGTATGACACCACTGCTAAAGATCCTCATCCTTGTGAAAGTGTAATAAAGTTCAGGCAGGATAACCTGTGGTCTTGAAAACAGCATGAGAAGCAAAGCTGTGGGCAATTAAAATATAACGAGTTATCTACCAAGTACAGAGAGAACTGAAAAATAGATATCCAAATCTTTGAGTGTTTAATTACATTTAGATGTTTTGGTTGAGTCCCACATCACCTATTGCACCTGCAGGTAGATTTGAAAAGGCAGATCCAAGCTTTTTGGATTTCTATTTATTTATTTATTTATTTTGCATAAAGCGACTTTGTAATTTCAAAGCCATGCATGGCAAATAAGAGATGCAATACTTGAGCCTTCCAAAGAAATCTATGTGAGTATCAGCCATTTTCTATGGCGCTGCTAAGACATTCATCTGTTATGGAGGTGGCTATGTATGGTGACTGGTGTAAACAAAACAACCCAAACAAACACAAAACCAGTCCCTGCCTTGCAACAGAGGGGAGACATGGACAGAATTGTAATCAAACAGAGCAGCTGTAGCAGAGGTCTTACTACAGAAAACCCAGAAAAGCCACACGGGGGGCAGCGGAGCACAGTTAATCCTATTATAAATTAGTTTGTGCTTCCTGCTCTGAATGCTTGGGCTACCCTCTTTGTTTCTAGAAAACATCATTTGGAAAGCTTAGCCAGCACAAACAACTGAGTCAACAAGTCCTGTGGCTGCAGGAAAGAAACAGGACATCTCTGGTACTGATTCATAGTTATTTATTCATGATTTAAAGGTAGGATCATAAATCACCAGAATGTGGATTTCTCCCTAAAAAGGTAAACTTTCAATTAATTGGTTGATTAAGTTGTTCGTCTTTAGCATCTACGTGAATCATGGTTTAGGAGATTAGCTGTTTGTAAAACATATCAGAATGGTGAAATCCAGTCTAATAAAATCAGTTCTGATTCTCATGGATCTTACATGTATGTGTCTAAATAAAAGTCTCACCCAATTTGCAGCAAAAACAAATGTTCCATAAGAATCTTGGCCTGCATCAGAAATAACCTGGCCAGCAAGACTAGGGAGGAGATTGTCCTCTTGTACACAGCACTGGTGAGACTACATCTTGAATATTGTGTTCAATTTTGGGCCCCTCGCTGCAAGAAGAATTTTGAGTTGCTTGAATGTGTGCAGAGAAAAGCAACAAAGCGAAGTGACAGAAAAGTAAGACATATGAGGAGTCACTGAGGGAATTATAGTTGTTTAATCTGGAGAAGAGAAGGCTGAGGAGAGACTTCATTATTCACCACAACTACCTGAAAGGATGTTGCAGCAAGGAGAGTATTGGTCATTTTCCTCAGGTAACAAGTGATAGGATGCAAGGAAACAGTCTCAAGTTGCAGTGGGGGTGGTGGTGGTGGTGGTGGGTGGTGATGGGGGGCATAGATCAGACATTAGGAAGAATTTATTCACAGAAAAGAGTGGTTAGGCATTGGAACAGGCTGCCCAGGGAAGTGGTGGAGTCATCATCCCTGGAAGTACTTAAGAAATGTGGACCTAGTAGTAAGGGACATGGTTTAGTGATGGGAATCAGTAGGTCACATTGATGGTTATACTTGCTGACCTTGAAGGTCTTTTCCAACCTAGATTCTATGATTCTATGAATAAAAGAAGTGATTGTGTCACATCTGGGATTGACTAGAGTCAAAACAATAGTAAGGTGCAAAATCTGCATCACATTTATGCCAATGATTAAATTTGCAGTACTGATATATTTACTTGAATTCCCTGACACAAGTAGCTATGTTAATAATAATAATAATAATAATAATAAACCCCTCCCTGTTTCACAGAAATCTTACAAAGCTTAATATACATCAGTGAAATTCTAAAACACTGAGATCAAAGACCTTAACCACATAAATAACAATTTACAAATGCTGTACATGTTCTTAGGTGATAAGGAGTCTATGACTTACTCCATATGCAACAGACAGAAATACTTTTTTGTGGGGAAGTATGTAATTTGTAGAGATATGTCTGTTTTAGGGAACAGACAATTTTCACTTCCAAATCAAGTATAAATGCACTTGTCAAAATAGAACCCAGCTGTAACTACTAGGAAACCTATGTGCACTCTATTAATCCCAGTGCACTTTTATTTCTCATTAGATCATGTGGCTTAAAGCTTCCAAAGAGGATAATGAATGCTGGTCTTCACTTGATGACCCAAAGATGCCAGGCTTTTATTTTTCATAGTAGGCACTAATTCTGCAGGGATAAACGGATGGACATTTATATTGTTTAGCTACATTTAATACATTTCCTTTCAGTTGTATGGAGACTTAAAAGCATCTTTCAGACACAGCCTGCAGGATGATGACTTGAAAGTGCAAAGACATTGATATCAGCATATCTGTGGATTAGCAGACGAGAAGTGGTGGTCAGCTTTACTTTTGATTGATGTCCTGTGCTACATGTTGGCCACCTTCTTATATCTGAATGCATCTCATTTTTTTTTTAATTATTATTTTTTAGTTTTTTTTTTTAGGAAAACCTAAACTTGTAATAGCCAAAAAGTGGGTATTTTATCAGTGTCCTAAAATTCTATTATTTTTAAAAAAAAAAAAATCTTACAGATTTCTGTATTTTTTAAATGAAAACTGAAAGAAAGGTCTTTGCTATTTAACAGACTTAATAGGAAAGTTTTACATTAGGTGAATATTAAGTAATTGCTAAATGAGCTCTTCAGGCTTGATAAGTAAATAAGAGCTAAATCTAGTTGCTATATAATTATCTTAAAATTACACATGCAGCAATATGAAATTAAAACTATTCTTACAGTTTAAAAACAGGAATTCAAATATTAGAATCACAGCTATCCTTAGAAAAGAAAATATGTTTTGTTTCCACTGACTAGTAAATTCAAGATAATGCTTAAGCACTGTACTAGAAAAGCAAATATTTTTGAGTCTGGACCTAAAGCATATTGAGGAAAACTCCCTTAGGACATATTTTGAAGTCTTAATTAAGTCACTGAATTATGTGAACTGTAGATAAGTACTCCTCTACTATATTAGGGTAAAATCTACCCCCAATAGAAAGAGAAACGAGTCTCAAAATGTTATTCAGCATAGCTGTGACCAAAGCAGATACCCAACGCCCTGTGCTGCATACAAAAGGACCTAGGGATAATGCATATACTTAATGCTGACATCCCCTTTAAATGTCTTGTATTGGCTAAAATATTTGGAGACCTATCTATTTACAGCAAATATATAAGGTAGCTATAAGGTAGCTACACTTAAATGTACTGTGCAAATGCCTGAGTAACTGAGATTTTAAAAAAAATAAATCTGGAGAAGCTTAAAATTTTTGTAATTGTGTTCTAGAAGCGTGACTGAACTCAAAAAAGGAATTTCTAGATCATAAGCTCTAGATCTCAAAAAAAAAAAAAAAAATCCAATATGAACAAAGATCTTCCAGAATTAATACTGTTGTTGTTGTTGTTGCTTTGTCTTTGGTTGGTTGGTTGTTTTTTGTTTGTTTTTTTTTTGTTTTCCTAAGCAGAAAGTGAAGTGATGCTATGATTTACTTGGAAAAAATAAACAAACAACTGGAAAGGAACACCTGGAATTGTCATGGGATCAACAATATTTGTTAAATACAGTTAAATAAATACGTAAAAGAAGGTAAATTAAAAGATAGTTCATCAAATAGATTACTTCTGATTTATATGAATTTTGTAATCCGTAACAGTATATTTTACAGAACTATTAAATTCTGTAAATAAGTTCTATATTAAGACTCATATGTTAGGAAATTCCAGATTTTTTTTCAAGCAATTATCACTCTCTTCCTCTTTGTAAGAACACAGTGTTTGATTCTGTGATAGTATATAGATCTTTCAAATAATGTAAGGTCTTATCCAAACATTTTAAGGAGCTCCCTCCATCTGAGACATCTGAGAGATACCTGTTGTAGGACTTAGTTGCCTAAAAATGGCTGTACATTTCTGTTTGAGATATCAAAGGGATTTCAAGACATAGCAAATATGACATATATACCTTTGTGATGCTTCACCAGGAACCCCAACTGGATGTTCCAGGGCATCTTGAGTTGTGTTAAAAAACTCTATCTGAAAAACTGAATCCTGCCTTTAGGCTTCATCTATAACTGACAGAGAGCGTAAGGTGTACCTAGAGGATAATTTAATTCATTTATTTCTCTCTTTGTTAGACTACAGAGGAAGTACAGACAAATGTCTCAGGCTAGACACTGAACTTTTGGAAGGTTACTGTTAAATGAAATGATTTACCAAAACCTTTGTTTCTGGCCCCTAACTGTACATGTGCTTAAGTACTTCTGCCATACAATGACACTGTTTTACTCTAAAACTTATAAAGATTTTTTATCACCACACTGATTTCTTCTGCTATTTGAGAAACAGTAATGGCTATGAATATTGCAGCAAATGTGTTGAAAAGCTGTCACTAATATCCATGATCTCTCTTGCATTATGATCTGAATATGATTCACTGGCTTTATTGACATGCATCAGGGTTTTGTACTCCAATTCTGCACTGGTTTTGAACAATTAAAAATGATCAAAAGGTGTCTCAAAGGAAACAGTCAATATCATTCTCCTTTTTTAAAACTGACATCAAAGACATTTATTGTTTTACAAAGTGGGAAAGAAAGACATCTCCATTATACCAGATTTGTCTGTTTCTTCATGTACCAGGGAGAAGAGATATTCAGAGAATGACATAGAATGATTAATTTTGCAAGGGACTTCTAGAGAACATCCAGTCCAAATCCTCTGCTCAACTACAGTTGTTTTCCCAGGATAGCATGCAGTTGTGTTGTGACTGTCTCCAAGGATGGAGACTCCACAGCTTCTTTAGGCAAATTGTTCCAGTATTTGATCACTCTGAGACTCGTGATGTTTTGGAGAAAAGTTCAAATGGAATTTCCTCTACTTCAGTTTGTTCCCACTACCTTAGCTCAGGGTGCCACTGAGAAGACCTTGGATCTGTCTTCTTTACTTCCCCCTCCTCACTTCTTCAGCCAGGTATTGAATACATTGATAAGATCACCCTGAGACTTCTCTTTAAGCTGAACAGTCACAGTGCTCTCAGCCTCTCCTCATGTGCAAATGCAAAGGGTGCATTCTGTCAGATCATCATGTAAATGAAAGTAGTGAATGGTATTGGTCCTAATATCAACACATGGATTACAGCACTATTGACCTATCTCCTGCTGAACTTCATGCTGTTGTTTCCAATCCTACAACCCCAGCAATTCAGCTATTTTTCAGTCCATCTCACAACCCATTTATCTTTCCTGTTCAAATGATCATTTCCATGTTTCATGATCTGTTTGTGGATTTGCTTAGCTGCCACAACACTTAAATAGTGAAAAAATATGTGAAGACACACTTTTTGCAGAGCTAAAGATGAACACAGTGATCTTGGGGCCAGGAATATACTGGCTTCTGTTGAGCATTTAAAGTACCATAGCTAGCTGTGACTTACTCTGAGTCAGTCTGCCACTCACAGTAGTGCAGCTGATGCTAGGATTCATTTAATTTAATTTTAGCTGCCAAAAAGTTAGCTGTCTATTCTAAGCCAGTCATTTAGGCTGTCTCTGTTGTCAACACACAGAGACAAGTACCCCCAGAGGGCGATTCATCCAACCTTTCTCTGTGTTGACTCTAGAGAGAACATAATGAATGGCTTAGATTAGATACCTAATTATTAGATGGTGAAGGTTAGGCAAGACGAATCCCATCAGAAAAACAGGGTTGTAGCAAGCATTATGCCAGCTCCATGCCAGCTGAGAACTCTTCTGTGCGGTGACATCTGGCGATATTCCAGCTTGCTTTCTCTTCCAAACAGTGTGCAAGGGGAGAAGCAGGGGAAGGGAACAACCTGACTTCTATATTCCTGGGACAGTGTTTTTTACTTTCTACTTGTCCCTGGCAAGCTGAGAAGCAGGAAGTGCTTTTTGGAGTAGCATTGAGTGAGTAAACTGGGATTAGTCTGTCCAGGTTTATTTGTTCTTTTTTATGCTGCTGGTTTCTTGCATTGTGTTGTCTGATGGTTTTTTAGACAGAGATAGGCTGCATTCTCCTGCTCTACTACTAGCAAGACATGCATTGTGTTGAAATTTCATGATCAGAGGATATCTATAGATCAAAGTGAACATGAGTCAAGTTTCTGTATAAACAGCACAGGCAGACTGTCTTAGGCTTCCAGGGCAAATAAAGCCTAAATCTTTTTCCACCACAATGCTGTGTTAACAGAAAAGTAATCAGAGCACTGAACCATAGCGACTGATATCTGAAATATGGTCCATGCCACAATTACTGTGTGAGGTGATTCTTTCCATTTCACTGTCTAAAATAAAACCTTTTATTTTAGTTTCCAGGACCACAGCAATATTTATTTATTTACTTATATATTTTTATGGTGAAAAAAGAGGGATTATAATCTGTATAATAATAATCTGTATAATCTGGGTTATAAAAACAGAAGAGAAACTTTCAGTTTCAGAGTAGGGTTCATCTGACATTTCAACAGTAGAATTCATTTACTTATTAAGACACTTTTAAAATGAGTATTATTTTTATGCATGTCTGCAGCTAAGTTATCCATTATACATGATTAGAGAGTTTAGAAAAGTATTCTACTCTCCTAAACTAGGTATTTAGGTATTGGTGACAGACCGTAGAAACCCCACACTGTTGGGAGTCAAAGGAATGAAAAAGCATTTCTGGAGATAAGCTTACCTGATCTCATTTCAGAAGTTCTGAAATGAGCTGATCAACCATCTGGAAGGTACCTGTTTCTCTCTACTGCCTGTGAGTGATGGACCAGTTAAGAAACAGAGGAGTAATTTTTGGACATCTAAAATGAGATAAATTCAATTTCTAAAACAATTTGGTTAAATTCAGTAGTGCAGGAAATAGGCTTTACGGCTAAATCTATGACAATTTTTTGTCTCCTTAAAGAAAAAAAAAAAAAAAAAAAGAAATCTATAATAATAACCCTTTGGAGTCTGCTGGTTTAAGTGAGTACTTCAGATGGTGGCCAAATATGCACTAAAAGCCATGTCACATGAGACCTATGAGTGTGCAAGAAGCAAATTTGTGCTATTGATAATCTCACAAAATGAAAATGTGTGTTATGATACAATTCATTAGTGAACATTATCCTGATGTGCTTTTAGAAGTCATACCGACATGACAGTAAGCATTAACACTATTAGCTTCTTCTTGTCAACTGAGTTATTCTTACCTGGTCAGATGAACACAAATGTATTAAGAACATGCAACTATGTACCAATTTTAAATTATTCTCCAAATATAGTAGAAACTCAACCCTCCAGTTTCCTTATGCATCATTTCCTTTGAAACACAAAGCTTAGTCAAAAAACTATCTCACTTACTGTATTGGTACAACAAATGTATATATATACACATTATATATATGAAATTAATCTACTCAGGAGATGAAAATCAGAATTCTCTACTAAATTAATCAGTTCTCCTAAATAATCATTTATCAGTGATCATGGTCAAAAGCTAATCATGAAAATAATAATAATAAAAAAATCATCTACAGATCTCAGCCTATCACTTATTACCTTATTGAAGATAAAATTTTGGATTCTGCTCCATTTTTTGTTGTATGATTCATAGCTGTATTTTTTGTGAAACATTAATTCCTTTTGCATGTTCAGAATGCTTAGCTCACCTTATTTCCATTGCTAAAAAAAACCTTCGAAAGACACAGGACACCAAACATAATATCAGAGGTCAGCAGTCTGGAACAATTGGGCTGTAGATTTTTCTGGATAATGCCTCACCTCAGTTTGCAGTCTGCTGTTTAGAAAAACAAACAAACAAACAAATAAATGTGTTTTCTTTTTTTTTTTTTAAAAAAAAAATAAAAAGTATCTTACTGTCTTACTGTGTGAAACAGTTTGTAGTCACTTGTCACAATAGGATGAATAACAGTTTTGTCCTGAAAAGAAATATTCTGTTCCTAGAGTATGACTTGCCAGTTAACTTCAATCCAAAATAAGACAAACTTCTGTGATAATACATAATGATGCCAAGGACTATGTGTACAGATGCAAGAAGTCTTTAAGCCTTCTCTAAGCATGACAGCTGTCATTTCATTCTCCTACATCATCGTTGGTACGCTAAGGAAGCAGACATTTTAAGGGGCTTTGTTTCTTTACATATAAGGCAAGGAGGTAAAAACGAGTGAAAAGGAAGAAGGTGGATGTCATCTACCTTGACTTTAGCAAGGCTTTCGATACTGTCTCCCATAACATCCTGCTAGTAAATCTGAGAAAGTGTGGGATAGAGGAGTGGACAGCGAGGTGGGTTGAGAACTGGCTGACTGGCCGAGCTCAGAGGGTGGTGATCGGCAGAGCAGAGTCTGGCTGGAGGCCTGTGACTAGCGGTGTTCCCCAGGGGCTGGTGCTGGGTCCAGTCTTATTCAACATCTTCATCGATGACCTTGATGAGGGAATAGTGTCTGCCCCTAGCAAGTACGCTGATGACACAAAGCTGGGAGGAGTGGCTGACACGCCAGAAGGCTGTGCTGCCATTCAGCGAGACCTGGACTGGCTGGAGAGATGGGCAGGAAGAAACCAGATGTGGTTTAATAAGAGCAAGTGTAGAGTCCTGCACCTGGGAAGGAACAACCGGAAGTATCAGTACAGGCTGGGGGACGACCTGCTGGAGAGGAGCTCTGCGGAGAAGGACCTGGGGGTCCTGGTGGACAACAGGTTGACCATGAGGCAGCAGTGTGCCCTCATGGCCAAGAGGGCCAATGGGATCCTGGCGTGCATTAAAAGGAGCGTGGCCAGCAGGTCAAGGGAGGTGATCGTCCCCCTCTACTCTGCCCTGGTCAGGCCTCACCTGGAGTACTGCGTCCAGTTCTGGGCTCCCCAATACAAAAAAGACAGGGATCTGCTGGAAAGAGTGCAGCGGAGGGTCACAAAGATGATACGGGGCCTGGAGCATCTTTCCTATGAGGACAGGCTGAGAGACCTGGGTCTGTTCAGCCTGGAGAAGAGGAGACTAAGGGGGGATCTTATCAATGTCTATAAATATCTGAGGGGTGGGAGACAGAAGGATGTAGGTAACCTCTTCTCAGTGGTTTGTGGGGATAGAACAAGTGGCAATGGCAGCAAGATAGAACATAGGAAGTTCTGCACCGATGTGAAAGAACTTCTTCAAGGTGAGGGTGACAGAGCACTGGAACAGGCTGCCTAGGGAGGTTGTGGAGTCTCCTTCTCTAGAGATATTCAAGGCCCGTCTGGATGCCTACCTGGGCAGCCTGCTCTGAGGAACCTGCTTTGCAGGGGGGTTGGACCCGATGATCTTTCGAGGTCCCTTCCAACAGTTCTGTGATTCTGTGATTATTTTCCACAAATGTGTTCAAAATGTTATGTTATTATTTGTGATGAAGAGATTTTGGGGTGAGTGTCTAGAGTGAGTGGTTAGTTAGAATCATAGAATGATTTTGGTTGGAAGGGACCTTAAAGATAATCCAGTTCCACCCACCTGCCATGGGAAGGGACACCTCCCACCAAATCAGGCTGCTGAAAGCCCCATCCAGCCTGGCCTTGGGCACTGCCAGGGATGGGGCATCCACAGCAACTCTGGGTAAACTCTGTCAGTGCCTCACCACCCTCTGAGTAGAAGCACATCACTTGCTGCTTCTGTGTGGAACACACATTAGTGTGATTTTTCCAGAATAAACTGACTGTGTACATTAAAAACAAAACAAACAAACAAACAAACAAACAAACAAACAAAAACAGTAAAGGACCCCAAATCTAAAGAGTGTTATTGACAATTGCTACCAGTGGGAATGCTACAAAGTGTCTGTATGATCAGTGAGGATCAGTAAGCAGAAGGAAATGAAGGCAGAGGTGAATGAAATCAGACTATAGCTGATGCTACTCCCAGTCAGCAGTGGCTCTGAAAGTTTTAAGCCCCAGGTTGAACTGACAACTTACAGGTTGTTGTTGAAGATAACTATCTGGAGGATACTGAGATTCAAACGTGCCTCCCCCCCCATTTTTTCATTTTTTTCTCCCTATAAATCTCTGGGTGATGATTCAATTGTACTCAGTTAACCCAGGCATGGACTCTTTTGCTCTCACAGGAGTTCTGCAGAGGTTTCCTATCAATGCTTGCTATTTGTAAACCTTCCTGCATGTCCCATACAGACTAGAAATTACTACCATGGCATGTAATTCCTCAGAAAGCTTTTGTCAGTACAGCTTCTTTTTTTTTTTTTTAATTTACTTGCAGTTTCTCAACATGCCTGGAGGCAGGCATACTGCTGGCCTCTAAAGAGATCAAAATGAAGGGAGAAGAGCACAAAAACACCACAGAAACCCTTGACAATGATGTTAGTAAAAATCACATTTTGGAAAGCCAACAGGAAGACTGTGAACTTGCAAGAATCATTATGTTAAAGATCCAATGTGGCACCAATCAGCATCTACCACAGAATACGTGGACTGATTACTCAAATTAGCATCTAACTCATAATTTTCCAATTTTTCATACATTAATCTTTGTCCCCAATGGTAATTAAACCCTTAACTACCTTACTTCTCTTTCCTGGATCATAATCTTTGTTTGCTTCCTTTTTTGTTTTGTCCGGCTGAGGGACACATGGGACACATGTAAATGTCTACTTTTCCCCAGCTCCTCTGCAATAAACATACATGTCACCTGCTCTTTCACAGCATGTTGAGCAGCTAACTGGGCAGCTAGTGATTTTACAGTGTAATATTTAGAGAGTGATTTCATTTAACTCTTTTCTACATCTACACTGCAATGAAAAAAGTTGTACCCTGGAAATCATTGATTATGCTGATCAGTCCTTTACCAATTGTTGAGCAATCTGATATACAGAAACATAGTCAAGTTAATCCAAACATGATATGGTCTCATAGAAGCAATAGATAACCTGAATCTTCATCAATAAACACAGAAGCAGACTAGAAAGTTGGCACATCCTTCACAATACCATTGATGGAAAATTCCCAGCCTTGTGAAGAGCGGCAATCTTCTCAATACTTTGGCAAAATAAGAGCAACCTTCTGCAGACTCAAAATAATTTTTATAAGTATCTGGATTCTCAATTTTGATCATACATTTCCCTGCTCTTTCTTGTATATCCTTTGGATTTAGTTGCTATCTTAAAAATATAAGTGTTCAGAGACAGCAAGTTGGATGGGCTGTTATTTCAGTCTGCTATTTAGTTTGTCAACAACAGTTGTTTCATTTATTTAGAAAGCATCTCTTACTTGTGTGACATGCAAAGAAATAGACCTTTTTTTCTCTGAAAACCTAGGAAGCATGTGTATGCCATGCAAGTGCTCATCTAATCTCCAGGTTTCATTGCACAAGTAGCCAACTCTTGGCTGTGTTAGTGATCTCTGATGAGTACAATTATTAATAGAAACTCAAAAAATAATTTTTAAAGTATGCTTATCAGAATCTTCAACAGCCTGATAAGTTGGCACAGCAACAACATGACTGAGCGAAAGCTGTTCATCTACAGTACTTTTAAAAATAAATGCACAGTTTGTAATAAACACTGTTGATTTATTTTTATCTCTCATCTTGAACAGCTTCTTGCCATGAATAAGCAATGAAGCAGCAAGCTTCTGAGCAACTCTATTGGAAGAGAAACTTGAGAGCATCATTAGATCTTGTAGATCATATTCGATGTTTATATACACAGAGGAAAGATGATCAAATTTACTACCTTTTTCTACTATTCTATTCCCTATACAGATGTTGACACAGGGTATTGGGCAGCAGAAGGACTAGGTAAAACTGTGACTGCTCTTGATCTGTGGAAAATGGAAGAACAACAAGCACATACATCTCTGTTGTCTACCAAACAGAGCTTAAGGAAAAAATCTATTTAATGCACAGGACGATTTGTGTCTTGCTTTGTGTCTTTCCTGAAAGATTCAGGCAGGGCTAACATGGAAAACTAACGCCATAGCTGATTTATAATTTTTTATTAAGTTGTTCCCTACAGACTTATAGTCATTGTGAAAAAATAGTTACTTGTAGAACTGATTTGTATGATTACTTCAAAACTATCTGTCTTTAATAAGAGAAAATGTCCTCTCTTTCAAAAGGAAGTGAGGGAGGGAGGGAGAGAGAGAAGGAGAGAAGGAGAGCTCAAAAGTAGATGTTTACCTTTCAAGTCTAAACTCAGATTCTGCCCTACATGTCCCATATTCAGGGCACCAAACTCAAGGCTGGTAACAATTTCCAAGCAGCTTCTGAGTGAAGAAAGAGCATAGAAGATATTGTAACACAACATTGAATTTTCAGTTAACAAAGCAATTGGCTCTCAGCCTGGCAGTGAGGCAGGAAATCATTAGTCAGTGACTAGAAAGCCATCGACTGATTCAGTCAGTCATCAACAAGCACCTTGTAGAGGCAGAAGCGAGAATAACAACAGTGAGAAGGGCCAGGTTATAGTGCTCAGTTAAAGACTTTGCCTTTCACAGGATTTCAGCTGAATATAGTTCACCTCTCTACTGATTTGACTCATCAGCCTAGTGGTAGTATATCAAAGTAAAAATAGAAACAGTGGTGATGTCACCAGATACCTAAAGCTGCGCACATTGACTGGTAATAAATAAGTACTGCCTACTGCCATGGCAAATATACTAGGAGAAGCAGAGGACAGTTCTCCACTCACCAGAAGCCTGAAACCTTATTTATGCTTTCAGTAGAGCATCACCTCAGAAGAATAAATAAATAAATTAATTAATTAAAGTTAATCTCTTGCAGGTATGCCTCCATTCTGGGGTCATCTTTACAAGGATTTTGCAAAGAAAACTCTGTCCCAGAGTCTCAGTCTTATCCCATTATCCCACCTAATCTGTCAAACATATAAGGATTTAAACCTAGTGCCAACCAGTTGCACCAGTAAGGAGAAAAAAAAAATGTTCTTAGCAGATGTTAAAATACTATGGATCTGATTTACTAACTGCGATTAGGTGCAAATATAGCTATTTATTTTCTTGCCTTGTCACATTGCAATATAGAAATGGAAAGTCCAATAAAGAAAGGGGACAGAATCCAATTACTTTACTGGATATTTAACCACAAGTGCAAACAATAAAAATAAAATTGTCTGTCCCAATTGTGGAAGCAAAGAGAAAAAAAATATGAAGGTCTTGTGCTAAATAAGTGCATAGGGCAGAACTTCTAAGACTCACCAGTGAAGATGATCACCAGCACCATCATGCTTCAAAAGCAAAGCAGGTAAAAGCTGTAATTTTCAGGCCCTGGTCCTGAAATTGTATTCCCACAACTAAGAGCACAAGCATTCTCTTCCTATTTCTTTAAGAATGTATAACATGCAAAGTATTTTGAAGTAATACCTCTGTATAAATCCCATTATCTTTCTTCTAAAATCAATGAGTAGTCTTGAGACAAATGAAAGGAAAAGCCATCTTTGTGTTTACAATTTCCCATCAACTCCACTGACAGACGCAAAAGATTTTGTTACTTCTCCTCTTCATGGTTCTTTTCATATCAGTAAAGATTCTTCTTAGATAAAGATTTACACAGGAAAATGTAAGGACATATATAGTAACAAAAGAGCAATACCTTAAATTCTTGCATGGCACTGGTATTTTGGGATAGTGATTATTGTGGTGTTACTGCAACATCTTTTCCAGCAAGGAAATTATTCTTTAGAGGAACAACTAGCTCTGCCTCAAGATTGGTCAAAGCATTCAGTTGCAGCCTGTAGCCACTTAACAAACACTGTTTTTTCTCTACTGTTCCCATGTTTGCTGGCTTTCCAGTTGGCAGCTGCAGCCTATAAATAGCTGTAAAGATGATTAGTCTGAACGACAAAACTAAATGCATCACAAATGAAATAATTATACTGTGTTTGAGCAGAGCTCTGCAACTGAACTTGTAACAGTAGTCACTGGGCATTGGGCCCAAAAGGGGAAGAACCTATGATAAGATCATGACCCATTTTGTTCCGTTGCTCCTAGCATGCTAAAGACGTTGTTCATATTCCACGGTTACTGTTTTAAATGACCTGATCCTAACTAAGCTCATTTTCTTCTAAGATGCTATAAAGGGACTTGATTCTGCAATCTCCTACCAGCACAACTTTTTTGTTTGTGAGTGTAGAAATTCAGCTGTAGGCAGCAACAGCACAATTTGTTTTCATTGGGTGGAAAATCCAATCTCTTCATGCACTGTTCATACAACACATAGTCTTTCAAATAATATTAACTTTGCTTAGATAGCTCAGTAAGAAAAAAAAAATAAAAATGTTGGTTTTCCACACTGGCACTTGTTGTATTAATTTATCTCCTGCATGTTTCTTTTCACTAGTTCCCAGGAATATTTCACTGAAGGAAGCAACACCCTGTTCCAAAGACCTCTTTGTGTTGTTTCAGATGTCTCCACTTGACTTTGTCCTACCACTATTTTTTTTCTGCTTCCTGAAATTCCATAATGGATTTTAATTCCAATCACAAACTTGTGACCTCTTCCGTATTGAAGAAGTATTGAAGTGCATTTATTCAACTGGCTTATAAATAGTGACCTAGAAGCACTGATGTTACTGGATGAGATAATTTCATCAAATTCAGAGTTGTTCAGAATTGTCCTCTATGGTCATTTATGCATTATTAAATTACTCTACCACTCTATATGGTCTTATCTCAGTGAGCTTTTAGAGGTTTCTAGCACAACTAAATTCAATGTAAAATCTCAATTCAGCCTCAGCAGCAATATCAAGTTATATCATGTGAAAATCTGTATCACGATGCTGCATTACTTTTTCCATTTATCACTGCTACTACAAAGAATCTGAGGATCTACAAAGGGACCAACAACCATGTGTATAGGGCTTTTAGTCAGATGCTGAACCAACTCTCCATTTTTAAAAAAGTGCTTGAAGAATAAAAGATAACAACAGAGTTCCAAAACATTATTTGTCATTAAGTTATTCATCAAGATTGTTGATGAAGAAGGACATAGAATGATAGCACCATAGAATCATTTAGGTTGGAAAAGACCTCTAAGATCATCAAGTCCAACTATTAACCTGCTCTCAAGTCAACACTAAACCATGCCCCTAAGCCCAACATCTATACGTCTCTTAAATGCCTCCAAGGATGTGACTCAAACACTTCTCAGCACAGCATGTTCCAATGCTTCACAACCCTTTCAGTGCAATTTTTTTTTCCTAATATCTGACATAAACTTCCTCTGGTGCAACCCTTGTTCTATCACTTGTTGCTTGGGAGAAGAGGCTTACCCCCATAATACTACAACCTGTCTTGAGGTAGATGTAGAGAGCAATAAGGTCTCCCTTGAGCCTTCTTTTCTCTAGGCTAAATAATCTCAGCTCCCTCAGCTGCTTCTCATAAAACTTGTTCTCTGGACTCTTCACCAGCTCTGTTGCCCTTCTTTGGACATGCTCGATGTGTTACATGTATTAAGAGGCCCCAAACTGAATACAATATTTGAGATGCAGCCTCAACAGAGCTGACTACAGAGGGACAATCACTTCCTTACTCCTGCTGGCCACACTATTTCTGATACAAGCCAGGATGCTGTCAGCCTTCTTGGCCACCTAGACACACTGCTGGCTCATATTCAGCCAACTGTCAACCAATACTCCTAGGTCCCTTTCTGCCGAGAAGCTTGCCAGCCACTCTTACCCCAGCCTGTGTCATTGCATGGGGTTGTTGTGCCCCAAGTGCAGGACCTGGCACTTAGCCTTGCTGAACCTCATGCAGTTGGCCTCATCCCCTTGATCCAGCCTATCCAGATCCCTCTGCAGAGCCTTCCTACCCTAGAGACGATGAACACTCCTGCCTAACTGTATGTTGTCTGCAGACTAACGGAGGGTGCCCTCAATTCTCTCATCCAGATCATTGATAAAGATATTGAAGAGAACTGGCCCCAGTACTGAGCCCTGGGGGACACCCCTAGTGACAGGCCTCCAATTAGATTTAGCTCCATTCACCACGACTCTTTGGGCCCAGCCATCCAGCTGTTTTTTTTTACCCCAAGCAGCATAAACCCATCCAAGTTGTCATGACAATAGATTGTGTAGAAGGTGCCAGATATGACCTACATGAGAACAAACTGGCCATACACCCATCTAAACTAGGAGGGCAGATGAATATGCCACACCTACAACAGTCAAGACATCTTTGTCTGTTTAAAGACACATTTATGGGTCTTCTATTGCTAATATAGGTGTTTGGGTGAATAAAGAGTAGGGTTAATCTCCCCACATTTTAACCATTTAAAACTCTATTTTTTTTAACTCTATGTTTTTTTTGGCAATCAGTCAAGAGAGAGACAGTTTTGGAGTGCATGTTTTGTCACTTAAACACCATGCACACTTAAACACCATGCATATTTTGGCACTTAAAACACAGAAACTCCATGAATATGAATATCTAAAAGTTTGGGTACTTAATAGTTTTTGTCTTTGGAGAAGTACTATCCCAACAAAAGATTGATTCTCACAATTAACTCTGTATTGCAATAGGGAATTTAAGTTGAAATAAATCTTATATATTTCTCATACTTTGACAGTGAGGAAGCCACATATTATGTGCCACTTAGATACTAGTTAACTGGCACTGAGTAAGGTCAGTGTTAAGATAGCATTCAGAATAGTCTTTTAGCAACGTATGGCAGCTGGAATTGTGACATGAAGCCATCTGTATCTTAAATGTTTCAAGCTGATTTGAGACAATATCCCTAAATCATGACAACTGGCTAATGTTTACTTCTTTAACGTCTCTGTTTTTTTGTTTTGTTTTGTTTTGTTTTTCTATTTAGACATGCCTAAATAGTAGATAAAATCTACTGAAAGGGTAAGTGTTCAAGTGGATCATATTTGCTTATAAAAATAAGATGTGGAGCTGTCTTCTTGCTTCTAGAGTAGGTCTTAAAATCAAGCAGGGTATTAAAAGAAAAAAGAAAAAAAAGACTATAGGACTTCTTGGAAATCACTTTAAACATCAGAGCAAAATGATCAAAAATCAGAGCTGCAGTTAGTTATTCAGTCTGCTGTCACTACCCTGAAATGGGGTGATCTAGAAATGATGATCTAGAAACAGATGAAAATGTCACTCAAAATACAAAACGTTGTTCCCCTTATCAATTACCAAAGGAAAAAGAGCTAAAAACATCTACACCTAAACACTCTAACTTCATATTAAGACAACTCAAAACAAAACCATACTCCTATGATAGCAGTATTTGACATAGAAGCAGGTCTGGTAGCAACACCAGTATACAATAATCTGAGGGTGGCAGTGGGGTGGGAATCAGTCATCAGTCATTTATATAGGCAGTATGGAAATACACGTCATGAAATAAGCCATTAACATTCTCTGTCTCACAGTGTTTTGTCACATGGCAGTGTGAACACTTTCCGTAGTACGAAGCCTTCCATCAGGTAAAACATGTCATGAAATAAGCCATTAACATTCTCTATCTCACAGTGTTTTGCCACATGGCAGTGTGAACTCTTTCCATAGTACGAAGCCTTCCATCAGGGAAAATGGCAGTAGCACATGCAGAGTTATTCTGCAGTATGGTAACTATCTCCAATAAATGCTGATTTCCAAGCAATCAGCAGGGTACAAAGCTTCACAGGTCCTCAAGCAAGGACCTAGGACAAGGGCCTAGACGTCCCCAAGGAGGTTTATTATAAACATATGTATATTGTTAACTGGTAACCACATGACTGCCTTTTTCAAAAGGAAAAATATCACCTTCTTAAAGAAAGTGTCTTAGGAGAAGGAAATTGGATGATGAAGTGTATCAGGTTGGACTTATTAGTGGATCGTCACAGTATATTAAAAGAAATTCTAATATTGGTCTTGCTTTCTGACTAAATCAGTCAGAGAAATCCATCAGGTTAATATGCTCATTCAGCACAGTTAGAATTGCAGATTTGCAGATTTGTGGAGTTGCAGAGCTGCAGAATTGTCAGCTGTGGACATGGAACTTGAAGAATTTATCACCCACAGCATTGCTTTTCACTTGGAGTCCAGCTGGCCTTGCCAGACCCTAGTGATCTGTCCTCTTTGTGGGTAAAATACAGGTATAGTATCCATGGATGGTAAAAAGCTTTAACATAGTTCCATAGTTCCATTACAAAAGGGAATGAATAGTGACTTGGTCTGGTGGAAAGGCAACCTAAGTAAAATGACAATACTGAAATTAAAACCTCTATGTGTTTCTGTCAAACAGGTTCAGAAAATATGCAGATATTGCTATGTTGAGGGAACAGACTGTAGAGCCTGGTGCAGTACCATAGGGAAGTTGCCAGAAATGTCAGGAGAAAAGGAAAAACAAGTTAGTAATTGAAGACGGTATGCTTATATAATCTGCATATATAGCCATAAACATCTTGTAGCCATCTAGTTAGGGAATCCTTTGACCATGCTGTTAGATATTTCAGCAAAATGGAGTAATTTCTGAAAAGAAATTAAATGCTGTAAACAGAGTAAAGAAAATGGGACCAAAAAGATATTTGCCTTTCACAGGCAGGTGGGACAATCCTCACTTTTCAACACACAAATCACATGCAACCATACACACCTAAGAAAGACCTAAGAAATCTCCCTTTCTCGTTACATCAGGAAATGCAACAGCCACTTAAAGGCCAGCAAAGATCATGTCAAAACATGTCCTCCCTTTCAGTCAAACCGGTTTGTATTTTCATTTACAATACAAAGGAAATATTGATTTATTCCAGCAGTAAAATTCATCTGGAGTTCTTACAGCCAAGAATGTCACGTAAGCATTAATTTGGAATGGTATGGAACAAATTAAAAGCAGAGGAACTAAAAGTCTAGAACATAGAGCAGAGTTAGAGAAAAAAAAAATAAATAAATCACAAGAAATAGGAAGAAATTAAATAAGAAGGAAACTATTTTTTTTTTTTTTTTTTTTTCACATGTTTCTGAAGCCTGCACTTCTGTGTTTGGTGCCCACAGAGTATACAGCTCTGGAGAAAAAGGAAAGTGCAGACTCCTGCAATTAAATGCAGTGCTTTGTTGTTCCTAGTTGATGCAAAATCACAGTTCTGTGATGCACAGCAAATCTTCCAACACTATTACACAGGCTAATAGCTTAATAGAACTTTAGAGAAAAATACAGTACATATTTGTTAATTTGTCAATGAGATTTGTCTTTATGATCTCATTTGTCAGTGCCCTGAGTCACTACCAAAAATGATTTTGCTTGCACATGCACCTTTTTGATAATTCATCAAGAGTTAAAGACTGATTCACAATTTCCAAAAGTGCACACATACTAAACAACTATGGAATTCTCTCCTGACAAATTGCTGACATAAAAAACCAACACATATGCTTAATCTTTAATTTACCGGCTGATACTACATTGCATATTTACAGAAAGCTCTCACTTGAGTGGCCACATTATGCCACATACCAAGTAGTCAGCAGCATCAGTCTCAGCTCAAGACTCAATGCCGACAGCAGTAAGAAGGCCCATCCAAATACTACATTAAGCAAGAAGGCACAAACCTCATGAGAAATTTCTAGAGCTAAATTGAAAGTAAACAGATGTTAATAATTCACTCTGCGTTCCTGAGCCACTTTCAAGAACTGGCTGGAAAATGAAAAAGAAATATCAGCATAATACAGCAGCCCATATTTTATATGATTGAAAAGAAATACATTCAGCAGGAAATGTCAACATGAAGTCTTGCCTATTGCACTGTCCATGACAAGCTCATGCAAAAATTCAGCCTAATGGTCCTGGACTAGCAAGCAAGGCTGTTGTGTTTGCCAAGCAATTCTGCATCCTGAATTTTCACTGAAAATAAATGATGTTTTTCTGAAGCCTAAACATGCAGGGAATAGCAGCTGCTAGGGACATTCACCTATCTAAAAAATGTGGCATTATTTCAGTCCTGAAAACAGACCAAGTCATTTTCCTACCCTTTTCCATGATAGTACACAACTACAAATGAGCAATGGTGTGATTAAAATTTTCATGGTTAGCTATCATCACTTTCTAAAAAGCAAAATCTCGTAAACATATTTTGATTCCTGTTTAACTCATAAAATAACCAGGGCAGACAAACTTGATTATTACAGAGGCCATCTAGAATTCATCTAGTCCAACTGCCCTGCTTAAACTGGGTCAGCTACTACAGGTTGTCCAGGTATGTGTCTGGTAGGTTTTTGAATATCTCCAGGGATGGGGACTCCTCAATGTGTATGTGCAACATGCTCCAGTGTTAGACCACCCTCATAGAAAGATTTTCCTACATTTAAAAGACGTTTCCTGTATTTTAGTTTGTGACCATTGTGCCTTGCCCTCTCACTAGACACCACTAAGAAAAGTCTGGCAACTTCTTTCCTTCCTCCCATCAGGAGTGAGTACACTTCCAAATGAGTAGGCAATTTCAGAACAAATATTAAAACATGCTGTACACTACTTCTACTTCAAGGGGTTGATTGAATATGTAGGTCTGTGAACAGGCACTGCCATCATGGGAATTGGAATTCGTACAGTAATACATTGATGTTGTATTGATGCATAATATTTATATACACACAGCCAATATAAATGGCAACAAGCCTTGGATTGGATGAGCCAGCCCTGGAATTGTTGTAACCCCTCACCATGGGTTTTGTTTTGTTTTGTTTTTCACTTTTTGTTTTGTTTTTGCTACTGAATAAGATAAATGGCAAGACTTACCAGAAAAACACACAGAAGCTTTAGAGCTTAATTGGCTTCTACATTTGGGTCAGCAAATGTTCTTGCTGCAAAGCCAAGTCAGCTGGGGATTCTTGCAACCTATTCATGTTTCTCACCAGCACAGCAGCAGCTAAAAAGATAGGCAACCATGGCTACCATCATGGGATCAGCAAACTCCTTTTCACAGCTGTAAATATTTGTAGTGGAGCCAATTAGGAGCAGTATGCTTTTGTCAGCATTGCCTAGGAAACATCGATACCTCCTCCAAAGAATCCCCCACCTCTCCTTATCCTGCTGGCATTTATTGAACAGTAGTGTCAGCTCTGGTGGCTAATGTTGCTTTCTACACACACAGCATTAGAAGCTCTGTTTGCACTAGGTGAGAAAACGACTGTGTTATGGCACAATGCTGCTTCTGCAGACACCAAGAACCTGGGTTCTTGTTCTTCAGCCTTTGGGTGGGCCTATAAGACCAGTAGGAAGACAGCTGTGAAATATTCCAGGCAATGAGTTGTGTTTTAAACTGGTTCAAATATTTCAGCATTCATTTATATGACTATTTGTATTCAAAATCTCTGTTCTGAGAAAACACCTTTCAAGGGCATTTAGGGTCTGGGACTGATGCATCTGCTCACACAGGGTAATTCTGTAAACAAGAGACCCAGTGTCTGGCACATACATAGAAATCACAGATAAAATGCTGTCTCCTTTCACTCAGAGTGGAAAAACAAATATAACCTCATCAATCTCAGAAATATTTGGAAAATAAGTCCCTTGCATTCTTCTGTGAGTGGTACCCCAAAATACAAAGCACTTACATGCAATATACCTCAGATATTTATTCTTCAAAATACAAGGCTAAGTTTATCCTGACAGTTTTATACAGTCTTACCAGGTCTAAGCATCCTCATCTTGCACTTGTCAAAAAATTCACTGATGTTCAGGACAAAATCTAGTTCATGTTAAAAAGAAAAAGAAAAAAAAAAAAAAAAAAAAAGTGAAAGCATAGCACATAGGGCAGGGTAGAAAGGCAGTCCCAGAAGTTATTATGCAATTTTATGTCATGCAGATGACAGACCATTTGAAAAACTTCCTATTAGCTACTCACTGACATATCTTGTCTGATTTCTAGAAGTTTTCCAGCTCATTGCTGTGACAGTTCATTCAACTCTTGCTCAGATTTTGGCTAATGCACAGCTTTTGCTAAGGCCTGGTGTATGCTCGGAGCAGTACCATTAGGCCAATTGGAGAGCAACACGTAGGCTTGACATGATGGACAGGAAAGCTCTAGGCCATTATGAAGCTGCTATCTCTTGGGGCCATAATTCGTGCATATTGATTGTCTGGAATTTTCTTTAAGATCCACTAATTTATAGAAATTGTATAGACCAAAATTCCAAGTTGGAAGGTATAAATATGTCAGTTTAGCCAAAAAGTTTTGAAGCGGATCCAACAGCAGCCAAACTATTGAGGTTTTCATACTTCACAGTATGATACCAGGGATGCCTGCACCATGATGGAGAAGGGAGAATGAACACTCTCACTGTTGGCTAGAGAATATTTTTGCTCATAGATGTAAAAGTTGCAAAATTGCAACTTAGAAATTTTGAGTTAAGAATTAGAAAATGTATGAGTTAGAAACCTCGTTAAGTGATGAATTATTATATTTACATTAAAATAGTCTGTACAAAGGGTTTTGAGCCCTTGTTTGTCATGTTTGTTTACTTTCTTAATGAGATCATAAAAAATAGTTTTATTGACAGACTACATTTTCCTGTAAAATGGACAATTCCCAAGATTTATAACATAGTTTTCTATGGCAAGCCATTTAGGTGTGGAGTATGGTTATAAGCACATACGTTCATATTCATTAGCTATAGCAGTAATCCCTCTGGTTTCCTAATACAAAGGAGACATCATTCATACAAGCTGATGGGTGATCAAAGAAACAGGGCTGTAGTTCCACAGAGGATGTACAAATGAATTATGAGAATTTGTGCATGATTCTTGCTCAAGATAGTGACATCAGATCACATGGTGAGTACAAAGCAGTGATTCTGTCCTGCTACAGAAAGCATTAACACAAGGCATTTTCATGGTTGTAATCAGCCATAAAGTTGGCAACTATTTCAGCTGTCCAGTAGACACTGGAACAGGTAGCACTGTTATAGCATGAAAGAAAATGAGCAAGAAAACTGAGGTCAAAAAAAAAACCTCTTGTTAAAGGAGCCCTAAAGGTTTTCCTCTTCTGAAGTGAAGATAGACAAATAGTGGGAAGTTGTCAAATGGACTTCTTCTGCAAGCATTTTAGAATCTGATTAGTGCCTTGTTTTGCTCTTTCAACTGATGTGCTAGTTGAAACTCCAATTTTCCAGCCAGAAGCAGCTGACAACAACCACAACTGCAGCAGACATGCTGAACTGTCAGTGTCAGAGGGTGAACAAGCAAGTCACCAGACCCTGCTAACATATACGAATGTGACAGTTTTACAGTCAGGGAAGTGGTACACTTGTTTACCATCAGATGGGATAACAAGACTATTGATCAGGCACCCCAAGATGCAAACATCATCCATTTCCATGAACAGAAGGTTGATAGCTTGTACTGTGATAACTAATGTGGTATCTCACCTCTCATGCTGCTATATAGATCCTCAGGAGAATAATGGTCAGCTGACTTGCTTAAAAGACTGTCAGAAAAAAAAGTCCAGGATATCATTGCATCAAGGCTGGGTCAATGCAGTTCTGTAGCTAGGCAGATTCAGATAGAAATGCAAGAAATATACCTCCCGACTTACAAGTGTAACCAAAGTCTTGATGTTATGATATCATTGGAATGGATTGAGAGTAGACCTGATGAGAAGGACCTGGTGGTGCTGGTGGATGAGAAGCTCAATATGAGCAAGCAATGTGCTCCTGCAGCCCAGAAAACCAACCGTGTCCTGGGGTGCACCAAAAGCAGAGTGGGCAGCAGGGTGAGGGAGGGGATTGTACCCCTCTGCTCTGCTCTCGTGAGACCCCACCTGGAGCCTGCACTCAGCTCTGGGCTCCCAGAACCAGAAGGACAGGGACCTGTTGGGGTGAGTCCAGAGGAGGCCACGAGGATGCTCAGAGGCTGGAGCACCTCTGCTGTGGGACCAGGCTGAGGGAGTTGGGGTTGTTCAGCCTGGAGAAGAGAAGGCTCCAGGGAGAACCTACAGTGGCCTGCCAGGGCCTAAAGGGGGCTGCAGGAGAGCTGGGGAGGGACTCTTAGTCAGGAAGTGTGGTGTTAGGACAAGGAATAATGCCTTTAAACTAAAACAAGTTAGATTTAATTTAGCTATAATGAAAAAATTCTTTACTCATAGTGTAGTAAGGAACTGGTGGAAGTAGCCCAGAAAAGCCCAAGGCCAGGCTGGATGGGGCTTTGAGCAACCTGATCTAGTGGGAGGTGTCACTGTCCATGGCAAGAGGTGTGGAACTGGATGATCTTTAAGGACCCTTCCAACCCAAAGCGTTCTGTGTTTCTGTGATCTCCTGCACACCTATGGCTGTCCCAGCAATCTGGGAACTGTCGTTTACTCAGTGTATTATCACAGAAAACATCTCACAGAAGTGTCTTGGATCAAGACAGAACATAAGTTTCTTTAGTCTGTCAAAATTGTATTGAATAAGGGAGTGTCCTTGCAGAAGTCTTACTTAAAATCTTAAAAACAAACAAACAACAAAAAAGCACAAAGAAAACAATCTAGGAATTCATGATCAGTGTTCTACTTGTGTTGCAGAATTTTCAGCCTGCAGTATAGGAAAGCCATTATCAAATCAGAGGTGAGAGAATTGCCAGTCCATTAATTCTGCCAGTAATTGAGCTCTGCACACTGAAGGACATACAGCTTATTACTGACCATGATGATCTGTTGTCAAATGACTCAACTTTAATAACACTATAAAAAGAATAGAGGCCCTATTCCAGTAGTTTCAGCCATGTGGAAAATGTGCACGTGGCAGTTTATATCAAGTATAACATCCAAAACAAGGGGCAAATGTCCCTGTAGCTGAGAATAAAAGATGGAAGAGCTTGACACATAATGTTATATTCCATTTGAAGGTCACCACAACCTTTCACACTCTGTCCAGACACCAGTAACCTAAGGAAAAGAGGGGGCAAGGAACTGTATAATTTGCCATCTAATTATATCTTTTTGATATCTTTGCAGGTGTGCCTGAAAGCAGTGAGAGTTTGTGCCACATGAGTTACTTCCCAGATATCCACTAGAATCTGCATGTTACCCTTAGGTTCCTCTCATCTCTTCCCAACTGCCATGGATTGATGCATCAACAAGGGCCGATGTCACTCCTCTTGGCAGAGTCCAAGATCACAGCACCAACAAAGAAAGGAGCTCTTGTGAAGGTGAGAAATACCAAAGGAGTGGCTCTACTTGTTTGAATGACCCACTCCACTTTGTAGCTTTCTTTACATTGTAACTCTAATAAATATCCAGTGCCGCATTCTAGTCAGATTTTTCCACAAAAAAAATTACCAGGTAAAATGCACCCTGTTCAGCTTGTACATCCCCTGTGCTTACTTGCTCTGAACATGTATCTCACACACCACAGCAGCTCCTGCAGGACAGATGGCAGAAGCACCTCCTTGTTTAGAAAAGTCATTTTCCCACCCTGCCTGATAGTTTTTTTCTGTATATAGTATAGCAAATTAGGTGTAGATATAGGACTGTGGCCTGATCTGACATGTCTTACTACAGAACAGTCCATCCCTTTGTCATACTCTCAGGGAAACTCTCAGGATTGCAGCTTTTTCACAGACTACATTCCCCTGGGAATCATCTCTTCAATCATGGTGTTTTGACACATCAAGCCCTGATTTGCCACAATACAACTCTCATCACAAATACTGGAAAAAAAAAAAAAAAAAAAAAAAGGCATTTCATCCTATTTGTCCACCTGAAGGCACCCTGATAAATTTCTGCTAAGCTGGAAAATCTGTGTTAACGATCTGAAAGCCCAGAGTGCCAAGGTGGTGAATCCACACATAAATGCGACAAAAGCTGAAACAACTCCAAAAATTCACTTAATGTTTCTAAAACAAACACAGGATCATCAAAACTAGGAGACCAGACACAGTATCACTGTTCAATGAGCACAGCATTGTTTCATTTATTTGTTTCAAAGGCATTGCTTTTTCAGTCAGGTATTCCATAATTCCTGGTGTCCCATCTTCAACAGATATAAATTACAAAAGGAGAGTAAACAAACAATCAAACCATCAAAAAACACACCTTATCTGCAATTTGTTGCTTGTAAATTGTACTGGTAATACTTGGATGCCACATCTTCCATCTTATCTAATTTTGTCTTGCTGTAGAAAAATACCTATATGCCTCTTACAAAGTTGGACTTCACAGAGAATGGGGAGCCACTTTGTGGATCCAAGAAGGACCCAGCTGGAATTTGGGAAATTCAACCATAACACAAACCACAGAGATGTCATCACTGCAGAACTGAAGCCGCTGTTTATGTGAAAATCTGGCAAGCTTTGTAAAGAGGGGAAAAAAAAGAGAGAAAGAATAGATACATTAAGAAAAATCTGTAGGTTTGCATAGAATGAGTTTAAAAGTTTGATGTTATATGATATTCAAGCTAGCTTCTACCACCTACAGGGGATTTGGGCAAGTGCACAGGTTACCCTAAGCCATTCCAAAGTGCTGGGGGTTCTCTTAGTAGGCCACATTCAGTCCAATCTGCCTATGCTAAACCTTACCTCAATGCCAGTCAGACAATTTTATTTCTGTTGCTTAGAAAACAGGGCTTACTTCATTTCTGACTCTACCTAACAGTCATGCTTGTGTCATGCAAGATCTAATGTTTCCTGAGTGGTCTTCTTTTTTTTTGTGCTTTACAGTGAAAAAAGGCTTGGAGAAAGGGAGGCCCCTGTGCAATGTGAATTACTCTGTGACGTCTTCACTGCAAAACACAACACAGAATGGTTATGAACCTTGCATTTTCCTGACAAGCACAGCTTGACAAGGACAGCACAGATTGTACCTTAGGTAAACCTAATTTCATTAACACTCTTCTTTGACTAGCCCAGTCCTGTGTTTTTCTGCAACTGGGTGCAATGACAGGTGCCACCAGTTCAGCAGTCAGATGCTTTACCAAGCGAACTTACTGTCAGATCCTTCACCTACAGAAACTGTGTGCTTATGCCCAGACAATAAACACACCCCTGAAATATACCGCCAGAAGCAGTGCTTCCTTCCTTCCTTCCTTCCTTCCTTCCTTCCTTCCTTCCTTCCTTCCTTCCTTCCTTCCTTCCTTCCTTCCTTCCTTCTTCATCTTTTGACTTTTTCACCTTGACCCAAACAATGCCTGACAGAGCATTCCTACTCCTCAGTCACTTCCATTGTGAACTTTAGTCATACCAACATATGCATTTCAAGAGGAGAATCCAGATCCTCTCAGCTAATCATGCCAAATACTCTAAGCTACTTTATGTAAAATGCACCTCTTACTTCATCCATTTCCAGTTCACCGAAAGAAAAGAGGTAGAAAAGTATGGTACATACTGTAAGAGCTGTGTCCTTTGCAAAAGTACATTCCACCTACCTCTGTGACTGTCAGGTGTGTTATTAGACAGGAGTCAGAGACATTACAAAATCCTCCCAGAGTCTACTTTCTCATCTTTCAAAGCTAAAGACTCCATTTCCAAACCTGACACTTCCCTCATCCTTCAGAAACCCACTGGTATGTTCAGTCCATTTGCGGACTTTCATTTCCTTAAAGTAATAAACAGAAATATCATAGATGCTTTTACAAGCATTTTTTAACCTCGTAATTTTGAAATCTGAGTTTCATTTTTCAAAGCCTTGTAAAAGTTCCTATTTCCAGGTAAGATGATGTGATGTGCCTTACGTAAGCATCATGGCTTTCTCTGGGAAAGAGCTTGCTTCTGAAAGATCATCTTTAGGTAGTGGCATAATACATGCCTTTTTCACAGCATGTTGTTGCCAAATCCCTAGTACCAAAGTCTTTATCCAATATGGATATACTGTCACGGGCCCTGCAAAAAGTCAGTAAATACTGAGACAAAATACATCTTCCAAATTCCCTCATTCTACATCTTTGTTCTTCTAAGCACAATTTTATTTCTCTCCTGTAAGTCTTTTCCAGAACTGGCATATATGGATAAGTGCATAATTTACTTATAAGGTGTAAGTATAATTCTATTCTCCATGAATGAAGCAGTGCTCTCCCTGGGCTCTCAGCAAAATGGCTGTTTCAGAGGCCACATATAAGAGCGATGGGTCCCATCTTTCACATTCCTTGATACTGAAAACAAGTTACAAGCTGCTATTCTCTCAGTTTTGACAATAAAGTGATTTGTTCTTTTTACTGTTCCACAGCCTCCAGCCATGGAAGCTCACATCTCAATAGATAAGGAATATCACCTTCTACATGGTAATAGAATAGGAACATGTATTATTACACCAATTTATTCTCGCAAGTAAAGTAACAGCAGTGAAAGAAAAAAATATTTTTCCTAGAGTGCTATATATACATAAATATATACAACTATATATAGGAGACAGTGAACCAAAGAGACTGGGTTTTTAACAGCAGGAGGATGATTCTCCCATGAACATTCATTTCAGGTTCTCTGGCCTCCATACACTGCTGAGACATGGTTTTCAGAGGCATTTCTCCTTCATGATATCCTCTTCTTAACTTGTTAGAAGGCTTTTAGAGGAACCTTCCTGACCACCCTGGCTGCTAAACCGAGAAGCCATCTCCTGGAAAATTACATTGCATTTTTTTTCAAGTATTTTATTTTTTTAAAACTCTGTTTTAAACTTTTCAGTGTGTTGTAATGGCTTTCATGGTTCATTGTTCAATGCAGTTTTATGGCACAGTCAACCTAATAACAAAAACTCACAGCACTTTTAAAATTTAACTCATTCTCCCTGTCATTTCTTATAGTTTTTTAGGGTACTAATTAATAATAATACAAGACAGCAGTACAAAATTTGTCACCAAAAATACATGAAAAACAACATGCTTTTACTTCATGTTCAGACTCTGCACCCCTCCTTCCCCCTGTGAATTCAATGCATTTGAAGTTTACTGACCCTGTTAACACAACTCTGTTGGGAGCCACACTTTAAAACTGAAAATATCTAACTGCATATATTGATTCAACAGCCTACTGTTGTTCTGGAAAACCGAATTGCCTTTGGGAAAAAAACTAACCTTGTTATTGCATGCTGACAAAGAAAAAGCTCACAGGTTAAGGTTAGTGCGGGCTCTGTCATCCTCCTATAACTGGGAAAGTTAATGATTCTTGATTTGGAAATAGGAAATGAAATAAACTGACAGGGAAGAAGATAAGCTAAATGACAATCAGAGAAAAACTGAAGAGTAGTCTGGGATGAAAATAATGAAAAATGAGCATGAAGTGGGAAGAAAAGAAAATGGCGAAGATTTGAAGTGAGTTGTAGAGAGGACTGAAATAAACATTGCAAAAAAAAGCACATTTAGACCCTGGACAAAATAAATAAATAAATTGAAATTAAGAAAAAAAAAAAAAAATGAACTCTTTCACTGAGAACTGCATGGCAATGGAGTTTGGACTTTGCAGAGACTGATCAGCAACAAACATCTGAGAATCGCTGCTGCTAGACACAAGCCTCCAAAAAGAGCAATTGTTGCAGACACTGCAGCCAGATTTTCCTCTGCATATGCTGCTTCATGTTGGCAGGTCTGTGAAGTTTTCCCTTCTACATTCTCTTTAGAGAAAAGGAATAAACTGTGGGAAATTCATCAGAACATAAAAAGGGTCATTGTCAAAGTTAGAATTAGCATTACTGTCCACCTTGCTCTCAACCCCCCCGTTCTTCCTTATGTTTTCTCTCAGGTTGTATCTGCATATATATAGGTGCTTGCCAAAGCACCCAGTAACCGTTTGCACAGTAATAATCTACGTTTCAACAAAGCTGATCTGGAGAAATGGCAGTCACAGTGTACTGGTTATAATTGTTCCCCTGGTTCAATGAGGAAGACAAAAAAATAAATAAAAAAAAAAAAAAAAAAAAAAAAAAGTAAAAGCTGCTTAAAAGCTGCTTACCAAAAGACAAAAATGAA
>CM021698.1:3763669-3831628 GCA_011074415.1 Stictonetta naevosa
CCTTTCCTTTCCTTTCCTTTCCTTTCCTTTCCGCTCCTTTCCTTTCCGCTCCTTTCCTTTCCTTTCCTTTCCTTCCCTTCCCTTCCCTTCCCTTCCCTTCCCTTCCCTTCCCTTCCCTTCCCTTCCCTTTCCTAACTTCCAGATTAAGATGCACAGGAAACAACAGTTAGCTTAAATAAGTGCCAGCAGAGATGATCTACCTGCATGCATGAGTTGAGTACCTCTTTGCTTATTTATGTATGTTCTTCCCCAGTGTCCTTCTAGCCAACTGGGGAGTTATAGACTGGAGAGACTACCAAGTGGCTGAAAATCTGGTCCCATCAGAAGGCTGAAAAGGAAGCCCTCAATAGTTCAAAGCCTAACTGATAGCTGGTTATGAGCAGCATTCTTCAGAGCTCACACATGTCCCACTGAAGTCATATGGTAACTAGACAGACCCCCAACATATCTGGAGCTTTGTAATTTACCCAGTTTTAACAAACCATAGCATCGAGGAGGCTCTTCTTGAAAAGGAGGATTGAAAGCAGCAGGAAAGGTTAGACCCAATATGTATAGCACAGAAATCAAGAATCAATACTATGTACTACTTAGAGTTTTAGAGCATGTTGTAGTTTTGTGAAATTACTAGAACAGCTTAAGGAAAAAAAAGAAAAAAAAAAAAAAAAGACCCAGATGCAGATATCTGTTAACAATAAAAGCTGACATGATACATTTCTGTATTGCACAAAACGTAATCAAGATTCAATCTGCTAGGTTTTTATTTCCAGTGTTGTTAAGAATTCAAAGTACATTTTCATGTACATGATCATTTTACTTAAAAAGCATCTGTCTTTCAGACATTTGTACTGAAATGGATGTGTTTCACACCGGATGGATTCTGTTATTGCTACTGTTGTCACCGTTAAAATGTATAAAAGGTCAGTCTAATAAACTGGCAGACCACTAATGTGAGTTTTGCAATATTGATATATATTTATTAGAGGAAGGGCTGTTCTTACTTTCTCTTCGTTTACTACTCAACATTGGAAACTGGAAGACAAATATATACATCCCTTTCTTGCTAATGCAAGAAGATTCAGTGCTGAAATAAATACCCATTTAGAAATTTGAGTCTGAGAGATCTCATTACACTAAAGACAGCTTAAGAATCCATTTTTACAGTAACTGACAAGAATACATATCAAGAGTAGGAGCAATGAAAGGTAAGTGAAACATTTCCTAGGCCATGAAACCAAGAAACATGTAGTTGAAGTTAATAGAAAAATCAAGATCATATTCTGTGTCTTTAATGTCTTGAAAATAACCAGTAATTTTGATAAACTTTCACAAATATGAAAAATGATACAATTTTAAAACAAAGCAAAATTAATTAATAGGATCATTGGCCAATCTTATGACTCTTACTGCTTAAAATGTTGGAAAAAACTGTAGGCAGCAGGTTATGATGACTTCAGAAAATGAAGGAATGAGTCCAATACCTATAAAATGTCCTGTAATTTTATCAGTCTAGCTGAAGAACCAGGAACAACAAGTATAATATCAGCTACTGGGACGTTTAACACATATGCATATTTTTCCACATACAAAGAGAACAAAGCTGTCTCCACAGGTAAAAGGGTGAAGGTGCATCAGTACTTGAGAGGAAGGGAAATCCATGCCCAGGAGTCCTCCCTGGATGTTCACTGCTACCCTGAGAATTCTGGAGCAAAAGGTAATGCTCACACATATTATTGATATTTCAGTAACAACTGAAATTGTATGATGTCTTTGTGTTTGTTCATTCACCTGACAAGATAACTGAAATAACACTGTCCTGGCTTTAGACTCATATACCTTCTTGATTCTTACATTCCATTTGCTTTCCCTTGACCCTTCATGTTGGTACTTTACCTTCAGAAAAACCCATGGGCTTTCCATTCACAGCTTCAGACTCCCTCAGGTTTCTTCTCAAACTAAAAATGTATTTTCATCCCTCAGAGATAGCAATACAACCATGGCCAGTAAGGTTAATTGTTTTTTACAGGCACCACAGCATCAAAGAAATATTTGTCTCCCTCTTCTCAGCTTCAGCAACTCCCTGTGAAATAAGTTCTAAACATGTGTGGAACAAAGGAAAAGCCTCCCCCTTTTCCATGTTCTGTACAATTTGTACCCTTGTTGACAATGTCGCTGTGAGCAATGGAAAAAGAAGGACCTTGATAAAAAGTATTTATTCTAAATGAAAGGAAGTAGCCTTAGGACTTCAATGATAATTTTTCAACAGAATGGATGATAGAAGCTTTGCTTGTGGAGGTACAGGATGGAAAACCTCTTTTTCCTGAACTATTCAAACAGGTAAGGGGAAATTAACAGAACAGAAAAAAATAAACATGATGATAGTGCCCCAAAATGCAGCAAGAGGTCTGCAGAGGCTGCAGATCTTGAATGTTCTCATTGGAAATGAGCATGCTTATTGCTGGAGAAAAAAAAAAAAAAAAAAAAAAAAAAAAAAAAAGTTTTTACAAATATAAAAAAAAAAAAAAAAGAAAAAATATTTTATGTTACAGATAAAATTTGCATGTGTTTGACTGAAATCAACAAAGTTGAGACAAAATTCCAAGGTGACGTTGTGAATCAGGAAGTGCATAATATCCAGTGATTCCAGATGTCCTCCCTCATGAACATCCGGAAAGATACTCAACAGTTCAGCATGAAGATTCAGGATTTCAGCATGAAGTGTTGACAATGAAAATATGATGAACTTTAATGTTTGTTATATTGAAGAAAATTGTAAGTATTTATGACATTAAAGTAGCATTTTCCTTGTGGCCAGAATGTTCATAGATTGAGGTTGAAACTGAAGAACATAATAATTACATTTGTAACTTCCTTTTACATTTCCTTGTTCCCAGTATGACTTCTTCAAAATTTCCCTGATTTTGTGTCTGACTTCTTGACTTCTTTCTAGGGATCCTTCATTTTGTCATATGGGTTTATTTTTCCTTACTTCTCATTTAAAAATTCTATCTAATATATATAAATTAGATATTATATTACAGGTATTAATTAAATGTCTAGGGAATCCAGATGAATAATTTCACGGTATGAAAATTACTGTTCCAAACAGCAGCAGAAAAACAGGCAAGAAAATTCCCTTATCCTTCAAAAGATTATCAGGAGTGCTGTCAATATATCTGGGTTTCACAGCGAATTTTCAAAGTGAATTTTGAATCAAGTAGTCTTTCAAGCCTAAAATACGTGAACCAGGAGTTGAACAATTATAAGAAAACACAATTCATAATAGCACACAGTCCTCAGAAATAGTTTTTACACTGAAGGAAACTGAGTATGTACAATAGAAGAGAGGAAAGTTTAATAACCTCTTAACATCAGAGAACTGTGACATGTCCCATTCATATCTGCTCTCCCCTCCCCTTGGGTGTAAATAAAGCTTAACTGATATTGAGTCATCTAAAGAGATTTTAATAAGAACAAACATGGATTAAAACTTGTTATTAGAAAAGGGCAAGAAAAAAAAAAAAAAAAGGAGAGGAATTGTGAAAAGAGCATCACAGGAAAGAGCAGTAAGAGTAGGAAATTAAAAAAAAATAATAAAAAAATAAAAAAATAAAAAAGGAAAAGACTAGGAAAATTGAAAAGAAAAAGTGAAAAATTAAGACCAGAAGAAAAGTATAAAAGGACATGGAAACATCTGATGGAAGATTATTTTCCTAATTTGGGAAGTGGTAGATGGAAGTTTGCCATACCAACACTTCCCTTTGCTACCAATATCTAGAATATTCTGGATTACCATAGCTGTACAAAACTCACTATTCAGAGAAGCTGAGAATAATCAGCCATCAGCAGCAAATGTCTGTATTTACACAGAATGCAAGGCAACACTATAATAATAATTATTACTAGGCAATCAGGCTGAGTAGAAAATGGCTAAATTTCACATCAGTCACCAGAGTTAAAATATATTAAAAATGAGATTAAAATGGATGTGCAATGTCTTCCAAAAATAGTAGGAAGAAAGATTTCAGAATATCAATGATAATTTTACAGGATTTTAAGGAACAAGTAGTAGTTTTTTTCAGAAGAGACAACAGGCATTTTTGGAATTATTACAAATATTTCTACCTTTAATACAAAGAGTAAAGGAAATTAATCAGCTCACAAAGAACTACAATTGTTTCATTTAGGAAATTAGAAAATCCCTGCATTGTGCCCATTTGTCCGTTGTAAAATAAACTGTTATTAAATAAATAAATAAAGACAAAGTCCAGAGAGGTTTAAGATCTAATTTTATGAAGCTGTTAAAAGTGGTGTGAAATGTTGTACCATTAGACGTATTAATTTGATCACTGAAGTAAACAAACTCCTTCTTCTAGGAAAAAAAAAAAAAAAAAAAAAAAAAAGAAAGAAGAAAAAGAATGATAATAATTGTAATATTCACAGAAAAGAATCCCCAGACAATGCACTACATATGAGTCAATCAAAATTAAATATTTGAGCAAAAACAATAGCAATTAGATGAGATGGATACCTAGAAGTTATATAACCATTTGGTTTTGTTTGTTTCCTGAAAAAAAAAAAAAATGTGGAAGGAGGGAAGGAACCTATTTCATAAAACTTATTAATGTGTACATATGCATACACAGACATAATATTTTTACATACATATAAGTATGTATTTATCTTACACATAAAAGCTATAGGCACAGTTTATTATGTCCTTTCTACATGAAGAAATTTACGTGTCCAAAAAGAAAGGGGATTTCTGTGGATGCCATTTTGGGAGCAAAAATGGTTTTGGTGTTAAATTCAGAATATAAATATTTGTTTTCCATAAGGATCCTTGAGTTTTCATACTCGTTGAGAGAGCTTTCTTCAGCAAGAGAAAACAAGCAGCAGTGACCGTAATGGATGGTGAATACTGTCTTAGACATGAAACCCCTGGCCTTTTCATTAGTCTCAGATACAAAGGTATACTGATCAGGGAAATGAACATAAGAAAATGTTCATTCAGATGGTGTTGTTGTTTTTGTACTATACCATGCTTGAAGGCACTATTTCTAAATATGCAGATAATGTTCCATCTCTGGATAAAAGTCAGCTAGAAAAGAATAATTACCAAGAAGTGTCAACAATTCTAAGAGGGTTAAACAGGGTTTATATGTGTATACAATTTAAGTAGGTTAAAAGGCATGCATTGTATTAGAGAAGCAGCAAAGGAATGGACTTCATTTTTCATAAAGAATGGATGTACAGCAAGGCTGAAATACTTTCAGCTGAGATGATCAAAATAAATAGGTTTGTGAAGGCTAGATGTGGCATTCCCATGATCAACAAGATTTAATGTTTTATGTATTGTCTTCCAACATCTGACCCTTCAGTGACTCCAGATTTCTCATAAATGTCTCTCCTATTCAACCATTTGTTTAATCATCCTGTTCATCATATTTCTGGGCTTCCCCTCTGTGCGGTATGTTCAGAGACACAGGTGTAAGGTTTTGCTTTGCACAAACTGGCTGACAACAACCTACTGGGTACCATTTCATTTGGAAAACTATAATAATAACTACTTCATGTACTTTTTTATGTATTTCACAACTTAGAGGGTCTGATATTATTTTTGTATTACTTGAATTAAATATTAATGACATGATAAAGCTGAGAGACCTGGGGCTGCTCAGCCTAAAGAAGAGAAGGCTCTGGGTTGACCTCACTGTGGTTTTTCAGTAATTAAAAGGTTGTTGTAAAAGGGATAGAGAGCAACTTTTTGCTCAGTCAGATAATGACAGGACAAGGGAGATGGCTTTAAATTAAAAGAGGGGAGATTTAGCTTAGCAGTTAGGAGGAAATTCTTCAGAGGGTGGTGAAACACTGGAACAGGTTGCTCAGAGAGGTAGTAGATGGAGGTGTTCAAGACCAGCCTGGATGAGGCCCTGAGCAACATGATCTAGTGGGTGGCATCCCTGCCCATGACATGGGGGTTTGAACTAAATGTTCCTTAAGGTCCCTTCCAAACCAAGCCATTCTACAATGATTCTCTGATATTTAAAAAAATAATAATAATAAAAATTATACAAGAATTACATTTTATAAAAATATGAGTTTTCTTTATTTTTTTAAGTTGATTTATGATTATTTTCAGAGATGAAGTATTGCACAGAAATTATAATTATTCAAGAAAAAGATTTAATCTACAGACACCTTCTGCTGTCAGTTTACATTTTGCTTTGAGTATTTATCCATAATAACATCACAAAACCAAAACTGGAATTTGTTATTTCCCAGTACGAATACATAGGGAAAGCACGGGAATTAAAGGGAACAATTTTTAGATCAAGCCTGAAACAAATTTTGAAGCTATTTCTGCAAGCAGATGAGAAGCATCTTGTGAGATATGGCAGGGAAACACAGATGTAAATACCGTTGCAATTAGCACAATCCTCTAAGCTGTCAATGTCTAAACCTAACAGAGATTATTTTTCTGTGCACAACTACAGTCTTCAGGTGCAAGAAATGTCTGAGTATTAAAAGTTGTGAAGTAAGCTCAGGGATAAAACTGTTTTAACTTTGGCTATGCATAACAGAGTGAACAAGAGAATATTAGGGCAGCTAAGATGTAGTATCTTGAGGAATTCTGCTAACAATATAGGGTATATATCTCTTAAGCAAAGGACAATGATAAAAGAAAGACAGAAGCTAATGGGTTTGGATTTGTTAGCATTAGAAAGCAGAAAGCAGCATCATTATGGTCTCTGAGCACTTGAAGAGAAACTGTCGCTTATTTCATATTCTGACAGACATGGGTAATCATGGCAGGAGTCACTAGTAATTTTTATAGTTCTCCTAAAAGTAAGAATTAGTAGTCAGCATTAGCTGTCTCAGACTTTTACACCCAAATGATATTCACCTACTCATCCCTCCCATTAGAAGAAAAATGGGACAAGAACATTGTATTTCCTATGACAAATCAGAGGCAATGAAAAGGAGAACTCTATTATGCAGTGTTTCTTATACTGGCTGCACAGCTTCTCTGCACTTCTGTAAAGGTATCCCATCAATGAATTCAGGACCTATCTTTTGTTTCTCTCACATCTCCTAGATGCCTAAAAGATTGCTAAGGGATGAGTGTAAGTCATGTTCAGGCAGAAAAACAAATACAGAGCTACCACGGCAAGGACTGAGAATATATTTTAATACAAGGTCATTACCACATTAATGCCATTTTTGTTTCTTACCTTTTGGGGGAGAAAACAAACAAACAAACAAGCAAAAAACATTAGGAACACAGATATTGAAACATACTTTTTCAAACTACACTGTGTCACATTTTTTTCCAGTGCTTGGGAGAAAGAGAAATTTTATTTGACAGACTTTGGTTTAGTAATGTTATCCTTGCTCTGTTCATTCTCACAAGATGAGCAAGATAGTTGAATAAAATCTTCCCATCATGCAGAACTGGTTCAAACACCAAATCTATCTCACTCGTTCGTTCCACAGCTGCTGTGAGGATCCAAAGCATCGTGTAGTCCATTTCTTTCACAAGCGCCAGGATGGGAATGTTCACACCATTGTCCAGAAACTCAGTTTTTAACACTGGGAACCTCACACAAAGAAGAGAAGCTGTTTTTTTTTTTGTTTGTTTGTTTGTTTGTTTTTTTAATAAACAAAAATTCATCAGTGACCCCAGATCCTTGGGCCAGGTTTGTATCTCTGTTCAGAAATACATTGAGTCGTTCCTCCAGACCCTTCAAAAGTCTTTCTTAGGGAGAAGATGATCTTTCTGTCCAGAGCTGTTTGTTCAAGATATATTTAGAACTAAGGTTATCTTTGTGGCAGCGACAATATCTAATTTCCTAACACCAGCTAGCCTGGCCTACTCTCTATATCAAGATTTGCTGAGTTATGCCACACAGAGGCAGCCTTTCTCCCAGTTTCAGTAGAAGGTACCAAGGTACAGAATCACAGAATCACAGAATTGAAGGGGTTGGAAGGGACCTCGAAAGATCACCGGGTCCAACCCCTCTGCCAAAGCGGGTTCCTTAGAGCAGTCAAGAAGATGTGCATGTCTTGAAAAGTAAAACGTGTTTCTTCTACTAAGAAACACAGCCTACAAAAACCTTTCCTTATTCAGAAATTCAGTGATAGTAGCTGTAACATTTCAGCAAAATTTTCTGAAAATCTAGAAAGACAGAGTACTGCAATAGTATGTTGTATAGTTAGAGTATGTTGTATATTTAGAATTTTCCTCTTGTCTCCTTGTCCTGGCAGAAAATAGTTGGCAGAAGAGACCATAGGACAAGAGAAATACGGTAAAATATCTGGAAATTTGCATATCCCTCTGAGCTAAGTTTATACTTTATGCTGAACAAAATCTTTTTTTTCTGTGTCTATACAATAGCGCTTAAAGTTTTATGCTACTACATGCATTGAGAATACTGATTGCAAAGCTTTCCAAAGGTTAAATTAACAAAGACAGCAAATGCAGGCAATTTCACCTGAACCTTTTTCACCTTTTCCTATATATATATTTGTACATATATAAAAAAAAAATATTTGCATGAATATATATATGTAACACCTAAAACCTCCAAACTTTCTGACACTCAATTACTTTGAAAACAGTAAGACATATATTTAAAAACTTTTGTTCTTTCCAATACTTACTGCTGTTTTGCTTCAGTATAGGAAGTGTAAGATAACAAGCAGAGTGCCAGCACACTGTCAGACCAAATCAGAGGAGCTTGCATCACACAAATTTGCTATTACACCTCAAAGGCTGCATCTGCTACTGCAATCATTTCAGGATTTAGAAAGATAATTCTTCTGCTCATTCACAAATCGCTGGCAGACACAATGCTCAACAGAATCTTGTGGGATTTGCAAGATGTATACAGAATCGTCTTACTGTGGCCTCAGAGCAGCAGCAGATTAGCCCTTGGGCCACGTATTTCCATTAAGGATGATGCTGAAGATAGGGATACCACCCTATCAAGAGCAACCAGCAGTAGCATGTTTCAGATAACATGATGCCTATCAGGGCAGACCAAGTAACACTACATATCTGCCTCCAGATGAATCCCTTTTGAGAAGCACCATATGCTCAGTCAACTTCAGTGTTTAAGACCATGTGCAAAACACCAAAAAAAAAAAAAAAGAAACAACAACAACAAAAACTACTTTGCACAAACACCCTTACACTGCAATAACAGAGAACAACCTGTTTTACTGACAGAAGGAGGAATAATGCATCAGCCATCAGCCACACATACATTAACAAACATTGTTATTGGTTCTTATGCTCTTCGTGACAGTTAAAAATAGCTAGATTGCATGGAAATTAAAATTTCTTGAATTCTGAGAAGATACTGTAATTAAAACTCACCTCAAAATATCTGTCATTAAATATTTCAGTATTTCACTATTTTGACTGAAGCCACAAATTTCACCATATTTATAATCACTGGACAATAAATACAATTCAGATAACTTGAGCACACATCTGAAAAATAGTATATCTGTCTTTTATTTTAGTCCTCAAAGCTAACTTTAAATGTTACAGATGTTTAAATGGAACAGAAAAGATAAAGATCCAGATTTGCTTCTGCTTCAGCAGATATTTGAAAACCTACAAGAAACACAGTAGTAAGTAAAACACCTCTTTCTGACTAAGTTATTCCCATTTGGCTTCTTTGAAAGATAAAAGAGAAAAAACTTGAAGTCTTTCACTCTAGTTGAAAAAAAATAAAAGAATCATCTTGAAAATATTACCAAATTTGAGCAAAGACTCATTCAAACCCTACACCTACTTATTAGCACATTCATAGGTATGTCTCATTGATAGGCTTCCACCCTGAAGCTCACATTCCCTCTTTCTCCAACATCCTCTACGCCAAGTACTTCTGCAGGCACTAACAGCTCAACATGATTTAATTACAGAATTCAGTCCTTAAAACATCTCTCATAATCTTTTCCCAAAAAGCCACAATCAACACAGTAAACAATAAAAGGTTGTTAGGAAAAAAAAAAAAAAAAAAAAAAAAAAAAAGGAAAGAAATTTTTAAAAAAGTTAAAAAATGAAACTTCTGGGCTAGATACAGTTTGTTGTGCATCACACCAGCCTTTGTGTGAAGGAAGGATACTCAAGCACCAAGTTACTGGAGATAATTGCTCTAAAGTTTCTGGAGAAGAGGTATTATCCACCTTCCCCTCCATCAGACCAAAGGAGAGGGCTGTCAGATCAGGGACCACTTGTGAAGGATATTGTTTCTCTTGGTCAGCTGTCCTCATTAAAGAGGATGAGAGACAAATGTCTGGCAGGGATAGATAGACTTTACTACCTTTTGATCTTACTCTGTCTTTGAAGATCCTGACTGCCATTAGTGGGAGCTTACTGAACACAGCATATCTTCCCAGACATACACTGTAGATTCACAGCGACCTAGCCTGGAGACACACAAATTCAGGAGAGAAAAAATAAAATAATAATTAAAAAAATCTTAACACATGCAGAAGCTCCAGCAGACAGACGGTTAAAACTAATTTAAAGAAAAGAAAGAGAGCAATTAGTAATGAATTAATATTTTACAGATAACTACAGACAAGTGTACTCAGGATATTTTCCACTTACCAGAACTGAGAATAAGGAGGGTTGGCAAATACTCTGTAAGATTTTAATTATGGACAGATTCTAAAAAGAAAAAACAGCTTCCTTCAGACTCCTAGCTTCCAAGTTAACACACTCTTGTGTTCAACATCAGTGCCCCAGCTTGCACACAGTACAGTAATATACGTGTAGAGAGATAGGATTATCTGTACTGGTCCTAACAGATGTTACAAAGCCTTGTAGAATCCACTGCAACTTTTGTGGGAGAAAAGGATGAGTTGGCAGATAGGACTTCGATGTTTAAAATACATTAAAATCCAAATATACTTTGAAATTCAAATATCTCAACTAGAAAGAAAAATCTTTGAAAACACTGATGTAAACATTCACAAGTAGATTTACATCAAGAAAGCAAATATACCCAAAATCTGCAGGCCTGAAATCTAAGAGAGTGTGGTAACTGCCTCATCCCCAAAGTGCCCCTTGTAAGGAACAACATAGCCAAATGCCTATGTGAATGCAGGAAAGCAGTTTGTCTTTGGTGAATAGTTAAATCTGTAAATATCATTATATTCCTTTCCCACTCCATCTTTCCTTCCTCTAGTAAAGCATTGTTTACTAAGCCAGATTAAGTCATCTTGGTAAACTGAAAATTTGAATTAAATTGACATACAATTTGAATAATTACAAGCTCTGCAAAGCATAAAACACAACACAGTTACCTGCTTAGCACCGACACTTGCTTATCAAGTATCCTATAGTACAGAAGCCATGACCATGAATACCTATTGTGTGAAGCTAAGGAACATAAAACTTTTGAGCTGTAAACATTTCCACTCAATTTCTAATCACCGTTCTGCCATATCTCAGTAGTTTTCAGTAGTTCACAACATTACGCCCCCCCGCCGCCGCCACCCTCCCCCTTTTTAATCACTCTCTTAAAATCAGAATTTTATTTTTTGTGAATAAGAGAATGGCTGAGGTGGGAAGGGACCTCCGAAGATCATCTGGTCCAACCACCTGCTCAAGAAGGGATACCTGGAGCAGGCTGCTCAGGACCATGTCCAAGTATCTTTGAAGATTTCCAAAGAGGGAGACTACAGCTTCTCTGCACAGCCTGTATCAGTGCTCTATCACCTTGCAGAGCACAGATGTACTTTCTGATATTCAGATGGAACTTCTCAGATATTCAGGCTGGATATCAGGAAAAGGTTTTTCAGCAAGAGGGTGTTCAGGCACTTGAACAGGTTCCCCAAGGAAGTGGTCATGGTACTGAGCTTACCAGAGATCAAGAAGCATTTGGACAACACTCTCAGACACATGATCTGATTTTTCTGTTTGTTTGTTTTGTTTTGTTTTGTGTGGTCCTTTTGGAACCTAGGAGTTGGACTCCATGATCCTTATGGATCCCTTCCAACTCGGATATTTTATGAATCTGTGATTCTCTTGTGTGTTAATTTGTGCCCATTGCCTCGACATGGCACAAAGCAGCCTCCTCTTCTCAGTTTGTCCTGATCTTGAAACTGAAGCAGTAAATACAATTAGATCTGTCTTTTTGGCTGTTCAAAAGCACAGTTTTACTTTCAGAGATCAGTAATACTATAACAAGATTAGACAGGACCATGGAGAGGGCTAGAGTGAAATATGCTGCAAACATGAAGTTGCGGAAGACTCACAATCTATGTGAATGTGGCTTTCTTACAAAATGGAGTGGAGAAACCATATCCTGTAGCTATCAGTTTCAGAGTAATTTGCCTGATTTTCATGGAGAGAAAATAAATTTGAGTGAAAAACATACTAAAAAAAATAACCTTGTGATTTTTTTCCAATAATATAAGTGATGATGAAGGTCAATAAGATCTTTTAAGCTATTTAAGCACCTCAGGTAAGAATCAAACTAGTTAGTAAGGCCATATCTAATCAATACCTGCTTTCTTTTGGAGACAAGCCACAGCACAATGTCAGTTTTTCAGGCTGTTAAGAGCTGAGTAATTTTCTTTAAAGATTTTACACTTTATAGTCAACACTGTATATGCAAAGTATTTCATTTTCTTTCCTCTTGATGTTTTCCAGCCTGCTAAAGGCATACCTCCCATTTATCATCCATATGACCGATAAGAAATTCAGACAGGTGTTTTAACAGCTGAATCTTTCTGAGCAAGTTTTCTCTCACTTTTTAATATAAAGCGGGTTAGATGACCAAACTATTTGATATACCCTCATCTACAAGTGTCATAATGTCTTCCAAGAGGCAGGTCACACATTAAAAGCTCTGGGATTTGTTTGTGAAGGTGGGCAGTAGAGTCATGCTATCTGTTACCACATGAGGCATGAGGGTTGTTATAAGGCCTAGAAAGTGTAAAGAGTTGTAGCTGTGAATTTACTTAATGTATTCAAAAGTAACACATGGCCTCCATTTATGGCCCTCCCCACTCACAGCTGAATGCGATAACTTGCCTATTACACTTAGAGCAAGAATTTAGCTCAGTTCTTCTGAAATACTCCCTCTGAAAATAATAAAATAAAATAAAATAAAAAAACAACAAAAAACGTAGAAATACTTCTAGGTGGTTTTTTTGTTTTTGTTTTGTTTTGTTTTGTTTGTTTTTTCTTCAGTGAAAGGTTTAAGTGTTTGGTTTATTTTTTTTATTTTGTTTTTGATTGTGGACCGGTCATTTGATAAAGATCATCATGAATGACTTTGACCCAAAGAGGCAACTCCTACAACTTTGTGCTGTCCAAGAAAAAGCAAATCTTGGCCTGAAAACAAACAGAGGGCATTGGTCTTCCTCCTTTGCAGTTAGGACACGAAGCAGAAAAATGAAGCAGAGTAACAGAATAATCACTATTTTATTCTCTGAATGGAAACTTGGTATACTATTAAGGTTCTCAGTGTATTGTTTTATATTCCAACTCAAGGAAATCAGTAGACCTTTCTAATGAAGACCAACATTTTATCAACATTTTATCATGTACTGTTGCTTTAGGGTGACCCAAGTACTACAGACATTTTTGTACCTTCATTGAATGACTCAATAATTATAGTTCCTGAAATATTTTTCCACAACACAAGAAGCACAAATTCTGCCTCCTCATATTCGTACAAGTGACATTTAATTTATAAAATTACATTTATGAAATACTCTTTACCCATTAAAAACAAAAACAAAAACAAAAACAAACAAAAAAAGAGGGTTGGACTACACCAATTACAAGCTGTACTTCCAAGAGCTAAAAGGGTTCATACAAATTTCCCTTAAGCACTTCTCTCCAGAGTGACAGCACAGTCTGAACAAAACTTTTAACTATCCTTCTTCTTCCTATGGATCAATGAGTTTGTCTTGTGATCTCCAACTCTGGGCCATTCAAGGACCAGGAAACCTGACAGAAGTATGAGATTCCCTGAGACCTGGAATACCTGGGTGACCTGGTGATGACACTGGTGTTTTCTCTGATTACAGTAGCTGCATAAAACAAAGTCAAAGTCACATGCTGCAGTGGCTCAGATGCCCAACATCTAGACAGTCTATGAAGACACCTTCCTTCCAGTTCTGTCTGCACATCTATCTAAAATTTTGCATACATCTTTTGAAATATTTAAGGGCATGCGGAGTCTCACTGCAGTAATCTAAGTAAATGTTCAGATAGTAGTTGCTGGCTAAATTCACCAGTGTAAGAAAGTCACACTACCTAAAAACTGCAGCCTCCAGATTGAGACAGCAAGTAAATTCTAAGCAAAAGTTGTTCTGGGAGAGTTACCTAGGAAAAGGAAGAGCTTTCTTCAGGAAGTCTCCCTTCTCTGGAAAGGACTCCTGTTAAGCAGTATTTTGCTTCTTGTCAAGGGCTTCTGTGAAAAGACTCCCATACATCCAAATAAGACAAAGACTAGAAAAGCAGAGTCAGCTTAAAGAAGGAAAGCAGCAGACACAGACAGCAGGTGTGATTGGCACTAAGTGTAACAAACAGACGCAACTGGTGACAAACCTACCCAGTGGGACTGAAAGGTATCAACCATAATTTGCAAGAGCAATTAGCAGCAGATAACATAGTCATCAAACTCAGCAGTACTGCTAAAAATCTCCTAACCCGTCGCCCGTCGCTATGTAGATATTTGAAATTGAAATAATGCAAAATTCCAGAAAAAAGCCATTATTATTTTGCAACTCAACTAGGATCTGTACCTCCCACCCCCCCCCCCCCCCCCCAAAAAAAAAAAAAAAAGAGGGAGTTCATGTGTTTAACACAAATCTGTAATGAGCAATTGCCTATACCGCACCTTTTCATCCAGGACATACCTGGTTGGGTCATTAAAGTCACATAGTCTTGCTCAAGACACTCTCTCTATGAAATGTAATGGATAGGGATACCTGGTCTTGATGGGAAGCCTAATGAACTAAAAACTACTTTAATCCACTCTTCTAAATTGCTTTTCTTCAGTCACTTCCAGCTGTTACTTGAACATCACCATCCTTCCATCAGAAGCATGGCTTCTTTTTCAATTCCAGACCGTTTTAGTTTGGTTGCCTTTTTCTGCATAGCATCTCTAATATTTCCACTTTTTTATTTTTTATTTTTTTTTTTTTTTTCATTTGCACAGGGAAAAAGCCATAATTCAGCTTTCAGCTTCCTTTTTCATGTATCCCACTAACTTCATAAAACTCCTCCCTGGATAAGCCAAGCCTTACATTGTTCACTGTGATCATCACTACCTTTTTCTCCTAATCTACTGCATTATCCAGACTGACACCATCTTGTCATTTCTCTGTGGGCTGTTTCTTTTTCTGTCAAATATCAGTCATTTGTCTTGTTTGTCTCCCACTATAAAAAGCGGCAGAGGAAATGGGGAGCAGACAAGAATACTTTAAGTGGGAAGCAATTTGTAGAGGTTGGCAGTAATAAGTACTTTAAAAAAAAAAAAAAAAAGAAAAAAAAGATGAAAAACTTGAATTCATACCTTGGCAGCAAAACAAAAGCCAGGGAATTGAGCTGTAGAAGCACAGGTGTTCAGATGTTCTCCAGTCCAGGCTCAGGCAGCAGCCATGGAGCTCCCTTGAGAATTCTGTTACAGGAGGAGGAACCTCTCTTGAGATACAGCCTTCTAGCTCTACCTTACAACTAATTTCACTGGAGCGAGGTGGTACTACTTGAAAATCCTTCATCTTATTATATTTAATGAACTTTTAAAATCGTGGAGTATCAGCTGGCATTTTGAGTTGGCAAAGAGGATTTTCAAAGTTCAACTCTAGCTTCCAACTGTCTCCTGAATCAGCTGGAGATGGTCACAAGCAAGAACAGTGGCCACTGTGGCTTTCCAGAAGTTCTTCATAAATACCTGTAGACATAGCTCTTTTCCATCTAATTCCCACTAAAAAAAATAATAATAAAAAAAATCCCACGATGTTACTGTCAAAAGTCTTCTGCTTGTAATGACAACCAGCTATTTCCCTCTTTGCCCTGTGCCCGCCCGCCCACCAGTGTCCATTCTCTATCTGTTATGCTTTTTATTATCATTTCCCTGGGAGAGAGTCTATTTTTTGTTCTGGGCTGCACAGCAGAATCACAATCCATGATAAAGGCTCAGAGGCACTATAATAATGGTAAAAATAATAAATGTATTACTGGTGGATGAATCAACCAGTACGTGTTCTTACAGTGATATTTTGCATGCAAAGTAAAAAGCTGGTTGGAGTATAAAAGGCATTCAGATTGATCATCTCAAAAGCAAACCAGTGCTTATACAGGATCCAAAACCTTAATATATTTGACTTTGAAAAGGCTAAGCTCATTCTCTATCAAAGTCTGCAGCAGCCTCTACACTGTCCCTGGGAACATATTGTAAATTTACTGTTCTGACAGATGATTGTGAAGATGAGGAAATGATCCAGAAAAGTGGCATTGATTTTGAAAAGCAGAGGAATTTGCCAGTCACTGCATGTTGCTAAGCTGGAGGGAAAAAATAAATAAATAAAAAAAATCCACCTTCCATCAGCTCTCAGGATGTCACTCACAAATATCAACGAGACACGGAATTTACAGTGTTTGTGTAAAGATCGGGAATGATTTAGACTGCATTTGGATGAGACCTTAAATACAAGGAAACTCTTCACTTGATTTCACAAAATAAGCTGGGTGATCTTTTTCCTTGGGCAACTTGTGCTTTTCAACTGTAGCCTGTGGTCCATTTGAACAAATGCAGGAGAGAGATTTTACAGAAAGGAGATCTCTATGACCTGAGTGAGTCTGCAACATACACCGCAAGCAGGTGTTTTTCTGATCCTCCTCTCACAAATGACATGCCTTTCGGAGGATTATATCTCAGCTCCCAGCCTGGAATTTTTTAACAAGAGTTGAAGAGTAAGATGCAACCAGCATAAACAATTTTTATGGCAAGCTTGTGTAGGGACACAGACTAAATTGTCTATTATTTCCTCACTCAAAATATTTTGAATTTATAAGAAAACCTAGCCAATGTCTTCCTCATGCTCACTATGTCTCTAGAAAAAACTGATGCTATACACACTCACCAAATTTCAACACAGAAATTTTCCACTTGCTTCATATCTAGGGGAAGGAAAGAGCTGGCTGCCTAGTTGGCACAAAAGATTTAACCCTTTCACAGAAGAATTCCTGGATAATACATTGTAGAAAAGGCAGAGGTTTCAGAGTAAATAGTGCCTAGGTCCGGGTGCCTAGGTCCTGTAGAGTTCATGTATTCAAACAAGTGTGCAGACAGTACCTGAGCCCAATGAGAAATCTACTGATAATAAATAAGCATGTAAATCCACAGGTAGCAGCTGTTTCTTTTGAGATAAACCATCTCTGTACTTTATGCAAACACTTTACTGTGCTATTACCTATAATACTCTGCAACATAGATAATGGTTTGAAGAAATAACTAAAAGTATTAAGCTCTGGACACTGAAATAAAGGCTTCCCTGCATTTATTCTTTTTTCTTTTTCTTTCCCCTTCTTTACACTTCTAACCCTTAGGTTTCCAACACAACAAATTTACACAGACATCAAAATATTTGTAAACATTTGTTAGAGAGTGGAAAACTGAGGTACAAAATTGTCAGAAGATTCATTCATGATCCTGTAACATGTCAGATGTGGAGCAGACTATGAGATGACAAACTATGATTTTCAGGAGTCCTGACTTGCAGTCAAGAACCCTTCCTACTTTCTAGGGTTCCCTTTTTATTCTTTATTTCCAATGTTGCATTGTTTAGGGATATAGTTAAAAACAGCCAGCTTTTAGACCTTATATCGTATTTGAATACCCTTTTTAACAGACAGGAATCTGTATGCCAAGTGTCTCTTTTAAAGTAATGGGGAGGAAGAGAACACAGACTCACATAAATATTATACATGCAATTTGATCTCTGGCCAGTCTAGATTCTGACTGTAGCAGTGAATACACCTACAAAGGGAGGTAATAACACTAAAACCCAAAATACAGCACTTCAGCTTGGCAAAAACAAAGGAGTTCAAGTTCTGAAGGCAGAATTATATCAGCATGGAAGATAAAAGATTTTTTTTTTTTTTTTTTTCCACATAAGAGGATAAAAACAAGCCACCTAAAGAAAGAGGATGACAAACCCAGAGCAAATATTATGCATTTATAACAGAGATTTCAATCCTCTCTTTTTTTTCCCCCAGGAACCCTGTGAATCTGCAAAAGGCATTTTGCTGTACATCTGAGATACGAGCAAGAAGTAATGGCAAAGTTTTTTCATAGAGGGGCACTGGATGGTGTCCAGAAGAAATTGCCTCACTCCTATCACCTCATTTCCTCCTCCTGCCAAAGCTTGTCTTTAGCTGCCTTTCTGTGCTCCTTCTTGTCACTCCATGTAACCTGTACAATGCCAGTTCAGAGCCAGAGAGGGAAGGAGAGGTGATGAAGCAAGTCAAAGCTATCAATCAAGCTCGTTAATAAAAGTTGTGTGAATCAAGAGTGAAAGATTTGGTTTTGCTTGAAACCAGGAATGGAAGAAGGGCTTAGCACTCACCCCTTGTTTTTATTTCTGTTCAAAAAACTAGAAAGGCTCATGCATCAATAGAGTTAAAAAGAAAAAGTGTAAGAACCAGATGTTGTGATATTTTTGGATGCAATCATAGATCAGGCCACAATGCTTAACAGCTCCTATTCCAAAGCTATTTTCTGAAGGAACAGAATGCATATCATGCACAAGTTTACTGGCTTTTTACTGAGTCCTGTGCAGTGCTGAAAACAAGAGCTTTTCTAAAATTGGTCTGGCTGGTTCGATTTTCTTAGTTTAAATCCTCTTATTAAAGTTCACGCAGAATTACATTCTTACTGCAGAATTATACCAAAAAGCCTGCAAAGGAAATCATTTAAGTATACAGGCGGTCAATTTCCCAGTTTTCTTCTGAGGTTGGTTTTATTTTTCATGGAGATTACTACCAAGTTATTTTCTCTTAGTCACTCTGATTCTTCAAGATTTTTTTTTTTTTCATGTAAGGATAATGTCTCTGCTGTTACTGTTGCTTACGTTCTTTGAGATGAATGAAGCATAAAGGACATAATGTGCCTCTCACTTCACTCATGAGGAATCACATCAAAATTACCTAGGGGATCAACTAGTAACTTTCTTGGCAACCCAGAATAAACATTGACACATAGACACAGAAACACTAGGAGCATTTTTGCACTGGATTTATATTTCCTGTATGCTCTACAGCATAATTTCACATAGGGTCCCAAGCAGATGGTATATGAGGGAACAGTCCCTGGCTTTACTAAGGACGAGACCCTTACACCTCTGGGTGTTACCTGTTTAGCAGTGTGCAGACTTTAAAAAAGAAGGGAAAGGAGAGTGAAAGATGAGTGTGCCCATAAAGGCAGTCAGTTCTTGATATCCCAGGACACACTGAACACTGCCATGCAATATCACTCTTCTGTAGAAGTTCCGAACCCTTATCAACATTATGTGAATAACAAGCCTAATTTATCTAGCTGCCTGCTACACAGTCCATGAGCAAAACAACACTAAAAGTAATGTTCAATGTGTCTTTCCAGACCTCAGATGCTACTGAGTTTTGTCCTTAAAAATATCCTATTTCCAGAATATAATTTTTTAGCTTGAAGTTTCACTGTTTTTTGTTTGTTTGTTTGTTTTTCCACGCGGTATTTTAGTAAAATTCCCTCAAACATCCATCCAATGGCTGGAGGCTTGTTTTTTATATGTCATATTGGAGAACACACACTAATCCAGTTTACCCTGGCAGAAACTAACTGAGGAGCTCGGTACAGGCTCCCACCTGCAGGTGATCAAACTGAATGGCAGTTAATGTCTTTAAATATCAATCAGTGAGCTATTAAAATCTTAACTGTTGAGCAGAATTTAATGAGCCAGGGTCCAATTTTACATTAATAGAACTATCAAAAGTCGTGACCATTATATTTTAGTTGTATGCTGGACAAAGACATAAAAATTATAGAGTGTAACAAGATACTGTCTTTTTGATGCAGCTGTTTGTTCATAAAGGGGCTTGCTAACTGATTGAAGAGAAGACTGATTTGCAAGCAGTTTTAAGATCTCTCTTGGACATTATAATCCTCACCAGCAGGTAGCTGATAGAAGACCCACTCAGCTATTTAATTTCAGGCACTTTAGTTCTCTCATTAAAAACTGAAGAACCTCAAATCAAAGGTAGCCATCTCCAAAGACAAATGCAAAACTTTACCCCTGCCTGATTTATATAACATGGCAGTAATTCTGACCTAACCCTACCTTACAGTCCTTTGCTAAAAATGTCCTTCACTCCTTGTCTTTCTCTCATATGTAAAATCTCAACACCTCCTTAATACCATATTCATTACGTGTTACATTCTCTGCTGTGCTGAAACTAAAACTAAACTCACTGAAACACAAAAATTAAAGACCATCCTTCCATCTCAGAAATAGTTTTCTGATGAGTCAGAGTTAAATGCTGTAAAGGATGAGTTGGACCACAGCTAGCAGAAGATAAGTGTTGGATTAGGGTTGGTACAGCTGGGAGGAGTGTCTACTGGTACTGAGAATTATGCTAGCTACCCTGTGCTGTCTGATTATAGGACAGATTTATTGGTGGTTGGAGAGGACTTAAGAGGGCTCCAATACCCTTTGACATCAATCCATGCACCCAGAACTACAGTGACAGTGGTGTAGTGCACAGCCCTTAGCAATTTAGGTCAAATCTGCTATGAAAAGTGCCTCTTTCTCTTCACTGCAAATCAGCAGTACGAGAGATATGAATGCATGAAACCCCATAAAAATCCCAAAGCTGCCCTAGGGAAGGCTAAAGATCAGTTTGTAAGCATGTCAATGAACACATTGAAGGCAAACAAAATGCTTGCTCCTGAACTAGAGATTATGTATGCATTTTATGTACCAATGGGCTCATGTTCAAAAACTGGAGTGAATATTGGAACCTGCTCCAAACATGCAAAGTGAGAGCAAAGGACATGAAATCACATCTACATGATGAATTTGTAATGCAAAGGATTCCCTAGCTTTGAATCTCCTGTGTTTTCAGGTTCCACACTGGCTGTGGCTAATAACATATGTATCTTTGCTGTGCAGCAGTGCTCCAAGGCAGCCCTCACAGACATGTCAGATGGCTCTCAAACATGTTGTGACTGGAAAGATCTTTTTCTGGCAGCAGGGAACAGGGGAAGGGAGAGGATGCATCTGAAAAGCAAAATCCTAAGCATTCTTCTGTCAATAAGCTAATTAACAATTGGCAAGGACATGTTAAATACTACAGAACTTTAATTTTAACAAGATGTTCTTCATTAACCAGACTAATCAAACATGATCAGCACCACAAGAGAAAGCACAGATGACCAAAGAGAAACAACTGTGTCCCATGCTCCCTTTTCTTTGCCAAGGTAATGTCGATCATCTGCCCCTGGGGATGATGCAGTCTCTTCTCCTTGCTGGGAAGAGGAAGGTGGTCACTGAAAAATGGGTGTCTAAACCAGGGAGATAAAAAACACAGACCCACAAAGAGGGGAATTTATTGCTTACAGACTTACATGTGAAAATAAAGAAAAACAACAACAACACAAAATAATTTTCTGTGTATGTACAGTTTTGTAAAATCTCAAGCACAGAAACAAAATTTAGCCCTCTTTTGGCTAATGCAAAGCAGGATAGGAAAAGAAAATCAAGAAAAACAAGAAAAATTGAGAAAAAAATCTTCTAGATTTACTCATAATCTGAAGGTAACATGTATTTAGATCTGAAAAGCACAACAGACCTCAAATGATATCCAGGTGTCCTTTCTCAAACATTTCCAGATAATTTCTGACATTTCCCAGTTTGTTTACTGTTATTATAATGCAATTGCTGGATAGTTCCAGTTGAAAAGGACGTCAGAAGGACTCTATTCCAACCTCTTGCTTAAAGCTAGGTCAGCTCTGAAGTCAGAACAATTTGCTCAGGTTCTTACTCGTCTGGGTCTTGAAAACCTCCCACGGTGGAGAGAGCAGAGCCTGAGACTGCACAGCTTCTCTGGGCAGTCTTTCATGCTGTTTGACTGTCCTCATGGGTAAAAAGTTTCTCTTTATTCAGTCTGAACTTTTCTTGCTTCTACTCGTCTGTTTTCTGTCATCCTCCCACCAACACCATTGTTCTCATTCTTAATATTTATTTCTGCATCCTGTACTTTGTTTAGCATTTTTGGCATCAAAAACAGAGCCACTTGAGCCAAAGCTTTACTGAAGATAAAGACATGTTTGTGTCAAACAAAATGTAAAAAAAGCCAGGACTCCTCCAGACTCAGTTAAAAGTCAGCAACAAACTTCATGGTGAATCTCAGTCTCTAAGTGAGGAAAGAAAGCCTGCGGTGAAGAGTGCATCTCCGAGGTTATCAAGAAGTGTGACTGAGATGTGTGAAAGTCACAGCTACAAAAAGTAGTATTAGCAGGGCAAATGCAGCATGCAAGTTAGAAATCCAAATAATTGTCAAGTTCCCCTCTGAGCTAACAGTTCTATTTGCTCTAACGTTGCCACTCTTGGTATTTGAGATACCTAGATTAAAGTTATCAGAAATAGAGTTTCACATCTTCCACTTATAAAATACAACACATACATATTTTACAGTATGCCCAAACAGATCTATCTCCTCTCCTGCCTCAAAACTTTTAATGTACTTTTCACACTTCCTAAACTGTATAACATGATGGCTGATTTCTCTGCCTCTGAACCAGTTTACCAAGCTTAGAGAGGAAAAAGAAAGCTAACTTAGAGTATGCCAGGTAAGCACTAAGGCAGATTTTTAATGGTATAAACTATAATATGACACAGTGGCAACAGCAATGCAAGCATGGATTCCCATATAGTATTTGTTAAGGGGATGGTCATATCCAGGGAGGGAAAAATTAGGCATCTGATGCAAGCTCAGATTACCACTTGCAGCTGAGACTACCACAGCACCTCAGCCAATGTTTTATGTTACCCAAGCCTATTCTTAGGGTTATTACTCTTCTCTGTTTTCCAGGAGCCTTTGTGGTGCTTGAACTTAGAGTGTTCAATGGGACTTTATGGCAATGGAGACTTCTGGTGCAGAAATGGGACCAGGAGATCCGAATGAGGTTCAACAAGTCCAAGTGCAAGGTGCTGGGCCTGGGCTTGGGCAATCCCAGACACGAGTACAGAGTAGGAGAAGAACTCATTGAGAGCAGCCCTGCAGAGAAGGACTTGGGGATTCTGGTGGATGTAAGGCTCAACATGAGCCAGCAGTGCGTGTCTGCAGCCCAGAAAGCCAACTGCATGATGGGCTGCATCAACAGAGGAGTGGTTAGCATGTGGAGGGAGGTGATTGTCCCCCTTACTCTGCCCTCCTGAAGCCCCACATGGAGTACTGCATCCACGTTTGGGGACCCCAGCACAAGAAGGATATGGATCTGTTAGAGCAAGTCTAGAGGACGGACACAAGGATGAGGAGGGGGCTGGAGCACCTTTCCTATGGAGAAAGGCTGAGAGAGCTGGAGATGTTCAGCCTGGAGAAGAGAAGGCTCTGCGGAGACCTCATTGTGGCCTTTCAATACTTAAAGGGGCTTGTAAAAAGGATGGAGAAGGACTCTTTCCTCAGGTAGATAATGATAGGACAAAGAGGGAATGGTCTTAAACTGAAAGAGGATAGATTTAGGTTAGACATTAAGAGGAAATTCTTTACTGTAAAGGTAGTGAAGCACTGGCACAGGTTGCCCAGAGAAGCTGTGGATGCCCCTTCCCTGGAGGTGTTCAGGGCCAGGATGGATGGGGCCTTGGCTAACCTGATCTAGTGGGTGGCAACCCTGCCCATGGCAGGGGATTTTTTTTTTTTTTTCCCATTTTATTTATTTATTTATTAATCCATGTCTTCAGAGCTTGGTAACTGTGTTACTTGCTGTTCTAAGCAACTCTGCCTTAAGTAATCAGTAAAGGCTTTTTGCACATTTAGAATAAACAATAAGATTTTTAAAAAGGAATGGATAGCTTTAAAAAATCTTGGTTATGCAGTGCTCAGTGTCAGTTTTATTCCCTCTCCTTTTTATCTGTCCCATTGCACCACAAGTGAGTAACATCCATTATTAATAAATCCCTTTAGAGACAGTTCCTGTGTGCCTGTGTCTTCCATTTGATTAGCCATTTGGTAAATGATGGTTTCCTGACAGTTTTAAAAGGTTTTCCTTTAAGCTCAAACATTGTTCACATGTAGAGAGCACGTTTGATGTGATGGGTGCATTAGTAGAAGGCTTGTCTAGCATTTAACAACAACAAAAAAATTGAGTGATTTTTTTTTTAAAAAAAAAAAAAACTGGGGGAGAGGGGATAAAAAAAACAAGGGGAGAGAGGGGGAAATATAGAAGAAAACAAAGAAAACAACAACAACAAAAATGGGGGAGGGGGATTTTCAGTTACACTAAAAATCTTCACCCTAGTAGCTCTATCTTGATTTCATCTGATTTCAAGCTCAAATCTGTCTACACCTGAAAATAATGGAGGCATGAGGATTAATATAACGTGGGATAAAAACAGTGGAACTGGTCATATGAAAATCTATATAAATACTCATTTCAGGGGTGGAGGGAAATAAGAAAGTAGGAGTTTGTTTCTGTCATATACCAGTTAATATATGTATAGCTTCTAGTTAATGCTATGATTTATCTAAAATAAGGTCTTAAATACAGATACTTTCCTAGGTGACAGCAGTTTTAGCCAAAGTAGGAAAGACTTTAAACTGAGAAGAGAACAAAATTACATACTACAGCTTCACGCAGGAAGCAGAGACACCCCACAGTGTTTTTCTTTCATTGGAAAGTGACAAGAGCACAGAATTATGGGAGATTTAAAGAACTGTAGAGAGGGTTGGTGTTTGAAAAAAAATAAATAAATAATTGTGGTTTTGCACAAAAATATGAGATAAGATGAAAATTCACTAGGGGTTGAAATAACCTGGAATTCTTCATGATATCAATACCATATAAGTAGAGTTATTGAATTACTTTTCATTTAATTTGCAGTGTATCTCATGCACTATTTTACTGAAAATGCATATAATAACTCTCTGAAATCCAATTTCTGACAGAAATTCTTTTTTTCTTTTTAAGAAAAAAAAATGGATTTCAGTACTATTTAAATACTAATAAAAATATATTCCTGTTTAATATAATATATAAAGGTAAGTCTACTAAGGAAAGCAAATCAAAAAGTAAAACATTTGAGCTTCTATTCATTTCATCTCTCCTAAAGAAACAGCTGGTAACCAGGCAAGCACTGCAAGACCCCTCAGAAACCAGTGTGTGGAGAAAGAGGGAAATAAAGAGAGAAAGAAAGAGACATGCTGTTCTCCTTTTTCTATAGTAGAAAGACAATTTTATGATGAGGCTTCTAACTTAGGCTTCAGCTGAATGCCTGGAGTTTGGTAGGATATATCTAAAATTAGGTACTTATGTCCAAATGGGGAAAAAGTTACAGCAGATGGAGAAAGAAATGAGTGGCTGTTTTGGCAAGACATTTATGTCGTGTTTCATGGGAGAAGCATATTTTAAGAAGGGACAAAAATGTCCACATGCAGAATTTCAGACCTGTAAAACATTACGTGTGAGACTACATAGAGCAAAAGATGAAACAACAAACACTGCAAAGATCACATGGATTGTATTCTACTATTGAAAATGCTAACAGAAATGCAATAGATAGCTGCTCATGACCTCTCAGAAATAAAGCAATGTTAATTTTACTTTCTTTAATTTTTTTCATTGTATATAGATGCATAACATAACTAACTTTCAGTAACTGACCATGTTTATGTTATTAGTAAAAACCTAAACAGTTTGAGATGTTCTTTGAGAGCAAGACTTTGTTAGGAGAGTTCAGAGGACCTGCACTTATAAAATTTGGTAAATTAGCATTTTTAGGAAATATAATAAGAACACTTGATCAAGACTCATTTTGAATATGCCCTTGGTCTAGTATGGATCTGAAGGTCACAGGTCTGTTCTGGTAATTAATCAGAGCCATAATTCTCCTCAACCTTGGGTGTCAGTTGCAGATTTTCACTCCATATCAATGTAATGAAGAATCTCTGTTCACTTTAGTTCTCCTGGGAAAACGCCATCTCAGAAGGAAGCTACCACTTCCAGAAATAATCTTTTCAAAAACTCCAGTTATACAGTTATACCTGGCACAAGGTGGAGCTTAAACATAATTTATTTAAAAAAAAAAAAAAAAAAAAAAAAAAAAAGTTAAATCACTGGTAGGGTGTCAAAGTACTTGCTAAAATCAACTTTGACTAACCCTTTAAAATAGTTTATTTTATTCAGGTACATCTTTTCCACTGAAAAGCTGACAACATCCCCAGCCATAAAACAGTGGAAATCTCCCAACAGATCTTCAGTTCAGTGCTCAGACAAAGGGTGCATATTTTCTATTATCCATGGCTCCAGGATTCCATTCTAACATGTGCTATTGATGTTTTCAGCTGAGCTGAGTAATTGCTCCTGAATTCATGGGGGTCCTCTCTTCTCAGGTTGTCTGTATTCGTTCGGTGCAGTTTAGCAGTTGGGGTCAAGCACTTTCTGTAGGCAAAAGGTAGGCGAGGTGAAGGCACATTCTGTTTGTTAAGGGTTGCGGCTTTTACCTTCCATTTTTCTGCACCTTGCTTCTTCTGAATCTTTGGACAGTTTTGTCAAGGACCGGAATACAATTCCCCTCTCAAATGGAATAAAGATTGTTATATATAACAGCCTAACTGACATACCTTTCAACAGCTTATGGCAGCCCACTGTGTTGCTCAGTGGTGAAGATTTAAAAAATGCTATTGTGTGTTTGCATAAGGTATATAATTATGAAAATGCAGTAAATAAGCTGAATATATGCTGGTTTACACCACATAAAGACTAGGTCAAGAACATTTACATCAGGGACAACTTGCAGTTTTATTGCTTTAAATAAATTGTGAAATTGTTTACTGGCCTGTATATAGAAAAAAAGAAATGGGAATTTTCTCAACATGAAGATGTATTTCCTGTTAAAAACAGCCATGTATGATTCCACAAATCTTTTTTCAGCCTATTTTGTTCCTCACTTAGAAAATCTTATTTCTCTTCTGTGCGTTTTCTTAGTTTTCCTTGTACTTAAGATAATGAAATGTGGCAGCAGGTCTTGTTCTCATCATCATTTCCTTTCCTGACAATTTGGAGATTCATGGGCATTGTTTGTATGGTCTAGACAATTCAGCCCATTTAGGGGTTCATTTCTATAAATATAGTATTTACCAGGACAGGGGTAAGAATGAGGTATATGCTTCTACAACTACTTTCTAAGTCAGTATAATGTTTCTTACACCAGTAAGCATTTTAATTGTTCATAAATTAACATTTTTTAAAGTTTCTAGTCTAGTAAGTTTGTACAAGAAGCAAAAAGGACAGACACAAGAGTGAGATGACAGACATTCAGAAAGTTGCAAGAAACTCATTAATCTGTAGAGCTGTTCTTTCAAATTTTGCTTCCATTGTTTTTTCTTGTTTCCTTTACAGCTCAGGACTCACCGATGTCTTTTTTTGACTTATATGATCAGATTTCGTTCAATGGCATAGATTTGACACTAAAACCGCAAAAATGGTTGTCCTTTCACAAGTGCTCACCCTGAGGTTTGATTCACCCATTTCAGCTCCCTCTTAACACTTTAATTATTTAAAAAGGTAGTTGCAGGAAAACTTGTTATGCAACAAATTATATAACTGATCCTCTCATTGCTTCAGAAAAGTTAAGTTGCAGCATCCACCTGGAGGAAAAAAAAAAAAAAAAAAAAAAAAAAAAGCCTGAATCATCTGCAATACACACACACACATATACATAAAATATACATAAATAAGTGTATTCACATTTGACTCAATACATGAATCACATACTGAGCTCTACTAAAATGCAGAACCAGCTGAAATCTCTGTTGAAAGCTGTCATTTCTGAATGAAAGCTATACCCTTTAATGAATGATGCATTTCAGCCATTATAAAAGTGCAAAGACATCTTATTTCCACTGTAGAGAATCTTTCAATGCTCAGCAAAGCTTTAATTACTCACCTCTTGTGATACTTCAGTGTATGACTCAGTGTGGGCATCATAAAGACCAGTGAAATGGAAAATAGGGAAAAAAACTATTGCTTTGATGAAGGATTAGATTCATGCCCATTCTCCATTTTATGTTCTAAGGAGTAGCTATGACTTTCTGGTTTGGAGGGCAGGGTACAATGCATTGGGTGACAATCATCACTTCTGCAACTATTATGATAAAATAAGCCAGTTCCTAAGATTTTCAAGCTAATCCACCTAATCTTGTAATCAAAAAAGAAATGTAAATGAGTACTCAATCACTGGCTTAATCTAATCACAACATTGAAACCAAGAAGACTTCTTTTGGAGTGAAGTACTCTATAAGTCAGGCAGTGATTGCATTGCCCATCGTGCAAGACTTATACACTACTGAATCACACATGAAAACACATTTAATATGATCCAAGTGTGACTGTACACTTGCATTTCTTCTCAGTTCATAATAATAATAATAAAAGGATTTAGTATAAGTAAGTGCTTTCTTAAAGACGAATTTATATCTGCTGAAGGGTACAAATGATACTTGATTTGACATGAAGAGTTTCAGGACATATTGTGCTGTCATCTTTCTTGTTTTTCTTTTCCTTTATCTTTGGAATGAATTTGAAGTGAGCCTGTATGAGTTGTGTTTTTTGCCTTCTGAGGTCATGGCTGGTATTGAGGTATTTGGTATTTGCCTTATGAGGTCATTGATCTGGTATTCAGTTGCCTCTCATCAAATTCTTCTTAAGTGGAACCATGACATAAATGTGTAAATGATCAGGAACTACGTGAGTTACAAACCTTATGCATATAATATCTAACAATTTTAAGTAATAAAACATATAATTGTATCAAATTAATAGACTAATATATTTATAATAATATTCAGAAATTAAATATTGTGAATAAACAAATACTTGGCATTGACTGTAAAGGTAGGAGGAGTGGTAAATCAGTACTTCTACTTAAAGGTAAGAAGACTTTCCTTCACAATGGATGCAGAAATGTTGACAGAAAACCTGAAAAGAAGCCATTTCTTCTATAATGCTTTTTAAGGAAATATGTGTATCTATCTAAAATTCTGGATCATCAGTTTAGAGCTTTCTCAAACAACAATTTTTATTCGAATAGAGTCTTCATCTGAGGGCAGTGAGAATGGTATCATGACATTTTTTTTTCATGGATCCTTCCCAGGAAAACTAACATATTTTGATTATACAGTACAAATCAAATAATTATTACTACTTCAGGGAAAATATTACCTTTTATTGTCTTTTCAGTATGGATCCTTTCATATTGGCAGCTTGGGCCAAACAACCATTAAATAAATTGTCAGAGAAACTAATGGTTGTTGAATAAAAGAGAAGGACTTCATGTGGGTAACTAATTATATAAAAGTAGGGAACAGAGGTGTTGTGGTTTAACCCGGCTGGCAGCTAAACACCACACAGCCGTTCGCTCACCCTCCCCCCTCCCTCTCTGGGATGGGGGAGAGAAATGGGAAAGTGAAGCCTGTGGATTGAGATAAAGACAGTTTATTAAGATAGAAAATAATAATAATAATAATATGTACAAACAAGTGATGCACAAGGCAATTGCTCACCACCCACTGACCGATGCCCAGCCCAAGCCCGAGCAGCCGCCCCCCACCCCGGCTAGCCACCCCTATATATTGTTTAGCATGATGTCAGATGGTATGGAATACCCCTTTGGCCGGTTGGGGTCAGTTGTCCTGGGTCTGTCCCCTCCCAGCTCTTGCTGCACCCCCAGCCTGCCCGCTGGCAGGACAGAGCGAGAAGCTGAAAAGACCTCGGCTTAGTATAAGCGTTGCTCTGCAGCAATTAAAACATCAGCATGTTATCAGCACTCTTCTCATCCTAATCCAAAACATAGCACCCTACCAGCTATTAGGAGGAAAAATAACTCTGTCCTAACTGAAACCGGGACAAGAGGATAGGAATAAACCACCATATCTCCCAGTGGACAAGGCTGCAATGGGATGCCAAGATAAGATGTTCAAAATATCTATAGCTTCTATAGCTTTTTTTTTTTTCTTTTTTTTTTTTTTTTTTTAATAAAAGATGAATGGTGATATGACATTTTGCTGATGTTGGAATTTGGAATAATAATGACAAAGGACTATAAGAATTTGTAAAAGAATGTTATGGTAATTAATGACTTTTGATAGAGTAGAAGATGATAAAAGTATAGAAAAATAACCTAAAAATTGAATCTTGAGGCTCATTAGGAAAATGATAGAGAACAAACCTGAAATTGTCAGCATACTGGTGTGTAAATCCCTTGATTTACAGGGAAAGACAATAAAAGTAACATATAAAGTTCTAATTGTCCATCTCCAAAATGTACAGAGAATGCGAAAAATACAGAGAAGTAAAGAAAGGTATTCAGAGATTCTGAATTGTATTTGTGGAAATAATGACTGGGTAAGCAAGGATTCTTTAGTTCAGGAAATAGGTGACTACTGAAAGATGTAGTAGAAGTCCATAAAATCAAAATCATAAGAAGCCTGTGAAGGTTCATTGAGGCATTAACAGAGATAAGAGAAGTATCTTCAGAAAAGAGTTTAATAATAATAAAAAAAAATAAAAATAAAAGACAATTCACCATGCCAAGTAAAATAAGAAGAAATAAGTTATCAAACTCCTCACCAAGGATATTTCAAGTACTAAAAGTTTTCATGTGCCCAAGGCCAAACTGTAAAGTTCACAAAAAAATTAAAACAAAGGATTAACATCTCACACTAATCATTTGTGATCTTGAAATAGTATGAATCTGTGAGAATAGGTGTGAATAGTGCAACCAGTATATATTCAGTGCTCTTATGTTTGCTCTGTGAAATTTTGGGCACTGTGGGTGAGATTGTATTCATCTGGATTGTGAAGGTTGTGGGAAGTAGTTGTGTTCCACTCTCTGGAAGTTTTCAAGGCCAGGTTGAATAAGGCTTTGAGCAACTTGGTCTAGTGGAACCTGTTCCTATCCATGTCTGGGTGAGTTGGAATCTTTAGAGGTCCCTTCCAAATCAAACCATTCTATAATGATTCTAGGATTCTATGATTGACATATGGTGCCATCAACTCACTACATTTGTTTTTATGTTCCCAATAGTTTTCAGCCTTGACCAAGATGAAGAAGAAATGGATTTTTAACAGATTAACAATGATGGTACATTAACAAAAAATACTGGGAAAAAAAAAAAAAAAAAAAAGGAAAGAAAGTATATGGGATGTCATAATAATAAGCAAATACTTGAATAACTTTGTAAGGAATGGAAATGATTTATGGTTTCTTGGAGCAAATAAAATGTGTAAAATTATATATATCTACTTTAATGCATAAGTTTGTGAAAAAGTTAGTTTTAATCAATACATGTTTATAAAATAATAGTAAATTACTTGTCATTTCCTTCATCATAGATAATGAAGAATTTACAAGCAATTTTATTTTTCAGTTTTGTAAAATGTATTATACGTCATCTTGTATTAAGCTGTCACTTGCTTAAAGAGAAAAAAGCCTAACACACAAAATGTCTTTTCCAAATGTTATCTGCTGCCATTTTTGGCACCATTCCCAGCAAGAAATAGAGGATTGGAAGCACCTGAATATAATATCCAAAAATGACTTACTGGTGTACCGAGTTTTCTCTCATTAACACTATATCCAATTGCCTTAGTCAACAAGAATAAAATCAAAGGTGGTATTACAAAGATTCCACAAAATACCAGGCACCTTGAGAAAGGTTGCTACTTCAGGGTTCAAAGCTTTGGTCTTCCAAAACTCTTTAATTTTATTAAATAAATAATTTCTGAAAAGTGATGGATGAATGGTTTGAATATTTTGGGAAAGCAGTTTAATATTTTGGTTTTGAACTAATGTCATTCCTTTACCAGCACTGTACCTTTCTAAATGTTTGGACATTTCTTAGAAACTTTCAAATGGTTTAAACAATGAAAAAAAGTACTGAATCATATATACAGAGTCACTGAGACTATCAGGCCATTGAAATTAGCCATGTTAATTTTGCTACCAAAATTTTTGGTGTAATCAAAGTCAAAGACCATTCTTTAAAGCAAGGAGGGCACTGAGAAAAAGAGGTTTACAGGCAATTTCCTGGCAGTTTGTTCTGCAATTTAAGTAGTATGAATTCCTCAGACTGGAGCTATCATTTAAATTCGCACATAGAGCATTGTGCACTCAAAACACAAATGTATCCTGTTCCAAAAAGGAAGAAAAAGAAATGACAGAGCCTCATAAAAGAAATGACAGACCCTCATAAGGGAGGATGGGGGGGGGGGGGTCTAGTATGTCTAGTATGTCATAATTTACCAATCTTTCCTGTGTCCTGCTTCATTAGAGTATGTGTGGTTTCTACATAATTGAATATTAGTGAGATACATCAACATCTCATCTCCCTAGACATATTTTTACAACTTGTCATTTTAGGGAAAAAGTGTACAGGAGAAACATTAGAAGTATTTTGAAGGTGCTTGAAAATGCATTGTTTTTTTTGCTACTTCATTCCAGTTTGGATTTGTAGAAACAAACAAACAAACAAAAATGTACCAAGCCATTTATTTTTTTCCTAGTGCAGAAACAGAAGAGAAAAGGGAAGAGATTTCCATTTATTTATCAATCTATTCATCTATTTATTTATTTTCACATAATAATTAGAATTATAACTTTTTTCACTTTGGTTTTCTGCTCTCTCAATATTGAAATGCTGGTGGCAGAAACATAGTCATTGGTGCATATGATGTGACAAAGACTGACTTATGTCTAGGCAAGAATCCTAGACATAATAACATTCTGCCAATTATGTGTACTTTATATTGAAAAAGTTTGTTCTTCTCCTCACTGGACTTGAGATATTTTTAGGTCCTGGTTAACAATTATTCAGGCTACATTTCACACCCACACATACAGCATATATGCAGAAATCATACTTTTGTTTTGAGAAAAATAGCATAGTAATTTTCAAGTTTCCTCCACCAAGATTTGCTTGTGTTACAAAGCCTTCTTTTCACTCAGTTCTTTTCATCACTACTGAAACCTGAGACTTTGGGTAGCATATTCTCAGACTCTGTTTTCTAACATCAAAGCTACCCCCACGACACGTAATAGGATGCCTTAACACACGTGCCAGCAGGCATCAGGCCATGAAACATTTTCATGTGTCAGGAAAAAGGAATTAACAGTAACCAATGTGTCTATGGAGTATTTATGGGCTACTGACAAAGCTGTAGGATTTATTGATGGGGTTTAGCTAGTTGTTTGGCTTCAACATGTCATGACCATAAGATAATACTAAAAATACACAAGACCTAATTATTTCGATAATTAGATATCCCATTTATTTATTTATTTACTTTGAATTGTGCAGATACCAAAATTGAAGTACAAGCCCTTCAGAGTTTCCATGACAACTGGACACTTTTCTTTGATCAGTGATTATAGTTGTACTACTTTGGCATCAGGCATAAACTTTGATTGCTATGGTAATGTCACAGACATACTTCTATTTTATTCTGCTCATACTTTGTACTCGAGGAGTCTCTTTTCTTGTCATTTGTGAGGAAGCTGAGAACAGTGTCAGCTGCATGAGAGAGAAACTGTTAGGAGCAACACAAAATGGGCTTTCCCAGTTTAAAGAATACTTCACATCAAGAAGCAATTCACTCAACAGTCATTATGCTTGGTAGCCGAGCTTCTTGGCTAATATAAATGGAGGCAGCTCCACTAAGGGCAGCAAGGTCTCCTGAATCCCAATTGGGCACTAGGGAAAAAACACTTTTCCCTGCTTGGATATGAATCTCTAGAGGTGAAAAATTCCCACTACCACTTATTTATGGTCTTATTCATTGTACAGACAGTGAAAGATGAAGTACGTGTAAGGGTAGGGATGACAGAGAAGATCAGCAGAACAGAGGGAAATTTGAAAACTAAGAGCAAACAATAATAGAAGAATATATTTACTGATTTGGCTCAATATTTTTAAATTTATGGGAATTTATTTTGAAGATGAAAAGGTTTAATTATTCATGGTATGGTATTGGTATATGGTATATGGTGTTCATGTAGATTTCTGTGACTTTCTGCAGGTATAGTGGTAGGATATTGACCTAAACTATGAGAATAATAGAGATTCTAAAAGAATGTTAGGCAGAAGTGATTTTTTTTTTTTTTTTTAATTTTTATTTTGTGTGTGTGTGTTTCACATAGAAGAAACCAAAGGGTATCTTTCTTCATATAACAGATATTTAACTGGAACACTTTGCCAAGGGATGTTCCAGAGGCTAAAGTTTTCGGGTACAGAAAGCTCTTAAGGAATTTAGAAGGGCAAAGTCTATTGGGGGTTGTTAATATAAAGACATCATTTTGTTTCAAGAAGGCTGTAAATTGCAGATCACTAGAAGCTAGAAGAATATGTCAGGGTACTATCACTCTATGACTGACCTGCTTCTAAACTCTTCCATGAATGAGCAATTTGGATACCGAACTAGGTTAGCTTTCTGTTTGAACTGTTGTGGCCACCCTCATTGTCTTATAAGGCTGTGCATGAATATATAAAGATTGCTTAACTAACATGACATTTATACACCGTGGAGCATGGGTGCCTAATCAATGTAATTTCTGGAAGTGCTACATCTCCCAGCTAGCTTTACTCCTTCTAACAACTGCATCTACGATGCATCAGAGAATTTCCAAGCCCTGCAGGACGAGATATTTTTTTTCTTTTTTTTTTTCTTTTTTTTTTTTTTTTTCTGAGACCTGGTCTTTGTTGATGTATGATCTTTGCTAAGTGCTGAGAAAAGTAAACAAGTGCTCATAGAAAAATTTAACTTAAAAAAAGCATAACAAGAGAGCAAGCTTGTCAAGAGGTACAGGATAACAACAAGAATAGCAGTGCTTATGGATGAAAGATTTGTTTGTTTGTTTAAAACAACACAAAACAATATAAAAACACAATGATTATTTAGACTTCCTGGAACTGAGCTTTTAATAAAAAAGGACATCAAGCTTATACTTTTTAGGAAAAAGCTTACAGAGGTTGTCTTTAAATCTTCTGTTCTGAGGTTCACCACAGTGGAAAATGAATTTGCTGATCCCACACAGTGTTCAACCACAAGGAAATTACATGAAATCTCAAAGCAATTTTTCCTGTGCAATGTGCTGTAGGTGACCCTGCTTGGCAGGGGGTTGGAATAGCTGATCTCCAGAACTCCATTCCATCATCAACCATTTTGTGATTCTGTGAGTCTGTGATTTTCTGAACAGTTGTTTTCCAGCTCGACTAAAATCTGCACCTCTAGCTGTTGCTTTGAAAAATATTGGCAATGGCATTTATTGTTCTTTTTAACCCATAAAGTCAGCAATACGTAGTTACATTGCTACATGCTTTTGGATGGATTTGCTTTTACATTGTATCCATTCTAGAGATTTTTTGAGATATTATAAATCATCTCTAATGTGTCATGCAGACAGAAAGTTTTCTGGAAAGTAATGGTAACTCACAAACTATGTTGCAGGTCTCAATGTGCTCAGAATCCCTATTAGCTTCTTTTTTCAAATGAATTACTCTGGAGTTTCCCGTGTCTCTTCATCAGCTTTAAATGAAGCTCAGGGTGACTATCAGACTGAACACCGAACTTATTGATGACAATGTTAAGGTAGCTTGCACCCTGAGCATGTGTGACAAAACAAGAATGCAGACATGGTGAACCCAGTTTTTATTGTTTTGTTCTTTTGAGTCCTCCCAAAGGTGAACAATTCCAGCCTTTTTAATCCTTGTGGCAGATTGTCCAGGTTTTCCCTTATCTCATAGCACCTATGTGGAATTTCTTCAGTTCTGGCAATACATTTTTTTTTTCCCCTCAAACCATCAGAACTGAGTATACATTCCATTTGAAGTTGCTCTGTCAATTCACATGAAAGACAACATACTCCAGTTTAATAATTTTCAACTTGTTCCATGTGCAGCTTAATTTATCGTTGGCATTTTTACTGCCTATCAACATTAAGAAGAGCTTTTGTGTGGCTTGCCTTTGTTGGTCCTTTGCTATTTTGATATTGTGTTTGAATTAATAAATGAGGGGACGCTTCTCATCCGGCTTTAGACATCTTCAGTGGTTGTCTGCTTCTAAGCTAGTCATGCTGACCTCTCTTTACAGTCAACATTTCTGGGGTTTGATTATTCGGTCTGTTTTGGATGTACACTTCAGGGTGAAACAAATAATTCTTCAGACTTGATCGGTTATCTGACTGGATCTACATACACTGATGATCTTGGAATTTTATACCTTAATTTGTACTGATTAGACTAATCCAAAATGAGCAGTTAGGTGGAAAGCCCAGAAATCCCCAAGACTTATTTTTTGCTTTCATTTTTATTTTTCCTATTTTTCATTTCCATTTTTCTTTCCTGTAATGGAATCAACACTTTCATAGTTTACAGCAATTTAAGAATGTTTGGAGCCTCAGCTGTGACTAAATCCTATTTTTCAGTTCCGTTAATGAAAGTTAAATACTAGCTAGAAACATAATGAACTTCCTTCCAGAAAAGCAAAAGAAGTTGTAATCACTTGTAATAGTTTGCTACTGGCTGTGGTTTTTTTTGCTGTTGTAAACACTTTTTCCTGGCACACTGGACTGATGTTAAGAGACACAGGCTTCTCCTGGCTCAGGTAAAGGTCTTTTACTTGATGCTTATCACTAACTTTATCTTCATGTACTTCAGCTTCCCAGTTCTAATAATATGCATGACAGAGAGTATCTATTATGCTTTGGGTTCTAACAAGGAGAAGACAGATTGAAGGCCTATTTGTTATACCTATATATGCTTTTTGTTTTATATATGGGAAGAGTTCTCCAGGTTTTTTCTTCCTTACTGGGGTAAAAGGGGCAGGTTCTATTTATTATATATATATATTTTTTTTCACTGAAAATACAGTTTTCCAAAGTAACAGATGGCCTTTCTATAGTCAATTGTCAGAGACTTTTTATCACCAGTGAAGCAGAAAAAATGTATGATGGATTTTATAAGGTGTGTTCTAAAAATCTGCAGCATGACATGACTTTTTGATCAAAAGCACAAAGCAAAATATCTCTTTCTTTGGACAGCACATGTGACTCATCATATGCATGAAGAACATCGTCTATTCTGCTAAATGAACTTCATTTTTCTCAAGGAGGACACAGATTTGCAGTATTAGTGAATGCCATTGAAGATTAAAAAGTATCAATTAAACTTTTAACTGAAAGGGACTTCCATGCAAGAGAAAGCCCCTTGACTGATTCAACCATTCTTACAGATCTATTTTTTTTTTTTTTGAAAAAAAAAAATATAATAAAAGGCCACATTGACATATGAAGAGGAATATTGAGAAGTATGGTCTTGTTCCAGTTTTAGACAGAAAGGGGCTGATCTTTTTCCATCTGGAAAAACATATCGAGGTGTTTGAACTTTGTGTCTTTCAGATTTTCCTTTTATGCTAGTATATCAATGCCTTGCCAGTTGATGTCTCCCTTCACCTGTATGCTTGCTGCTCCAAGACAGATGTTATGAAAATGTTGTCAAAGTTTCCCAAAAAACCTGTGCATTCAGTGCAACAACTACAAAAAAATCACTGCAAATGATGGGTTGGGGAAAACGTGTCAATCACATTCAAACAGATGTGCAACATGCTGATTTGAAATTGAAGAAACATTTCCTTAGGTTGGTATGCACCATGAGGACTATGGCAGAAGTTGTCTGGCAGCACTTTAAAAAGAATGCATGGCTCGATTCCTGGCCTGCAAGGAGTGTACAAAATGGAGCAGATGCTGCATCCACTAATTTAAAGACACCTTGGCTAACAGATAAGTAGAATTATTATGAAGAACAAAAAAAATTCATTCTGTGCTTTGGAATTTCCAAGTTGTCAACTTGTATGAAACTAGATACTGACACTTAATCCTAAACACTCAGATCCTATCTCAGTAGGTCATGTTTATTTAGGCATTTTCAACCATGTACAAATACACTCTGAAAGTAGAAAATCAAGAAGTTAAAAGTACATACTAAATATTTAATGACTGATAACATGGAGAGCAGGGATCCATGCTCTACTAAGTGAAAATTTAATGTGGACATGATCCTAAATGTGATATCCAGATTATCTCTGCTGGCCAACCTTCTTTGCTACATGTGCAGGCTGTTTCTCCATCTTGTTGAGTTGATATCTTCCAATTGTCTGTTCTTCTTTCTAAGGCTTTTGTAACCTATCATGTTAATATTTTTCAGTCCCTGAATGGTTAATTACCTTTATCTCAGTAATTTTACTGATGTCTGTATTTTTACTTTTCATAGAATCACAGAATTTTGGGGGTTGGAAGGGACCTTAAAGATCATCTAACTCCACCCCACTGCCATGGGACCAGGGAGAGGGGCGGGGGGTACCATACACTTTTCTTGCATGACTTTATCGTACAGTTTTCCTCACAGATGAAAGTGATTTTCTCAGCAAAACTGAGCCAAGATCACAGAGCTGAACTGCACCAAACTGGGCCTGGGGTCACACAAATGAAGCCACGGGCTGTGAGCTACAAGGTTTCTGGAGGAGGAGTGATATTTGGGGTAGCCAATTTCTCATCCATTGAGAAATCAAGTCTCAGTATTTGCTACATTTTCAAAGAATGTAAATACGGCCTGCTCTTCATCAAGCCCTACAATTTTTAGATGATCAAGGACTATAAGAAATGGACTTCAGAGGATTAATGTTAATCATGAATAAACAGTTCATCAAAAGAATTCACAATTTAAAGCAAGGAAGAAATCTTGATCATCAAGAACTACATCAAGAACTACAAACCAATATATTTTTTTTTTATTTATTTATTTTTAAAAAGGGAGATCAAGAAAAAAAAAAAAAAGGTTAAGGTTTATGAGGTTTATTGGTAGGTCAGTTATTCTAGTCAGCACCATGTTGACATGTCCAGGCTACTTCTCCTTTCAGAGCTCTTCAGTTCAAAAACCACTCTGTGTTGCAAAGATACACTGCAGTATTTTAAATCTGAGCCCAGACCCATCTGATTCCCTGTCTAATGCAGCAAATGCAGTCTTCTCCTTTGTTTCTGTACATTCATTTTCCTCCCTGTCTGTTAAACTACCAGTGATTTTTACTGACTATTCTCAACAGGCCTTCCGAAGATGAAAGGCTAATACAGTTTTGCAGTAATGTATCTATTTGTCTTCCAGAAATAAAGCCCCTATGCCTAAAACTCTTACTGGAGGGTTAGAACCCCACACAATAAAGCACTTTCTATTTGAAAACTGTTATTTCTTCTAGCTGCAGATGCTGAATCTGGAAAAGCAAAATCCATAACAGAGTGGAGCATGGGAAAAAAAAGAATTGCAAGAAATTAATTGGATAAAAGCAAGAAATACAGAATTTATTTCTTCTACCCTACAGCTCATAAAAATAAAAATGAAGTGCTGTCAGAGAGCAGAATAAATTGTGAGGAAACCATTAACAGGAAAACAGAAAGGGGAAAAAGCTCCATACGATGCACCGAGTGTGAGAATACAGTGGCAGAGCTATCTGATCGTGGGGTCCCTTCCAACCTAAACCATTCTGTGAGACTCTGAGCTCTGATTTAGAGATAGAACATAGCCTATTAATGCATTTTGTAGAATTAATTTGAGGTAGATTTTAAAACACAATATGTGTATTCATTGACTGCAAAATAGTTAACTCGATTGCATAGGTCAACAGAATGATATCAAAATTATGTTAATAACAATGCCTTAACAAAGAATTAAATCATATAGAATGATTTGTGCAATGGGACAGGCTGAATAAGTAGGGTAGCTTTGAAATGTCTCTATATAAATAAGTATATAATACCCCAAATGTTTTTCATCCATTCAGGAGTGTCTGTCTTTCCTTATATGGCAAATTTAAAAAACGTGTTAATGTATTAAAAAGGAAATACTTTAGGGAAAAAAGTCTGCATGTACTACTGTGAGAGTCTACTTAACAAAAATATTAAACTCCAGATGAAAATTCCTAAAAACAAATTACCAAAACAAAAGAAAATATCTGAGGACTTTCAAAAGAAAGGATCACAATCGCTGAATGAATCACATTACAGAGAGAAATATGTTTCCTAGTTGTGATTAGAGATCCCTCTGAAGCATAGCGCTCATTTTGCTATTCTTTCATGATTAATACAGGTCTTTCTTGCTTGTTTCTTTGCTTGTTTTCTAGCAATTTATGTATTACACAAGATATTCTATGTCCATGTAGAGTGTCTCAGTGTAGTTAGATGTCATTTTCTTTAATTAATGGGTGGAGAAAATTCCTCTTATGGGTATCTGGGAAAATAAATAAATAAATAAATATGAAAGAAAATATGAAGAACTGAAACAAGAAATGAAAAGAAAAATCTCAGATGTTTTAAATCACTGTGGCTCTACTAGTTGAACAGTGCAAGGAGCACAGTCTCATGTTCTTTCCTATAAGTAGTGCTGCAGGAAAAGCTACCAATCTAGAAACAGTTGTTATTATATCTGTGTCAGAAGTTGCTTATCCATAGCAGAATCATCAGAGAGAACAGCTCCCCTGTTGCTCCAGTGCAAATCTTGATGTCTTAGCTCAAGCCTACCTCATCAGCAATTTAATCTTGGAAGACTGATTTTTTGGACTAGAACAGATGGAGTGAAAAATAATAATAATCATTTCTTCTGCTGAGCATGCTACAGTGGCAGAACCTTCCAGGAAAAGATGGGGGCAATCATTTTCTTGGCAATAGCATTTTAAACTAACTCAGTAGTGAGAAAGGAGCAAATGAGAAATTGTGGGATTTATCTAGTAAAAGTAGTCATTTTCCACTGAAGAGGAAAATGTGGCCTTCCATGTGGCCTTTTCACATGGACAAGAATTTGTGGTCAGTGGTGATCTATGTGATTTTTAAGTGATACTTATGGTATCAGTCATCCCATTTTATAATAAGCGTATAAAGTCAGGTTAATCATAATCTAAGTTCCTGTTTTACTAACGCATTAATAGGAGCCCAGGTTGGAAATAGGAACACTGCTCTTGGAAGCATTTAGAGAGTGGATACCTATAGTAAGGTGTGATGAATCTCAGTCTTGATGTCCTGATTAAGCAGTGCAGCATGATGGGACTTACAGTCTTGTACTGCCAAGAAAAGTGGTTTTCCTGGGCTACCAGGTGAATAATGAATCTTGTGCTGCTGCCCTGAGTAAGAAGCATACTAGAAGACGGCTCCCTGATTCTTGTGTACTCAGGTGATAAATAGGTGTGTGTAGCAGTGAGAACAGTATCTCAACTCGTGCTGTGTCGTTTAGCTGTGAAGTTATGACAGCTTAGCTATTGTTAGGGGTTTTCAGCATCCTCTCAGAAATATCAGATAAAGAAATCCAGGCTAAAATGGGAACATTCATGCTACCTGTGGGGATTTCTCTGGAGAGAAACTCTGGAGAGTTTAGCAGCATGGACACATATAATGTGTATCTCAGGACCAGAAAACCATACCTGCTGCTTTGTAGTTATTAGTATGGCTGTGACCATAACCTCTTAATATCAGTGGCTCAGTTCATATTGTGGAGTTGTTAGACTTATCAAAAGATAAAGCAAAGCATTTCATGTGATTAAATGATTGCAGAAAAAAAAAAAAAATATCTTCCTTAGTTAACATCCCAGTCCCTCCTCTAGACTCCTGCGGAGCACCCAACGCAAAAATTTATGCTTTGCCTAAGATCATTCTGCTTTTGTGCTCAGGGCCTTAAAAATAAGTACACTGTTAGAGGATCTACCTATTTCTCATGAGTTTCTCATATCACTCAGTCCTGTCTCCAGGAAGATAGGAACTTTTCCTATTTATTTCCTACATAAAATGAGAAAATTGGGAAAGTGTTTTCTGGAGTTGACGATCTTGAATGACAACATCTTCCTAGGCTGAATATTCCTGAGATAGCTTGAATATAGTTCTGGAAGAAAATCCAGAAACTAATTGAAGTCCCAAGATAAAAGAGCTTGGTGTATTTACTGAAATATGACTCTCCACTTCCTTCCTTCAGAAATTAATACATTTTCCAAACAGCAGGCATTGTTATGTGAAGTTCAAATATATTTCTTTTCTTATAAATGTAATTCCATATAATATTTTCATCATGTTCTACTTCTTTCTCTTACTGTTGCTTTATTATTCTTTTAAGAGTCACCAATACTGATCTCCTGTAAGATTCCTGTAAGATTTCTGTAAGCCTAAAGCAGTGTTTCAGAGAAAAAATAAATGGGTAATACATAACTTCAGTGATATAAAACCAAAACCTTAGGCCTAAATCTCTTTAAGAAGAAAAAATAAAAAAATAAAAAAATAAAAAATAGAAGGAGAGAGAGAGAAGGTTCTCAATCAAAACTGGGTTTCATTTGGGGGAAAAAAAAATAAAAATAAAATAAAAAATAAAAAAAGATCAAAAAGTTGGGCAGATCTACAATAAGCTATCAGCAAAGTACATACACCTAAACACTTGGCAGTTGTCCCACTGGGTAAGAAAATAGTTTTCAAGCTGACAAGCAAAAGCAGAATTCAGACACTAACAAATGTGTATAAGCTTCAGGCAAAAGTGAATATCTGTACTCCATACTAGTTCACAATTCAGTTGTAATGCTGGTAGGGCCATATTACATTTGCTTCTTAAATTTGATATTTTCATATTGACTTTCACTACATGATATTTCGTGATCTAGTTCTACCCTGTGTCTCTTTCAAGTCTAGCATCTCATATTTGCCTCAGCATTTAAACTATTCTGTTTCCTTTTCAAATTTTGTATTTTCACTTCTACAGCTATATTTTCAGGTCCATTCTTTCACTTTAAGTTGTGACACTGAGGATCTTCATCCATGTAGTTCCTAAGCTGATCCAGTGTGAGTAAACAAGAGTGTGCAGTAAAGGTCAGGCTGGTGTTTCTGAGCCTCAAACTCCTCATCTCCTCAGAGAACACTCTGCTCTGATGAAGATTCCCTTCAGGATGATACATCTACTTCAGCTGTAGTGTTGGAGATGTCAGAAGCAGAGACTCTTCCCAAATTACAAATACCCATTGTGTATCTCTCTGGAAAGAGGATAATTCTTTTGTGCTGTAAGGATGAGCTCTCTATTGTCTCCTCAGGGATGCAATATTTATCCAAAATGCAAGAAGCAGAGGTAATGCTAAGCTGTGTTTGTAAGAACATTATGTTCATTGTTTTTGCTTGTATTCTCATGTGTTTATATTTATAGGTTTTTACATCATTGTCCCTACATAGGTTTTTGCATCATTGTCCCTCTTGCAAATTCTTCAGGGTAGCTCTAGCAGAACCCCTACAGTAGGTAGATTATGCATAACACTGTCGTATTTCAGGATGCACTTCCTGTCCTGAAATACAAGATAGAGGATTGAAAAATTATCAGCAGTACTATGTTCATATATACCCATAAAACTGTTACTGTAACAACTAATTATAATGACTACCTTGCATGAAAATATGTGGAATTTACAAATTACTGATCTTCACAATTAAATTGCATCTTATCCTTATATTTCTAACGTGTAGCTTTATTGTCACTTCTTCTGTACTTTATATGTAGATATTTTACCTTTCAGTTTTCTGTTTCACTCCAAAATAAAAGGGAAGCACTTGGAGAAGCAAGAAAATGTCTTTATTTTTATTTTTATTTTTTTCCTCTGTTTGATTTCTTTCTCTGTTTTGTCCAGATGGAGAATTTCATAGCAATCCTACATAGCACAGGAAATAGTGCTGCCTGATTGACTTAGTTTTGTCTGCATACCAGGAGCTGTACTGGGGATCTGGCACTTTTGTGCATAATTGTGGTGATACAAGGAAAGACATTCTTAGCAATTTGTGTTTTCTTGTCTACAAAATATATTTGAAACAATTGATTGATTCACTTAGAGTTACTTCATCTGTATCCATCTGTACATGCATACTTTTTAAACATTTGTCTTGATCAGCAATACATTGGATAGAAGTGGTATTTTCTGTTAATAGGGTTGTATTAATAAAGCTCAAATAATATCTTGTTTTGTTCAGTCCTATCAAATCCATTCAATCTATGATTATATTAAAATTAGAGAAGTCTCAGTTAGCATTTGTTAATGTTTCCACCTCCAACCCTCAGCAGTCACACTAAAATTATAGACAGAACTGCAGACTTTGGCAGAAATCAAAAAGTATCAGTTACAGTCTTTATGACTAGAAAGTCAAAGTATTTTTAGAAAAAGAAGATAAAACATTTTAGAAGTTCATCTTCCTTTTCATATACCTTTCTTGGCCTGGCAGAACATTTGACAAACAGATTTGAGAGATATGTTCTCAACAAAACGCTAAAGTAATATTCTTATACACTACCCTTTTAAGCCTTGCCTTCTGATTTTTATATTAATTTGCATACATTTTAGAATATTTCTTCTTCCACTAAATGCCAGTTCATTTCTATTTAACATTACTCTCATTCTGGAAATTTGTTATGAACATAATGACCTTAAAATACTTTTTCAAATACAAATGATTTTAAATATAGCCCATTTTAACAGAGGTCCTCCCAGAATCTCAGCCATCTTACATATTTATAGCCAAGTCTCATGACTTCTATTCAGATTTCTGCTGTTAATGCTCCTGAACACTTTTTATGCAGTAGTAAGCTGCAGAACAAACTTGAAGGTCCCACTGTGAGACACATTACCTGGGTAGAACTACTTCTGTACAGCTCTTCACCAATTTCACTGCGTGTCCCAAGTAATAGCAGGTGATCTCCACAAACCTTCATCTATCAGACCCACTAATCTTAGATATTTCTTCTATATTGTCAAAACAAATCTAAAATACTCTGTCTCTTGGTGGGGGTTTTATAAGCAACATGTACAAGAAGTAATTCTTTGAGTTGTTTTTTTCTTTTTCTTTTATCTATTTATTTTATATATATATATATATATTTAATTATTTTTTTATTCCTTTAAAGTGTTGTCAGACTATACAGCCAATACTATATGTCTTATCTTCAGCTTTGGAAAAGGTGAGGGAATTGGACCAGCACTATGAAATGCTTACAACTCATCTATTTTACCTTAATTTACATTGTATGGTTATTTTATTTCTCAGAGGACAAGTACATGACATATATTCCCCTCAAAAATGTGAAGTGTAGCCCTCAGTTATTCTAAAAACAACAACAACAACATATCATCTGTTTTCTCTTTGAGAGTTAAATCTCTCTCAACATCTCTTCAGCAGCTTTTCACCACTTGTAATTCTCCACACTCCCATTTCCCAGCTGTGACCCCAGAATCTCCAAATCAGTATCTCTTTGACACAGCCTGTTTTCCTCATTCTCCTATCATACGTATCCACCTCCTAATCACTGGCACCTACTGCTGTCTGCAGCATCAGAGATAGTGGCATGGTCTCGCAGACATGGCACAGAGTACAAAGAAAGTCCAAGCCCTTCATGACTGACAGCTAAAAACCAGACCTAGAGAATGTTCAAGAGGCACTGCACAAGCTGCTGAATCACACATATAGTACTATATAGAGAGTATAAAATACGTATTTCTCTGTGGCCATTTCAGAGGATTGTCTGGCATCCATCTTCTATCTTGTAGTGGCATGGCTCTCTCTTAAAACTTGTGTCACCTGCTAGCCCTACATGGATATCTTGCAGCTTTTCAGTACTTAAAGGGGATTATAAAAAAGATGGAGAGCAACTCCTTGCTCAATCAGGTAATGGCAGGACAAGGGGAATGGCTTTAAACTAAAAGAGGGGAGATTTAGCATAGAGTTCAGGAGGAAATTCTTCACTAAGAGGGAGGTGAGGCACTGGAACAGGTTGCCCAGAGAAGCTGGGGATGCCCCATCCCTGGAGGTGTTCAAGGCCAGATTAGATGAGGCCCTGGGCAACCTGATCTAGTGGGTGGCATCCCTGTCCATGGCAGGGGGTTGGAATTAGATGATCTTTAAGGTCCCTTCCAACCAGAGCCATTTTATGATTCTATGGTTCTATGATTCTATGATCTACTTACTTTCAAGCATCTCAAATGCCACTAGAAGTCTATGTAAGGATAACTGGATCAAGTTGCTTGTGAGAAAGACCTGTGCTCACCTCCAACAAAAGATGTACCTACATGCTGAGCTGAATCTCTTTATGAACTCCACAGACAACAAAGAGTAGTTTTCCATTGACTATGACAGAAACACAGCAGCCTGGCTTGCCTACAGACCTTCAAGAGGATGCCCACATATGGATGTCTTACTCTGTATATTGTATGCTGAGAGGTAATGAATTTAAAACAACTTCATTAAGTTCAACAGAAGTTATTTATATAGACCATTTTTAATGATGGTCTTATTTCACTTAGCCTTAATTCCAGATAAATTCACATAGTCAAAAATATAGAATACAACCCTTAGATATATATAATGGGATTAATACCAGGCACAATTCCTCTGCCAGACATATGCTAGGGTTGACTCTGGCTGAATATTTTAAAGGGATTCCTCAGATGTATATTTCATTAGATGCATAATTTCACTCCCTTGTTCTGAATGTGGAATTTTGCCTTGACACAGTAAGCTCAATACATGTTATGCCATATTTTTATGCATTCACAGAACTGCTCTCTTCTCAGGAGAACTCATTTCCCAACAACAGCAATTACTGTCACCTACTTTTACTTGAGATTAATCACAAGACAAGCAGAACTAGCTATACTTAGGCCTGTCAGGCTGATATGTAACTGATGTAACAGCTGCATTTATGCTTACTGTTCAGTCTGTTGGTACAGAAAACAGTTAAGGTACTTTTAGTTCAGGGAAAAGGCTTTTATGGGCTATTTTAAGTTTAAGAATCCCTTCTAAGACAAAATGCTCATTGGGAACTGAGCAGTATAAGCAGCATCACTGATTTATGCACCAAAAGAGCAAGTTTTTTTTTGTATTGTTTGTTTATAATAACCAGTAGGAAACTGATTAAGCCAAAGTAAGTGATTTCAGTCAGAGCATGCTTATAGGAATAAAAGTTACCAATCCTTTTAGATTTTAATAGAAAATAAATAAATAAATAAATAAACTGTTAGTTCTTGCTATCTTGTGCCTAGCCTTGAGAAGGTGAGAACTAATAGATTTTATACATACTAATCTTTAGTTAATTTATAATTTATATACCTGTTTTTACATTGCATTTAGTGCCAAGGCTGAACTGTCCTCATCCTGTTCTTCAAAGGATCAACAGATTTCAGGACCTGAGCTAATCTGCACATAAAACCAGGTTTAAAGCTTTCAAACTGTAAACAGATGTACTATGACTCAAATCTATAATTCTTCTCAAACACAATACAGCATCCCTAATCTCAGTGGTTTATCTGTGTCTCTGCCTCTGTCTCTCAGTTAATCAGGAGTTTAATAGCATATATACCATGCCATTCTAATGTATTCTAGCAATGCCATGGGAATAAAGTCCAGGCATTTCCTCAAGGGGCAGGCAGTGGGAGCAGGCTCTGTTTTTAATTAGACTAATGGAGTTCATTATCCATAGCTGGTATTTATTTACTTAGAGAATTCACAGAGTGGGAAAGCAATATATCCTCATGGAATAGTAAAGCTCCAGAAGTCTGATGTCTGTGCTGGTTTACCCTCAAACTGTTTCATAATTTAAGTTTACAACTCCTTTCTTCTCTGGCATCCTTTATCTTGTCATCTCATTTCAGATATTTTAATGCTGAAAGTAGGATATTTAGGTAATACTTAAAATGATGAGTGTTTCTAACTGAGTTGAAATATTTAGATGCTACTGATATATACATACCAGTTTGTGACTGCATGCTGTGGTAATTCTCCAGTTCTCACAGGTATTTAGATATGAAATTCTAGTATAAGTACCTAGGATCTGTTAAGCACCAAAGAAGCTAACCATTGGAGGAAGTTAAGATTCTATTTGGAGTTTCTTCTAGGACACTTCAGGTGGATTTGTTCTCCTTCAGTGTCTAAGGCTTGCAGGCTACACCTCCATACATGATCCATAGTGAGACATAACTGCTTATAATTCTCTTAGTGGTGAGAAAACTCCAAGTCAAAGATTTTTGAAACACACTGTGTTGTCCTCTTAATTTAAGTCCTACTGGTCATCAAAATCCACCTTAGCATCCATGGGGGATTTTCCAGGTGCAATTCCTTGCCAGCTTTCAGCATCTACAGTGCAAATATTCATGAACGAGTTGCCTTGCAATTGGATAGATATAGACACCTTTATGAATGTCTCTTCTGACACATTTTTAAAGTCTATTTTCTAATAAGACGATCTGATCCTCAGAAATTCCACTTTCTTCTGACACTGAGAAGAATCTGAGATGACCAGCCTAGCTGAAGATGTCTACACTGCAGATGTCTGTAACTGGCCAGGCACCAGTCTATATTTATAATTTGAATGTTCACCAGATGAATCAGTCTGGAACATGAGACTTCCTGATTCTTAAAGTTACTACTCTGAAATTAGAATAAAATGTAAAGTGCACTGTCTGTAGTTAAGCAAAGAAAATTCTTAAAGATATCCTCTCATTCTGCAAAGGCTTTGAACAGATTGACACGTGCTTCTGGAGAACCACTGCCACCTCTGTCTTATGAATATTATACCTATATTTATGAAATCAAAAAGCTCATCAAACATTGAGCCTTCTGGATGCTTTTTCAACCCTAAGTAGTTTCATCCTACTAAAAACGTTTCTTCATATATCAGCTCTTGCATGTTTACAATCCACCCACAGTTGCACATCTATCTAACAGTGCATACAACTAAATGAATAGGATTTTAATATTAGCAGGGGGAAGTACTCTAAAAACAAACAAGATTATGTTACAGAAATGAAATTAGATTACATCTCAGCTACCAAAGTCAATGGGAGAATGGAAGAATGGACTGTATTAATTACAAAAGATGATGTTTAGACATGCATTCATGTCTATAAAAAGGCTGATTGATATCAGCCTTCTGCTGAGATTACCATTGACTAAGCCAGCTACTGAGATTGGAAGATGAGGTATGTCTTTAAAATGTTTTAAACACTATCCTTGGGGCTTTGTTTGCAAAGAGCAATTTCTGCCACTGAGCTTGAATATTGGAATGTCTTCTTTAGAGAAACTTCATCTTATTTTCCTACAGAAAGCTTTGGATTGGCATTTACAACACACCTGCACCGTGCTGTGCAGTTACAACCAAACTGACTTTACCTGAGGTAGCACAGGAGCTCAATGCTAACAGACCTTTCCAGCACTTTCTAGATTTAGCAGCCTATAGAGAGAGAAGCTGTGATATGCGGCATAGCCAGACTATCTGACTACCCTTTTCTATATGCTGGCACAAGGGTAAGTTTGCAGAGGATAAGAATTCCTATCTGAGAACTCTTATCCTTGATTTCTCCCCAGTCTCCTGAATGAAACAAATCATGAAAAACTTTGCAGGGTTTCCTGTCACAACAAAAATAATGCAGACCTCCATCCTTCCTGTGGTAAAGTAAACCTAGATCTCAGTCAGGAAAAATAAAACAGAGTGAGAGGACTTTGTTTTCCAGGAATGCTCTCTTAAATCAGTTTGAAAGCACATTTAGCTCCCTGTAGCATTTCCTTTTGAAAAAGAAAAAGCAGTAATCATCTCCAGCTGTGACCCTAGCAATAAACACATTCCTATTGTTACTCTCAGGCCATAAACCCACAGTTTCTCTGCTGGAAACAAAGAGTCATTCAGGTGCCAAGCATGAAGGCCTGTTATTTAGAAAAGAAAAAAAAAATAACAATAACAAAAACACAAAACAAACAAAAAAAATCCATATGTATTTATGGGAAATTCACAACCAATACAAGAAGTACCTCTGCTTTAAAGCGGTTTAGATCCACAGTTCTCAGCAGTCTTCATATTGTCTAACTTAAGTTGACTCAGGCTTCTTCCTAACTACAGAAGACACAATTTAAAATATTATTTTGTTCTTCCAATTCAATTTACTCATGCAATCTCATGCATGATTTACAATCTCATGCCTTACATGACTCACCTACTGTGGACCAGATTGTATTTCTAGTTGTACAAGGGTAAATCAGCATGATAAACTCCCCGTGTAAACCTCACTTTCACTGGGGGGGGGACAAAAAAAGCTTTTTAAGTTCTCTTTAACGCAAGAATCATACAGTAGATCCAAACATCTTAAAACATAAACAGAAGAATTTTAATAAATCATAACAATCATACACATTTTTCCTCTCAATTCAGCAAAAAGTATAGGTCCACCAAGCATGATGGGAACTTACACACAAGCTTCTGGAAATTTATTAAGTATTTAATTATTCATTCATTTAAATTCCTAAACAATAATAATAATAGAAAAAAGAAGAAGATGAAGAAGAAGAAGAAGAAGAAGAAGAAGAAGAAGAAGAAGAGTATTTTTTATTATGACCCAGAATATAACAAGATTTTAGAGACCTAAGAACTGTCTGAAGGGATAAGATTTATCTGAGCATAAGCAGTGAGATATCTGTATCTTAGTTGTTTCTTTTGACTCTTTCAGAATCACTTGAGGGAAGTAAGGATTTGCTGGGTATAATTAATCACATCTTAAAATAAATGTTTGAAACATGGCTCATGAATCATATCTTGAATATTTGTCTGTATTGGCCATTGCAATACTTTCAGCTATAGCTGTGCTACAGCTCAACTATATTCATCAACAGTGCAGATATCTCTCTTGTGAGACTGATGATCATGGGGTTAGATGGTAAGGTAGGATATAACTCTAAAAAGGGGAAAATAATTTTATACTTCGATGTAAGACAATTGTCCCTTAAATGTGGGTACTCATATGTGTTCACTAGTGTTATTCCCTCTTTTTGAAAGTTGTTATGGAGTAACGGGAACAAACATAGTTTCCTGGAAAGATGGAGAGCCAGCGTACACGTCAGAAGATGTTAAACAAAAACTGAACTCTGAAGATGGTGTTGGCATGTGAAAACATATTTATAAATCAGCCTCAAATAAACATAGGAATGGAAAAGACAGAAACTGGAAGGATGTCACCCATATTTTGTCTTGACATAAATTCAGTCACTTTAGTTTAACATTTCTAAGTGATGCTTTGCTGAAGATGTAAACCACCATCAGAGTCAGGAAGAGCATTGTTAACCTGGTCATTAAAAACAAATACTGTTTCCATATGAAAATAGTTTCTTGTTGTTTCATAATGAATATCTCTTTATTTGCCATCTATATTCATGCTTAATTTTGTTCATCTGAATATCTGACTAAAGCCATCAGGGGAGAGCATAATCAAGCATGCATTGAAAATGAGTCTGAAAACTGTTGGCCCAGTCTGAGTTTCAGCCATTTCTATTTACAATGCAAATCATGCTATAAATTATTGCTCTTACAGTGAACAGTATCTTTGCTATCCACAGAAACCTGCATCTCTTTGTGGGACAAAACTGCAATTTGATTGGATTTCTAGATTTGGAGGCTGGCTTGAGGGGAATGAATCGTGATGAATCGTGACCTACACATGGGTTATAGATGGCTCACTTACTTCTATGTACTGATATACAAATCCCAGTGCTGCTAGATTAAAAAAACCCATGTTCAATGTTTTCCATGGTTCCTTATGTTTTACCCTGTCTTTTGGATCTCTATGATAGGTGTTGAAAATCCAGATGAGTGTAAATCATATTTTCTTTCCTCCTGGTAATTTGATCACTGAAAAACCCTGCCCTTCACACTGCTCTTGAGTATAAAGGGATAAAGAGGAGCACACAGCCCTTAAGCTTTAAGCATACTGTCAAAAGTCATTATATCTTCTAGGCTTCAACCTGCAGGAAAGACAGGTTGGTTAGGGAAAAAAAATAAAAAAAATAAAAAAAAATACCATATATTCAAGTATATTTCAGGAAAACATCTTCTCCCTAGAATTAAGAGGTGTCATATAATGTGGCGATAAAACTTTTTTTTTTTTTCTATCGCTGTTATTACACACCTGCAGATCCTCTCAACATTAATTAGAGGCAGTGTTTTGTGTGGATTTCTTCATCTGTCCTGATTCTCTGTGAAACGTGGGGAGGAAGCAGGGTGCACAGCAGAAAGTAGTTGATAGGAATAATACCTTTCTCCCTGCATAATCTACGTCATACATTTTACTGTATTTGTATACATTTTACTATTCTTATTCATTATGTCGTATCCAAAAGGCACTTATAGAAAGTCTTATGGGACCTACTATGTAGCATTGCTCCCTGTTTTCTGACACTGATGCAGCCCTCTTTCCATTGGCAAAAGAGAGCTCCTGCTTTTGCTTTGGAAGAGAAACTTGCTGGACCCAGTGTTAGGCACTGATAGCCAAACGTTCAGTTACAGTTGAGCAGAGCATGATAGTGCAGAAAGTCCTGTCTTGGGAGGGTGACAAAAATGAAAGAGTGAGATGGAGGGAAGCAGTGTGAAACAGCTTGCTGAAACAAAAGATTATATGCACCCCTCAAAAACAGTTTGATAGTGCTAGCCTTTGCATCTGGCTGCTGGATTACATTGAGTTTCAAGTCTGAGAGCCAACAACAACCTTAAAATCATAGAATCATAGAATCATAGAATCATAGAAAGGCCTGCGTTGGAAGGGACCATAAAGATAATCTTTTTCCAACCCCCGCTGCCATGGGCAGGGATGCCACGTAGATAGGTTGCCCAAAACCCCATCCAGCTTGGCCTTGAACACTTCCAGGGAAGAGGCATACAAAACTTCTCTAGGTAGCCTGTGCCAGTGCCTCAGCACACTCAGAATAAAGAATTTGCTCTTAGAACCCTTCAAATCCATCTCTCTCCAATTTGGAGATCAGGATGTCATGTGGAACTGTGTCAAAGGCCTTACAGATGTCTGGGTAGATGACATCTGTCAGTCTTCCCATGTCAGCTGATGCAATCACTCCACCAGAGAAGGCCACCAGATTGGTCAGGCACAAACTGCCCTTGGTGAAGCCATATGCTGGCTGTCTCTGGATCATCTCCTCCTCTTACATGTGCCTTAACATTTTTTGCACAAGGATCACTTCCATGATCTTCCCAGGCATAGAGGTGAGGCTCATGTGCAGTTCCCTGGATAATGCTTCCTACCCTTTTAAAAATTGGAGTGATGTTTCCCTTTTTTCCAGTCACCTAAGACTTCACCTGATTGCCAGAACTTTTCAAATAGGATGGAGAGAGGCTTAGCGACTCCATCAGCCAATTCCTTCAGGACATTGGCATCCATGTCATCAGGCCCCATAGGCTTGTACCTGTTCAGTTTCATTAGATGTTCTTGAATATGCTCTTCACCTACAGTGGGAGAAACTTTGCTTCCCCAGCCCTCATCTACAGGTTCAGGGACTCAAGACACGTGAGAGGTCTGACTGGCAGTCAAGACTGAGGCAAAGAAACTGTTGAGTACCTCAGCCTCCTCCATGTCTGTTCTCACCAGACCTCCCTTCTCATCTATCTGAGGGGGTACACTCTCCCTGGCCTTTCTTTTCTGAGCATTGTACCTATAGAATTCCTTAGTTATTCTTTGAATATCTTGCCAAGCTCAGTTCCAGTTCTGTGCCATGACTTTCCTGATCCCATCTCTACATATCTGGGCAGCATATCTGGGCACTATTCCCAGGCCAGGTGTCCCTGCCTCCACTGCCTGTGCATTTCCTTCTTACACTTCAGGCTGACCAGCAGGTCCTTGCTCAGCCATGATGGTTTCCTGCAGTGTTATTCAAGAGCATTCTTTGCATCTCTTTCCCAACATACAGACTACCATCATCTTTGATTGCTATTTCTTACAAAAGGGGTAGGACAAGGGGATGGATATCTCAGCCAACTCTGAGAATGTTCCTTCACCATCTGAAGACAATTTGGTATAACTGCATCAACACTTAAACCTTCATATAAACCAGCTTTTTTCCCTACTTTTCTGTCTGAGAAAGCTTTTCTTCTTTAAGCCGTGAAAGCAAGTTGAAACTATACCTGGTTGGATATTCTTTGCACTTGACAGGGAAGATGACCCATTGTTTGTCCTTTCCTACACAACCTCCTTCATCCATCTCTAATCTTGTTCATTTTGTGCAGTTAATTATCATCTCTGATGAAATGCTATTTAATTTCAATGGAGGAGAAAAGATCTGGCTAGCTGTAATAATACAGTATGTCCCCCTAAAGACAGGCAGAGAGAGAGAGGGTTTTCAGTTCCTCAGTAATTCCAGCTTCATTGTGGGTGACAAATAGCTCAGTCAATTCTTGGCTGCCATCTGATAGGATTGTTGTAAATAACCTCTGTGTGGCATCATTTTTATGCACACACACTCATCCAAATTAAGTTATAATCTTGTTGATACTGGAATTAAATAATAAAGTGAGGATATCAGGCACCAATCATTTCAACAACAACAAATATCAATCTGGTACCTTATTAATCATCAAAATTAGCCCTGTGAAAAACATCAGATCCTCAGTTTGTACAAACTGGTATTTCTCCACTGAAATCAGATTGGATTATTTTTTTCCTGTGGAGAATTTAATCCATTACGTCTTTATTCTACAACCACTGTAATATGTTATTTGTTACATTAGTGCTTGCACTATGTCTAGGCTTCATACTGATAGATGCATATAAAAAAAAATAACGTTATGATAGGGTAAATTGGGATACGGTTTCATTTTTGCATTGTTTCAGTACATTTAGAATATGATCTTTCAAAAGAAGAGGATACTTGGTACAGATAGAAGTGCAAAGCAGAGCATGGTATTTCAAGAAAAGATATGTGACTACATGCATGACAGTTATTCTTTCTTGTGCACCCAGATATTGCAGGAAAAGACAAAATTCCCCTGTTTTGCTTAATCCTATTACAAGGTAGTGAATAATATTTCATGCAGAGGCCACCATTATAAAATAAATTGTTAAAAAAAGAATTATTTTCTCTTAAAGATTCAGTTGCATGTTATAATTACCATATTGTGACAAGTCAACTAAGTTGCTGTAATTGTCCATACACACAATATTAGTCCACAGAAAACCTTAACATATAATAATAGAACTCTTTTATATTGTTATTTGGCCTTTTCAAAATGCTAGGCAAGGAACTTACCTTAAAATTATTATGATACCGTTAATTTCATGTGCCATGCAGTTGACAGAGAGAATCTGATCAGTAACCATTGCTTTGTTGATGATATAATAATTCTGAGTCATTCATTTGGACCTTCAGTTGGTACACTATAAGTCAAATTTTCCTTGCTTTGCTTAAGTGAACAATCTTAGTAAAATGAAAGAAATAATTAATGCAAGCATGGAATGAAAAAATTGTCTGCCATTAATTCAGTTGAAAACTGGAACTTTTCTTCTCTAAGCATCCAAGCAAGAATTGTCTGCTTCAACTCGTGAGAATCTTGATGCTACCCAGATGCCACCCCTATGTCTGTTTACTTTGACAGCCAAAAGGAGACATGCTGCTCCTCCAGTCCAACCCATGCATCAGCAGAATGTCATTCAGCAACTTGATTTTCCCATCCAGTAATTTGTCTCAATTTGATGTTGTTTCAAAGACAGTCACAATGAAAATTTTACTACCTGTCTCTGTTACCATGTTTTAAAATGTGCTTTCATTTCTGGTTTTAATTGTTTAAATTCAGTTTCCAATTAATGTCTGTTGTTTTCACATTCTTTGCTGAAATGTGAGGATGACAGAAACAGAAACACCATCTTCTGTAGCTACTTAGATACTGGACATAAAAGGATAAACATAGTTCACTATTTAGGTCCTTTTCTTTGCATGTTTTTAAAAAAATATGTACATATAAAATTTATAGAGAAGATTGCTGGTTCTTTTCATTATTGTTTTATGCTATCATCAGCTACAGAAATCTTCCAGTTAACTGAGAACTCCCGTGAATTAATAATTTCAGCCCACTCTGTTTCATGTAGCATCCTGACTAGCTAGACTGTTGGGTCTGCTCTGAAATCAGTTATGCAAATTACCCATTGATTACATCAGTAAGGTGATGGCCTTGTGCATATGTACCATAATGATGGAGTGCAGCAGAAGGTATTATCCATATTGAATGTCTTTTTACATTGCTATTTGGAGTTATTAGCTCAGCTGTCCAAACGATAAAACTTAACTGATGTGATGTTGTGTCTGGGCTGATTAACCCTGTTTCTCTGTGGAGCTAATTAGCTGTGTTGGCAGAGCTATCAAGTATTAGGTTCAGTGCTATAATATGTTTTCCTCCAGGATCTTCCTCCTCCTTAAGGATCTCTATAACTTATTTTACTGTATGATATACACATGCTCCTAGATATAAAGAATACCCCACAACAAAGTATCCTGGATATATATTAAGAAAGACATCGGCTATGGCAGTCTGAAACTCTTGATTCACCTTTTACTATCAACAAGGAAATGTTGCTTTGTTGAGATTTTAGAACTGTTAACCAAGCTCCCATGTCCAAAACACTGGAAAAAAAAAATAATAATAATAATAATAGTACTAATAATAATTCCAGACACCACTAGCCATTGACTAGATATGGTTTCCTCAGCAGGCAATGCCAAAAGACCAGAAACAGAAAAGGCTGGGAGAGGAATTTTAGGAACACCACCGAAACAGTAATAGTGCCATACTCTTCATTTCTCGCTGGTCACTATAAGAAGAAAGGGGAGGAGATACTCAAGGACCGACTGTGTTTCAGACAATCTCCCTGGTTATCTTCTGCAGTCAAGAGAGAGGAAAAGTTTTCATTTCAAGAAAACCATGACATCTGAAATAAGCTCTTGCTTTAAATCAGGCTCTAAAGAAACTGTCTTTCTTCATTAACTACACTATGAAGTTGAAGAACACAAAATCTCAACCTCCCAGACAAAACGATGTGGTATGTATATGTCTGATACAGATCTTTTTGGGAAAAAGAATCATGTCTACTACGTGCCAGGAATCATCACTACAGATTAAGGGTCTGGTTGGCTGTGGATGGTAAGCTCAAGAGTTGTGTCTTGCATCTGTCTTAAGACTTGAATTTAGCAACTTCATCATCATGACATGATACAGCATTCTTCTCAACACTTGAGTACAACTGGTTCCTAACTAAAGGAGGAAGGGTGTAGATTGTCTTAGTCACTGAGGAAGGCACTGAACCCTCACTCTAAGTGCAGAATCACCTAGGAGAAAACTCATAAGGGGATGGTGGTTTTGGTTTGTTTGTTTGTTTTAAATAGCATTGATTAAAAGAACCTCTATTTATGTGAGAGAGCCTCATTCTCCAAGCATCTGAAACACCAACCATTGGCATTGCAAGCTTCAAAAATTCAGGCAGTCTGAAGGGATCATATACTTGTCCAAAGAAGCCTTGTAAACCATCCAACATTCACCTGGCACTCAGAAGTGCCAGCATCTTTGACAGCTGCATAAATTCAGTTTCACACCTCCAGTGCCACATACTTTTCAGTTGCTTTCAAGGTATATAAATCTGTTGAAGGGTACATTTGTCTGGCAAATGCCCTGCAATGGACTTGCTTTTGAGAAGCTACAAATGTGATACTGACCCTAAGTTTAGAGAAAATAACATTTGGATTCACAAGGTCATGGTTTACTTGGAGCATTTTACACTTTGATAAAAATACATCTCCTATAAAAGTAAAGTGCAAAATATTAGAAGGAGTTGGAGTTGCCACATCTGTATAAGAGCTTGTTTCTTAGTGTATTCTGAAGGCAAGATGATTTTTAACAGATGTTTGGAGAGGAATCTAGAACAATTTTCTCAATGACTCGCTAGAATGACTCATGGTCTACAGGAAACAAGTGATAAGCTCAAATGAGGCTGTGGGAGGCAAAATACTAAAAGCTCATTATAAATATCATTCTTTCACCCATTCTTATGAAGTGAAACAGAACACTGTTTTTTGCAGTTTCAGTGAAGAACAGAGAAGAATTAGGACAGGACATTCAGACAATGTTCCCTTCTCTAGCTAGTAATGCTGGAGGGTAATATTTAAATTAAACCTAACTTGGATCAAGCCACTCTTCCTCTACACCTGGCAGGTTCTAATCATTATAGAAAGAGTCAGTTGCCTCTTTTACTTGTTTGGAGTTGCTGGTGCTCTACAAAGCATCAGTATTAATATGCTTCATGTTTAAGAAAGATGAAAGATGGACAAGGTGTTAGGCTTAGCATTGCCAGAAGTTATTTATTTATATTTTATAATTAATATTAATTTATAATGCGTATAATATATAAATATATATCATTATATATATATTTATATTTAATTATTTATTTATGGTTTTCTAGGCTAAACTACAACTCCATCAGATTTTGCTCTTTGTCTATGCAGTCTTCTCCCTGATTAGGGAAGATACAATTCATGCTACGTATTGCTTAACAATTGATAAAAAATGCTTATGGGATATGATATACAAAACACATTTGTCATCTCCTTTGAGTGTAGATTATGTAATTAAAAACTAGGTCTGAGTGTCTTGACCATAAAGGGAAAGGAAATACTTCTGCTTGAAAGAAAAAATAAAAAATCATACATATGTTCCTGTGAATTCTGTCCCCATGCCACTCCACATTATGGGTTACCTGGCTAGGGATACAAGTAAAGGTACACGTTTCTGGATAGCTAGTTAGATTGAGTCATATCCTATTAATTTTCTATGCCTGACGTAGAATATGCCTCAAAAAATTTAGAGGTGTCTGTATTATTCACTGCATATTTTAATAATCACAGTGTGTTTTGTTTGAAAAAGAAAATGAAAAAAAAAATGAAATAATGAGAAGAAACTTTAGTAGATACCTATAATTTGGTCATTTTCATTCGAGCTCTGCATTTCTGACTTTGATATACAGTCTGCTGATAGGTAGCTGCAGGTAGCTGTTAGCTGGATCCTTGATCTATGCAAAATTAGTGGCAAGATATACAGAGGAAATTCATAAAAAGGACTTATCAGGCACTCATCACTACACAATTAGTCTAATGATTTAGAAGAAATGTGGATCGGTAAATGAGGACTGTACTTTAAGACAGAACTTTCAGAAGATCTGAACTACAGGCTATTTTAAGGCACTCTGCGGAGAAACAGAAAAGAAAGATTTGTAAGAGCATAGTGATATTTTAGGCAAGGATGTTGCTTTCAGCAGTTTTAGCAGAAAAACAAAAAATAAGCCATCTGTTTTCTTAGGTAATTAAATCATCTTTCCTGGTGAAGTAGAGTGTAATGCAACCGTTATGGACAGAGATCATTTCAAACAGTAACCCTATACTGGTAGTTACATTTAATAGAGGCTTTAATAGGACACGGTAAAAACAGAGGGAGGTAGAAAACAAAGAGTAGATAAATATGTTGGGAAGCATTTTACTGTCTTTAGCTATCAAAATTTAAATGACTCGTCTAAATTGGACTCATAGGTACTGTCAATCATCTGTGAAGAGAGACAGACACTTACAGAGAGTGATTCATCCCAACTTAAAATTGTTTAAGGTATCTGGAAAAAAATGCCTTCAAGGGTTGCCTAGGAGCACACTTCTCTCTTCATTGACCATAACGGGACCTTATCAACTAGATGAGACTACATATTTAAATTTTAAATAGCTGTTATTAGATTTTAAATGATGTTTGGTGTTTGTCTTGAATCTTGAGCAGAGCTGTGACTCAAGGGCTCTGAAATCCTTCAATTCATTGTTCCAGTGCTGAGTAATTGATTAAAGCAGGCTGGAGATTTTCCAAGTGGACTTTTTTCCCCTTCAGAAAATGTTGACGCATAAGAGTAAAAACATTTTTTTTTTTTAATATTTTAATAAGGGTACTACTATAAGGATATTATATAGATACAGAATAGAGTCTTAGTTAAATCCTGATATACACTGTAAAGAAATTTTCATGTGGAAAAGACCACAAGGGATTGGCTATAACTTGCTCTATTATCTGTATACATACATATTCATAAATATCACTGTATGCTTATTGTCTTTCAAAAATTTAACAACATTAGCCTAGATCCTAATAAAAAGAATAAAATAAGGATTACTTCCAAACAAGTATGAGAGTTCCGATTAATCATCTTTGTAGTATTATGTCTGGTAACCTCTCACTTGTAGTGCTTAGTGGAATTTTCTAAAAGAGTGTTAGCTATCTGTACTTTTATCTCCTTTCTAGACTGAGTAGGCCTCCATGGATTCCTTTATGAATGGGATTTCACTATTTAAATATACATAGCCAGCCCAAGCTGCCTCCAAAATTAAGAGTGATTAAACCAATATAATCAATGTGTACAGTATGACTGAGATCAAGATAAAACAGATAGATCACACCACACAGTAGACTTCTGAAGCCAGATGAGATGAGTCCCATCGTCTAAATGCACTACTTCAAGTATGGTGTGGGAGCAGACTTCCTTAGTACAGGAGAGTAGCTCTTTTCCATTCCTCAGGGAAGTACATGGCCAGAGATCTACACATTAGAAACTAGTGACTAGTGCTACTTTGGTGAGAACTTTGTTAAAACAAGAGTAATATGTTCCACATTTTTTAAAAAATATTATTATTATTCATATAATAATAATAATAACAGTAATAAAAACAACCTACACATATTTGTTTCCATATCTTTCTTCATTCTAAGGCGCCTGTTTTATGAATTGTAGTTTGACCTCACACAATATCGCTGATGAATCAACTCAGTTTATTTTAGGAATCTGACATCACCCTGTGAGCTTAGATAGTGAGCGTCCCTCCCCGACAGAGGGGAGATGTAAAGGAGAAACTGGAGCTCTTACACTTTAACTGATATTTACTCCACAAGAACAGAGAGGTCTAAAAACAACCATACTACTGAAAAATATAGTATAGAGTCAAAGATTTGGGAGAAAACTGAGTCAAAAATATATCACCTTAGCAGCTGTCTGGTCAAATATTCACCAATAATTTTTTCCATGATTTTTAGGAAACCTACTAATTTTATCCATCTATCTATCTATCTATCTATCTATCTATCTATCTATCCTCTGTGTGTGTTTGCGCGTGTGCACGCACATATTTTTTCAGACTCTGTAAGAAGGTTCAAGTTTTTAGTTTTTTGTATTTTAATCTGAAATTTTACAGCATTGTCTGCCTGAACAATTTAAGAGAAAGAGCTATTTTTATCAAGCAGTTGTCAAAAGAATATACATATTTTTTTCAACTGTATGCAGTGCATGCTTATAGTTGAGAAGAGCAGGTTTCTAATATTTCTGGCAAAATAGCTTATTGTAAAATAGCTTATTTGAAGATGACAGTTGTTTACTGGCTTTACCAAATCAGAAACCAAGATAAAAGATGTCAGAATTTGTTAATGAAATACAGGGAAAAGAAAAGAAAAACAAACAAACAAACAAACAAAACATTGTTGTATAATTGAATAAAGGACTACATGGCACAGACAGCAACAAATGGTACTCCATTATTTGGTCTAATATTTTACCTTGAAAGTAGTATTAGCTATGGATATATTGAGCATTTAAAATTGTATTAGATGTTTATGCTTAAGCATCTAAATCATATTCTACATGGACACCTAAGGATGTAAATACTTATAAATGTTTGTTTTTTAAGATTTTATTTAGTTGCACAAATGTAGGCATATGGTGCAACTTGAGATGTCAGTCTTATGGAGTGGGCTACTTTAACTCCCGGCGAAATTTCACTGAAGTGACACAAAGGATGTGCCCTTTTGTGTAGATGATGTTATCTAACTTGAAGGAATTTATAATGACCAGAGGCTTGATGAAATCATCTTTCTTTGTTTCAGTTGTAACAGATGGACTCTTAAGACCATTTGTTTTATTTTTCTGCCCAGGGAACAAAAACAACAACAACAAGCCAGAACATAATTACCAGTTTTAACATTCCTGGTTTTTTTTGTTGTTGTTTGCTTGGTTTTTTTTGTTTGTTTTAATTAACAAGAAAAACAAGGTAAATACAAAACAAAACAAACAAAAATTTTAGGAAGCTCTCTAAACACCATCATCAAAGAGAATGAAAATTCTAGGACTGACTGGTCATTCCTGAGATCCACAGACAACTGTTTTCTACTTTTTTTTCTGGGCCTGTTTAGCCTAGAAAAGAGAAGACTGATGGGAAACCTCATCAATGTGAATAAATATCTGAGGGGTGGGTGTCAAGAGGATGGAGACAGTCTCTTTTTAGTTGTGTCCAGCGAGAGGATGAGAGGCAATGGGCACAAATTGAAGCACAGGAAGTTCCATCTGAATATAAGAGGGCATTTCTTTACTGTGAGTGTGACAGAGCACTGCAACAGGTTGCTCAGAGAGGTTGTGGAGTCTCCTTCTCTGGAGTTATTCAAAACACACCTGGATGCCACCCTGCACAATATGTTCTAGAGGATTCTGTTCGTCAGCTTCCAACATCGACCATTCTGTGATTCTGTGATTTATTTATTTTTTTAGTAGTTCACTATTCAGTATTTTTTCTGTACTTAAAAATATCCTTTTAGAATGAAACATTTTATTTTTTTCTTATTTCATATTCACCACCTCTGAGAAGGCCAGTGGAAACTGTAAGGAAAGGAAAAATCTATTAAATTGGTGCTCTTGCACTACCATGAAAAACTGGAAATGAAATCTTCCACTACTTTTTGGAAGTTCTAGTAATTCCATGTTAATATCCATATTCTTAGTTTGTTAGTGGCAAGTAACTTTAAAATTAGGTTTACACAAAGGAATCACCTCCAAGAATGCTATCTGAAATTTGCCTGCAAATATCTAGATCTTTTACGTTGACTAAGAAACTCCTGGAGAATGTATGGATCAATGTATGATTTACTGGCTGCTCACAAATTTCTAGAAGGCTTTCTAGAAGACTTCCATATCATTGCATAAATGTTTTCTATCTTTTTTTCCTCATTATTTCAGTATTTTTATCTGAGAAACTATGCCAGATCCTAAGAGAAATGTTATTGGTTTTTGAGAATTCCTATGAGCATCATCGAATGACCTTGCTATAGTTATTCCCATGTTTATCACACTTGGCTCAAATAGAGCTGTGCAATCTAAATCTGTGTATAAATTATTCAGTATATCTTTATTGCTTCATAAGGTTGATGTGAGAACATCAGTTTATATAGATTAGCTGAACTCTGTTCAAAAGCTGCATTAAAAACAATACTTCAATGGTAAACCACCACAAGACTTTTACAAAATACTATTTACACTCCATCAGCAACACAGGCAAAAAAATGCAAAACTTCTGTCTAATTAATGGGGAAAATTTGGATATGCAAAATGTAATTACCTTCACTGAAGTTAGCCAGGAAATCAGGTTAATTACTCTATTTTAAGACACCAGGGAGACTCAAAATGTAAATCTTTGTGAGATAAAATAAAGCTGTAAAAGAAATAAAGTCTTATGAAGAGTTCAGCAGTGTCTAATGGCCAGGTCCTCAGTTTACATCCCTTATGTAGATCACTGCATTCCAGCTGTGCTGTGATCTTTTACTTCCCCCAGGGAAATGAGTTTATTTTTATTAATATTTGATATTGATATAATAACAGTTCTTCACCTCAGTTAGATATCACAGCTGATTTTGGAAACTAAGTGTTCACCCTCAGCTTGAACCAAGTATAATGACTGGTATACTATTGACCTCAGGAAAAAAAAAAAAAAAAAAAAAAAAAAGATAAATGAGAAGAATATCTATTCAGCACCATTGCCACCTCTACAAAGACAAATGAGAAAAGTGGGGAAGAGAATTCAATAATCTGACAGCCCCATGCTTGGAACAAGACTTGTGATTTTTAGGTTTCTTCATACAAGATGTATATAACATGCTATCTTTGCTCTATGAGCTTGAGAAACAAATGTGAGGAGCTGGATTTCACAGTGCAATTAGAAAACTATAACCTAATTACTATCACAGAAACGTTGGGACAAATCATGCAACTGGAATGCTGTAATCGAGGGCTACAAGGTTTTCAGAAGAGACAAGAAGGGATGTCGTCCTCTCTGTTAAGAAATTGATAGACTGTGAAGAGTCACCTCTGAGAAATAGCCATGAACAGATTGAGAGCTTGTGAGTAAAAACTAGGGACCAGAAAAATAAAGGACACCTTGTGGTTGGGGTACTACAGGCTGGCTCACCAATGGGAGCCTGTTGATGAGGTCTTCCTGCTCCAACTACAAGAAGCATCATGCTCACAGGCTCTCGTACTTATAGAGGATTTCAGCCACCCAGATGTAGGCTGGGAAAGAAACACAGCAGGCTGTAAGCAGCCCAGAAGACTCTGGAAGTGTGCCACCCATGGGGGACCCTCTGGGATAATTTCCTGATCTGGGTATTAGACAAACCAACCAAAGGAGAAGTGTTAGTGGACCTGGTACTCACCAGTGTGGAGGAACTCATTAAAGAGGTTAAGATCGGAGGCAATCTGGGCTGCAGTGACGATGACACGGTTGAGTTTGTGATCTCGATGAATATGAGTGTGGTGAAGAGCAAAGTCAGAACCCTGAAATTTAGGAAAGCAGACTTGCAGCTGTTTAAAGAATTAGTGAAAAAAAGCATCAAAGTGCAACAGCAGCTGGGAGAGTGAGGACTGAAAACCAGCCCTGCATCCCCCAAGGTGAGTGCAGCAGGAGGGCAGGAGGTGCTCCAAGCACACAGCACAAGTTCCCCTGCAGCCTGTGGAGAGGCCCCTGGTGGAGCAGGCTGTCCCCCTGCAGCCCACGGCTCCCACATGGAGCAGATCTGCACGCTGCAGCCCGTGGAGGAGCCCCCGGTGGAGCAGGTGGATGTGGCCTGGAGGAGGCTGCGGCCCATGGAGAGCCCCCGCAGGAGCAGGGGGCCTGGGGGGAGCTGCCGCCCGTGGGGGACCTGTGCTGGAGAAGTTTGCTCCTGATGGATGGACCCTGTGGTATGGAGCCATGCTGGAGCAGTTCTTGAAGAGCTGCTGCCTGTAGGCAGCCCCACAGGCTCAGTTCAGGAAGGATGGCATCCCATGGGAGGGACCCCCACACCACCAGAATCTAGACTTCTTTAAGGCCTTTGACACAGTCCCACGTGACATCCTAATCTCCAAATTGGAGAGATGGATTTGAAGGGTAGACTGTTTGGTGGTTAAGGAATTAGCTGGATGAACACAGCCAGTGTTGCAGTCAACAGCTCTAAACCCAGATGGAGCCTGGTGATGAACAGTGTCTCTCAGGGGTCCATCTTGGTGCTGTTTAACATTTTTGTCACTGACATAGACAGTGGGAATGGGTGCACTCTCAGCAAGTTTGCAGGTGACACCAAGCTGAGTGGTCAATATAACAGAAGGAAGGAATGCCATCCAAAGGGACCTGGACAAGATTGAGAAGTGGGCCCACGTGAACCTAATGAGGTTCAACAAGTCCAAGTACACGGTGCTGCACCTGGGCTGGGGCAATCCCAGACATGAGTCCAGAGTGAGAGAAGAACACATTGAGAACAGCCCTGCAGAGAAGGACTTGGGATTCTGGTGGTTGAAAAGCTTGACATGAGCCAGCAGTGCGGATTTGCAGCCCAGAAGGCCAAGTGCATATTGGGCTGCTTCAAGAGAGGAGTGGCCAGCAGGTGAGTAGCCAGCAGGTAAGTGGCCAACAGGTGAGGGCAAGGGGCCTCTGCCCCTGTGGGTCCCCACTTGGAGCACTACGTTCAGGTCTGGGACCCCCAGCAGGATGGGGGTCCCCAGAAGAATGTGAACCCATTAAAGCGTGTCCAGAGGAGGGCCGCAAAGATGAGGAGAGGACTGGAATTCCTCTCCTATGAAGAAAGGCTGAGGGAGCTGAGGCTGTTCAGCCTGAAGAAGGCTCTGGGGAGACTTCATTGAGGTCTTTCGATACTTAAAGGGGGCTCATAAAAAAGATGAAGAGTAAGTTTTTACATGGGCAGCTAGTGATAAGACCAGGGGAAGAGATTTAAACCAAAGGGAGGAAATTTAGATGAGATTTTAGGAGGAAATTCTTTATGCAGTCGGTGGTGAGGCACTGGTACAGGTTGCCCAGAGAAGTTATGGGTCCCCCGCCACTTCCCTGGTGGTGTTCAAGGCCAGGCTGGATGGGGCTTTGAGCAACCTGGTCTAGTGGAAGATGTCACTGCCTCGGGGGGGAGGGGGGGGGGGGAGGGGGAGGGTTGGAACTAGACGGTCTTTAAAGTCCCTTCCAACCCAAGCAATTCTATGCTTCCATGATTCTATAATTCTATGATTCCATGATTCTATGATTCTATCCATTTTCACAGGAATAGTCTCTAGAGGTTAGTTCATCCATTGCTAAAGCTTTTGTCAGAAAAAGGAAGTTAGCATCTTCTAAAATTACCTATTTCTCTCTATTAGCTGTGGAGGGACCTTGCAAATTTGTATTTTACCGTTGTTGTTGGTATTGTTTTGAAGGGCAGGGTAGTCTTCTATAAAGAAAAGCAAATAACCTCCTCCCCTCCACACACACACAAAGGTGCATTTCCCTGTAGCTCAGTCAGAATGTTCTAGAAGGTGAAAAACTTTTTCCTCCCCCAATTCTCCGTCAAAAAATACAGCATTCTTTTAAGTACAAACCACGCAATTTCTCCTACATGCAATTTATTTTTCCAGCAATAATACTGAAACTTCACTTACTGGCAGTTTCACCTTGGCACTGGCCTAATTCTGGTCTATATGAAACATAAAAACCTAAAACCATGATGGGAAGAGTTAAGGTATTGCAGGATTGACTAACACCTACACAGTCTGCTTCTGTTGTAGTGAATGAATGATTGGGGCATTTAAAGTGTCTCTCAAAAACACATACATATGGGAACAAAGTGTAAGGATTTTTCAAATGTTTTAAAAGTCTGTCTGGAAAAATACTGCTTACAGTTACAATAGTTCTTGTGCTACTAAAACACATGGTAATACAGGTAACAAAATATTTCTTTCTACCTTTAAAAAAGAGAATTACTGTTCACAGAGTCTCCCTACTTTTGGAAAATATTATTGCTTCATGTTGAAATATTCATATTTATTCTAATTGTCCTTTCCTCCAACTCACAAAAGAGAAATAACTTGGAAAGGGATCAATACAGCAGGGAAGTTGGAATTAGGTGATCTTTACAGCCTCTTACAATCCAAGCTGTCCTACGAATACTTTCTGTAATGGTTTTAATGTTGTTTTCTTATTTCTTGACATAAACAAAAAGTATGAAAATACTTATCAGAACCTTTCTTTGTGTCATATTATTGTAAATCACAGTATCATTGTGTCTAAAACTGTTCAGTTCCTTTTACAGTCACACACACACACACAAAATCTGAAAAATGATACACTGGTGTTATTTCAGACAGATAGAAATCTGATTTCTGCTATTCTGATAGAATTTCTACAGTGGAGATAGTAAGTAGGCAGAAAAACAAGATCAAATTCTGCATGTAATTAGATATATTGGCATGCTTTAAGTAGATTCCTTTGACTGTGGAGAACTCCAGGGTCTCTACATATGTGTACATACTTTTCCCCTTCCCTTCCCTTCCCTTCCCTTCCCTTCCCTTCCCTTCCCTTCCCTTCCCTTCCCTTCCCTTCCCTGCCCTGCCCTGCCCTGCCCTGCCCTGCCCTGCCCTGCCCTGCCCTGCCCTGCCCTGCCCTGCCCTTCCCTGCCCTGCCCTGCCCTTCCCT
>CM021698.1:3831728-3879395 GCA_011074415.1 Stictonetta naevosa
CCCTTCCCTTCCCTTCCCTTCCCTTCCCTTCCCTTCCCTTCCCTTCTTTTTCTTCATGGCTTTCTTTACTTTTAGTTTGTGTTCTGCTTCAGAATGATTTCATTGCACAACAGCTTGGAGATCTTGCAGGAGGGAATGTACATTTGTAGTCTCTAGAACATTATAGCTGGCCTGTGGTCTAGGCCAACTCCAAAAATAAACTTCAGAAATAACGGGAGAATGTCAAATTTAAATGCTAGAAAAGAGGACTAGATGTGACTATCAACTGAGAAATAAGAGTAGTGAAAGAATATGTCAGCTACCAAGCACATCTTTGGCCAGATGCTAGCTAATTCTAGCCTAGAAGATGTAGCTGTATTATTGCCCTAATATTTGAGCCTACGTTCACCAACAGAAAAATTATTCTGTCTTTGTGTAACATTGTCCATGCACCATGCATCATTTGATGAATGTTGTACACATGACAAAATTTTAGTGGACCTGCCATATGACAAAGAGAGCATTCCTGAACACATCAACTTGTCTGACCCTTGGACTTTAGTGAAGTCTTCCTGTAGTAATTGAAAACATACTGTCACCAGAGCCCTGCCCTGCCAAACAGCAAACTGCTGAACAAGCAGCAAGAACTCATGTGAACGTGGTCAAGAGAAGCATGCAGTCTCACTGACCTGGAAAGTTACAGCTAAAAGGCAAAAAAAATGAATAAAAGTAGTAAGCAAAAATAAAGAAATGTTTCCTACCTATTGTTTATCTATTCACAGTGTATTTCTAGAACTTGGGGGAATATTAGCATAACCTGGAATACACTTTTTCTACACAAAAAGAAAGCATTAAAAAAGAAGAACAACAACAAGAAAGGAAAAAAGAGCAACAACAAGAAAGGAAATATTCCTATCCTGGAATTAAAGAAATTAAAGAGACATAAATCCTCAAAGTTGTATTTTATTATTTTTTAAATGTGTCAGTTCCTGAATTTTAGGCATAATGCAGATCCCACAGTTTTAAGAGCTTTCTGTAAAGCATTTAGATACATCAGTACAGGAGTAAAAGACAAAATTGGTTCCATTGCCCAGGGACTAGGGAACTTAGGAAAAGAGGCCTCCAGGCCCCCATTATCTGCCCTTCTACATCTCAAAGTAATGAGAGAAGGTACTAAGAGCTGCATTAATCCAGATTGTTTAAAGGCTAAGAAACACTCTTATATGCAGAAAGTGGAGTCATGATGCTCAATAAGTTAAAATGTAAGAACTGAACATTTTACTGCTCAGTTCTCTTGATGGTTAGATATATACCCATCAGCAGACATTTTTAAACTACTGCAAAACTTGACTAGCAGCAGAGAAGATGTCTAAGGAACTGATTGATGGGCTTGGAATTCTGAAGTGCGTATAGCCTCTTGTGGTTACCACTCAAACTGAAAGACAAAAGAGCAATTTTGAAGTTGTAAATGAACTTGATTTATTTTCCTTGCTCATTTTTTTCCTATGAGGCTTCAGTCCATTTTAGAAAGCACCACTGAAATGACCAAAGAAGTACTGAAATATGCTAGAAAACTGAGCCAATCTATGTATGCTGAAAATAACATACCATGTGATTATAAGACCATTCTTACTCCTTCATGGAAGCATCCCTGTTAGAAGATACTACAGCTTCATTAGCAATGGCTTTGGAAGTTATTACATTCTGAAGATTATGAAAAAAAAGTAGTGGTCCACTTTTGAGAAAGCAATGCATTGTCTATGCTTAAATTGAATGATTTCGTCTTATACACCTGTACCTTTTCTTTTGTGACATTGAAATCATAGATATATACAATATTCTGAGTTGGAAGGGACCTACAAGGATCACTGAGTCCAACTCCCGGGTCACCAAAGGTCCACCCAGAAAATCAAACCATGCTGAGTGTTGTCCAAATGCTTCTGGAACTCCAGCAGACTCAGTGTCATGACCACTGCCCTGGGCAGCCTGTCCCAGTGCCCGACCACCTCTGGGTGCAGAATCTGTCCCTAACACCCAGCCTGACCCTCCCCTGTCCCAGCTCCATGCCGTTCCCTCGGGTCCTGTCGCTGTCCCCATAGAGCAGAGCTCAGCGCCTGCCCCTCTCCTCCCCTCGTGAGGGAGCTGGAGGCTGCCATGAGACCTCCCCTCAGCCTGCTCTGCTCTGGGCTGAACAGACCAAGGGACCTCAGCTACTCCTCATATGTCTTGTCCTCAAGACCCTTTACTATCTTTGGACACTCTCTAATAGTTTTATATCTTTCTTATACTGTGGCAGCCCAAACTGCACACAGCACTGGAGGTGAGGCCGCTGCAGCACAGAGCAGAGCAGGACAATCCCTTCCCCTGACTGGCTAGCAGTGCTGTGCCTGATGCACCCCAGGGTGCGGTTGGCCCTCCTGGCCACTGAGGCACACTGCTGGCTCATGTTCTTGCTGTCAACAAAAACCCCCAGATCCCTTTCTGCGGAACTACTCTCCAGCCTCTCATCCCCCATCTGTATGTATACAAGGGCTGCCCCTTTGCAGGTGCAGAACCTGGCACTTGTTCTTATTGAACTTCATATTGTTGGTGATTACCCAACTCTCCAACCTGTCCAGATCTCTCTGCAAGGCCTCACCACCTTCAACAGCTCCACCTAATTTGGAGCAAATGAAAAGATTGCTTGTGTTGAATCTTCCTTCTGTTTCTTTGCTTGTTTACAGAGGATCATTAACTGTTTGGCACAAGTGCAGGCGTCTGCATATATTTCACAGTAATGGCTTTTACAAATCTGACGATAAATTTCAGAAGAGAACACTTTTCTATTAACTGCAATAACTTTTGTTAGCACCTTTAGTGCAAAAGTTACAATGAAGTTAAAAATTATAATCATTGACTCAGGAGAGAGCTACAAAGTGCAGGAAAATGAAGGTTCACAAACAGAAGAACTTCTGTATAACAGATGCATAAACATGAACATGCAACATGGAATGGCACAGAAGGATTATGGTTGACTTTATCAATTAGGCAAAGTGATCCCACCAAACAGAAATAATCAGAAATACATAATGGGAAGCTGAGACCTTTATCATAGCTGGGAAAAAAAAAGAAAAAAAAAAAAAAACAAAACTGTTAGAGTTTGGCAAGAAGATGGCCAACTGTCAAAATAAATCACTGAGATTTAAGACATACTCATACTCAAAGGCCATAGAATATGGAAAATATTTACAGACTGTTTGTAAACATCTGCTAAAAGTGAACATCTGTTAAACATGTCGCAAGTAGACCATTACGAAATAAGAGCAGAGACTACCAAAACCAAGAAATGTTTATTCTTCTTAATGAAATTCCTGTAATTCAGATACACTATGTCTATCCAAAGCATTACCTAGAAGGCTTATTCATTGTTTCTTCTTTCATACCCTCTGGTACCTTGCTGTTAACCACCAGTTGTTAAATCCCTTGGCTTTTGTTGAGGATCAGGACTTTGAATTATGTTTTCTCAGTCCATATATTACAGTTTCCAGAAGGCTTCAGGGTTCAGATACTCTCTCCATTATACAGTTACACAGCAAGAATATGCTGATGAATGTTATTAGACTTCTTTTTTCCCCTCAAACTATAGCCCACATTAGTACCTCCCAAGCCAGCCCTTGAAACTCAGTACAAAGGAGCACCTGACAGTCTTTTGTTACCCTGGTAATGTATTGGGATGTCATATACTGCTACACTGCCGTGGTACCCCTCATAATACTATTGCCTTGAAAGTGAAACATCTGTATCTCTCCAAGCATCCTGAAGCCACTTTTGTGACAACAGTCTTTTAGATAAGATCAAAATGAGATTATGTCAATTCGGAATGCAAAGCTTCAATAAAAGGTTTAGAGGCAGAGGAACATAAATAAAACATTATTAAAATTTGTATAAACTGCATAAATAAAAATTTAAAAACTTAACAATGGGCTTGCTTTTATCCCAGAGTATCAGACACTTATTTTCATACAGAGAAAAAATAAAGCTGTAAGAATGTTTATTCAACTCTCCTCACTGACATGCCGTTTTCAAACTACAACTTCATCCTAACTACTGCCTCCATTGAATAAGATATGGCTAATAAGAATAAGAGGACATGGCTGTCCTCAAATACCTGTTTATCCCCAGAATTCCTGGTAATATGGCAAGCCTCTTCCAAAAGTTTGAGATTTATTTTGCCTATAGCTCTTTAAATGTATCTGAGGGGACTACAGATTCTTAGACCTTGAAATTGTCTATAAAAATTAAGTATAATCTTTATAATCTTTGTTCCTGTCATATTTTTGGCCCAAATCAACAAACATACTACCAAAGAATTCCTAGGAATGATCCAGAAGTTAGCAAGAGCTGTGGAGCATTCCTAGTAAGCGGCACAAGTACATGATCCAGTTTTGGCAGCTGAGGCTTTAACAGAACAGACAGAAACTGTGCCATGCCAGTTAGAGTCAGAGCCAGCAAATGGTCTCTGGCCTAGTTCAATTATTAATATAGTTTTAGCCCTACAGTGGAGCCTCAGAAATGCTGATGCCTTATCAGTGATCTGGAGCCATCAAACAGGTGGGCAGTAAGCAAAGATTGTTATTGCCAAACAATTATTGGCACAGTTCGAGCTTCATCTACAGAAAATCATTTACCCATGTGAATACAGTATCTCCTGCAGGCTAATGGGGATCAGTTTAGGTTTGTAAAACTGTATGCAATAAAAGGTATACTAAAAAGTGTGTCTCATAAATTTTGATAGAGAAAGCTTAGTTTTGGGCACTGAAAGAGAGTAGATGTGATCCTAGCCAGGTAAGCTGGGGAATTACAGCAAGTCTGGGATGTATGACCCTTTCCATCTAGCTCTCAGAAGTCACAGGATGTCCTGATGCCCTTTCACAGACTACAGGAGCTTGTTCCAGGCACCACTTGAAAAATCTGATTATTTTGTTCAACTCCTGGAGACTAACAATGTCAGTTCTGGAGAGCTGATGCATCAGTCACTGTTGTAACTGTCACAGATGAAAGAGAAGGCACAGAATTTTTAATGACAAAAAAAATGTTCACAATTTGTTATTTATCACAGCTAAAAATAGGAGCCTGTTCAACAGCAGAATACCTCCAGTACAATTTGGTGATTCATTGGTGTGGTCAAAAGGGAAGGGTTTATTTATTCCTAGATGGTGATTTACTGGAGTTCTCATTATTGTCCTAATTCTGTTACCACTGAAGTCACTGATGTCATCACTAACTTCCCACTCACTGATTTAAAGACCAAAAGGTTTTTTAGATCATCTAGTTTTATTTCCTGCAGAACACAGTGCAGAGATTTCACAAGCTGATTCTGCAACAGATTTTCATTAAAAAATTTATGAAGATTCTGTACGAGTACCTTCATTTAGGTACCCCAATAGGATGACTATTTAGCATTAATTTCTCACTTTTTGTTTTTGAATAGTTAGACAATGGAAATCTCTGCTGGCATTCAGATGACAATAAATTATTCACCTGTGATTCCCTGAGGTTGGAATTCGGCTTTATCTAAATTCAGGTGCCGACCTGTCATCTGTATGAATAAATTCCCAGTATAATCAACAAAGATCAGAGGCTTAGTAAAGGTGTGTGGATAAAGGTGAGTCTGCTGGTAGATTAGCTAGATCACACAGTAAGCTTCATTGTTAGTGTTGGCTAGATCTTCACTGACTATAGCAGGACACCTGGATCTTATGTTAGATCTTATGTTACAGACTCTTATGTTAGACACCAATTTAACAGTCTTAAAGTGGAGCTGAATACCACCCCAGCTCTTGCTTCTGTGGCCCAAAAAAAAAAAAAAAAAAAAAAATCTCCTAATGCCCCTTGTTACATGTGACATATCTGCTACTAACTGACAGAAGTACCTAGTCTGCAGGAGAGTCAAGATTTTCTTGAGCAGCTGCTGGAATCCAGGTGGGAAATGTGTGTTGCCTGAAACATCACTAGGTGCCTTGTCTAGGCAACTAAATCCTGCCCTAAATGTATGTCAGGTCCAACTTGTCTCCTTCCCAACTTGTCCACCTGGTGAGATGTTTGATACCTTTCCTTTCCACACAAGGAGTCAGAGAATGATTTTGGTGAGTGAATATTACACAAAAAGGCTTGTGTTTTTGTTTGTTTGTCTCTGTGCAAGCAAAAAATAATATTACTGCTGGTTTTAAAACTTTTTTCATTTTATCTTCTGTTCATTAATATTAGAATAAATAAGCATACTTTGCAAACAAGTGCTTATTTTAAATCACCAAAAAATCTATTATTGAATATTTACACGAACATATAATCTATTTTAGAACTAATCTGTGCTCAGTGCACATTTGTCTTATACTTCCCACAAAGGAATAGTACAATATTTGACTTGCAGATATCACTGAAATCTATATTAAAAGATAAATAACTTCCTAAAATCTGAAACTTTCCTGGGAGAACATACAGCACAACATGCTGTTTGCTGTAGTGCAAAAGCATTAGAAATTGCATATTCAATCACTTCTTGGATATAAAACATCCATCATCGTCTCTCCCCTTCTCATTCTTTCTCCAGGGTTTCATTTTTAACATGGTTTGAAGAGCTTAAGGGTATAGTAAACAATTTACAACATTGTGTAGCTATGTAACTGAAGGGGAAATAAAGCTATTATGCAGTCTATACCTTTACACTTGTGACTGTCCCTTCCTACTAGAATAGCTGATGAGGCAGCTGCCATATCATGTTTGTGCAGTATGGAAACATTTTATAAATTAGGGTACACAATGGCTTTAGCTGGTCTTCCAATCTGTGCCCTATGAACATTAGGGAGATGTGGGATCCTCTGGAGGATGATTCAGATACACAGCTTCTGTGATTCACCCCACAGAAAGGCCTCCCTCACCACCGTTCACCAGAAAGAAAAGCCAAGAAGACTAGCCAGCAAAGCCAAAGGTACGCCAGTTCATGGATCCCCTCAGTGTGAGCCATGGTTAATTAAGTGGAGATTTCATAGGTCTAATTTGGTATTGTGCTAAGTGATGCTGAGAATGAGTCATTGGGCTGGGCCTGAGACTCCACAAATGTGGTTTAATTTCATGTTCTGTTGCTGTATGCAGTAATAGTCCTATTTAAGTACACAATTATTACAGAAATATATAGAGTTAAGCACTTCTCTGTCTTTGTAGATTTAGACCTTTGTCTATGGAATAATGATGGGGAGCATTTTACGTAGATAAGAAGTGTTTTGATTACTCCAGCAAAGACATCACATTGTCCATCCTGGATAATGTAAGAAATAGTAAATTGTAATTTTGAGTATCCCATGAGATGCTCTAGAAACTGCTTGACTGGAGATTCAGTTCTTCCCTTCAAAAACAAATCTTATTGTAGACTTACTGGAAGATGTCAAGGCAAGAAATAAAAGGCTAGGAGTGAAGAAGCAGTATGAGGGAGGAGGTTAGATGGGTCCAAAGTCAAAGACACAGGATAGAAGGATTTTGTGATACTGCTTATATATGGTAGGAAGATCTGTTGTGTTGGCAGAGATTCAAAGAAACAGCAAATGTGAATAAGGGCTGTGGTCACCTTAGAGGCAGAACATGAATTTATGAAATGACATTGCTGTGTTTTCTTCAGCAGCTGCTCTCTAATTTTCAGGAAGTTTTGCTCCATGCCATTTCCAAAGGGTGTACAAGTTACCTGCACAATGTGCAGATGACCACATTTTCACTTGAAATTCAGTCGAATTCCACTTGCCTACCCATTTGTCTCTCTCCCTTAGTCATGATTATTTGTGGGTACAACCAGAGTAAACTCATGTGCAAGGGACAGAGAAAAACTTTATTACAGGTTAGTTAATTTTTACACAGCATGCAGAAACAGGCAAGAAATACTCCATGGAAATGTTAAATAGGGCTTCTGTTCTGCTTGCCAAAGGGAAACAACTATGTAGCCACAGCATGAATTATAGCTCTGAAATTGTTTTGTTTTCTCTCAGCTGAACCACTCATGTCATTATGGATGAATGTGAGTCTTGGATGAATGATAATCAAGAGCATAAGGTACTTCACCGTCTTCTGGCGGAAGAGGCTGACACACAGCAATTAGAGCATTAGCTTCTCCACCCTAGAGATCTGTGTTCAACATGTTATTTAGGATTCAGATCGTCAGTGGACAGTATAGTCCATCAATTTCAGTGGAGACAAACTGCACTGTCTGAGCAATGTGGCCATGATCCTAGGAAAACAAACAAACAAACAAACAACAAAAAAACACTACTTGATGGTTTCCTTTCATGCTCTCATTTGCTCAGGCATGAATCCACTACTGTATCTAATGGGGAAGATTGTAATAAATAGCAAAGAGTTTAAAGACAGAGGCTTGAAAACTCTCCCAGAAGTAATTTCCACCTAATTTGGAAGGGCATTAATGGAAGAACTTGCTTTGTTTTTTATCACAGTAGAATGACTTAGATATTTTGAACTTAGTGGTTCTTTTAATGATCCTCCCAACAATGTTTGGGCACAATTTAATGTCTTTGAAAATCCATACTGTAAGGAACAAGCACGAATGATGAAGTGAGCCCGGGACAGGCAGTTGACTGCTGGGCAGTACTGATGGAACCTGAAAGGCACATCCAGCTATTTCTGCATGGAAGGATAATTGTCAGCTGAGTGCAACAGAGCAAAGGAGGAAAAATCAAGAGTCAAGTAATTTTCCAAGAGAATGTTGTTTTAAAGTGGAGGTGAGAAATTAGAGTGGAAAAGAAATCATGCTGCTGCATGCAATTTGGTCTCTTAGTATGTGTGAAAAACACCTATTGGTAATGCAGTCTTTTAGGCACCACAGTCCTGATATTGTAAAGTAATACAGCTAGGATTTTAAAATATTTGAAATATCTCTTTTGGGCTGAGACTTGTACTGTTCAAATAAGGCCCTGTTTTGGGGGTGGAAGTCCAAAGTAACTGGTTAATACATAATAAAACAAAGAAAGTCCAATTCCTATCTGCATCTCTTGCCTCCTGCCCAAGGTACTGTTATTGTAATTACTTGAAATGAAGGTACTTTGATCATTGGCAGCTCTGGATGCTGCTCTGGAAGGGCTCGGGTGCTGTTTGTGAGCCTCATGAGGATGTCTTGGACACCTGATGGCATCACAAGTGTCAATAGACATTTCTCTGTGAGGAACAGGATTGTGTTGTGGTCAGCAGGGAGTTTACTGACACCCAGAACAGAAACTTTTGAGGCTCCAGGTTAGAGCCACATGCCATAGTCTGTATCATCTCCATGCCATCCATGAGTCTCTTATTGTCAAGGATAACCTTTGATCTCAATGTGGAATTACCAGCATGAGCTGCCATGGTAATAGAACTGAACTAGTTCCTGTCATAATAAATATGAAGTAAACACAGCATTCTTGGGAAGTGGGTTCTCAAAGAGACATTCAGATTCATTAATAGATATGCATCTTCCACATTTTTACTTCTCTCTCTCATTAAAAAATTAACATGACTATATTTTGCTTGTTTTGTGAGCTAAATCCAATGCAGTCAAATCTTTAAGTGGCTTTAGATTGACTTTCATAATAATCCCTGCCCCATTGCATTATGTTACTTTGAGTTCACAACTTCACTCCAGGAGAGAGCACAAATGTTAGCATTCCTTACACAGAAAATATAGCTTTTCATAACAGTGACTTTAATTTTTTTTTTCTCTTAGAGAAGTGGCCTTATGACAGCCTACATCATTGCTTCCATAGCTACAATGTCCATGAAATATCATAGTCTACAAGCATACTTTGAAAAAAATAGATACATTTGGAAAATCATTTTTTATAACTGCTTCTTCAGGTCTTTGCCCAGCACAGGTGAGCCAAAAGATATTCTTAATTAGTACAAAAACAGGTTCCATATTTACATTTAAGTTTTCGCGGGTGTTTTGTCTTCTTATTCTCCAACTTAGCGTGTATATACTGTATGTATGTGTAATGACTCTACATGCTTTTACTGAAAACCAGTACTTTACTAGTGACTCTGCAGAACTGAATTTGGCCTTTAATGACAATAAATAAATAAATAAATAGAATTAGCTTTCCAAAGAAGACACTCATCTTCACAGGCATGAGTTTCATGGGTAAATTAAACCACTTTGAGGAACCTTTCCTCTTCCTGGAAATTATTTCTTTGAATAAGGAATCTCAAAAGTGGTGAAAGAATTAGGTATTTGTGAACCACCAAGCTGTACCATGGAACAAAATTCTTATGATCACTTTTGCTTTTACCAAACAGTCCACAGGTCTTAGTTATCCAATAAGAGAAAGAGAGAGATGGATGTTAGTAACTTATGTGCAGAGACTAGCCATTAGATATAGCTGGAGATGATAGAGGCCATGGCCTTCAAACCCAGTAATCTTTCTACTTTTGCTATGAAAGAGAGATGTTCCTTAATTTCCCACCTATGTGGGCTTATAATGCACTTACACTCTGATTTCAACAAGTTGTTCAAAAGGCACAGCTGAGACATGAGAATCATATACTGCAGTCTGCCTTTTTATTGTGTTACTCTAATGCCAGTAACATATCTTTTTAATCGGCACATTTAATCTTGAAGACAGTCTTGCAGAGGATTGCTAGAATGACAATACAAATGGCTTTGTTTTTCTCCTGTTCACAAGAGCAGGGGCACCAGCGGCGATTAGTTTTGTCACTAAGGCAACTACTGGCAGGGAGGGAGAAAGGAAGAACAACCCTCCTATGGCAGCTATGCAGCAGCTTCTCTGACAAACAAATTCTTTCTTTTTGGAGCACACAATAGCCTAGTTCACTGGCTGTGAAATTATTTTCCCCTGTAATATTAACAGAGAAGACAGGGGCTGTGGGGTATAGGAGAGGTGGAGCTGCCTGCTGCATGCTGTCTGTGCTGTTTCTGGGTCTAGCCATGTGTTTCATGACTAGATGAACATGAATCAGTTTAAAGCAAGGCAAGATGCTTCCCTTCTACCTCCCCCACCCACATCTCCAGCATAACACAAACCAGAAGCTATACAATTATGCCAGAATGAGAGAATCAATTACATCTCTGTCTCTTAGGAAGCAGAGTCTATAATGCAGATGTTTTTACAGCTGTGAGTACTGCTGCTGATTTAATGGTTTTGGATAATTGATCCCTAACATAGTTGTTTTTACAGATGAAAGGGGGGAAAGGGTTTGGGGGAGGGAAAAAGGAAGAGAGCAATAGATGTAAGGAAAAAAAAAAAAAAAAAAAAAAAAAGAATCCAAGCTACCATTAAGTGCATTTCTATTTTACAAGACAGTACTTTAAAATGATGTTTAACAGAGACAGCTTGAAGAGAGACCTAACACACAGAGTAACTGTAATCCTACCTCTTGCTGAGTCCTCACTGGCTTTGGAGCTGCTGCCATACCACATATTCACAGTGCTTGCCTTTTTGCATAAACTCTTTGCTTTGCTCACAGCTAGTGACCAAAAGAGGTTGGAGAATAGGCTGAAATACGATTCACAGCTTTGTTTCCTGCTCTTGTAAATTCTTTTTCTTTTTAACTGCATTATCTACGCTGGCAAAGTATAAGGTTTGTTATTGATGCCTTTGTTCTAATATCAAATCATGACCCTTTTTGCCCCCATTATCAAATAATGAGACAGCAAACAGTTAACCCTAGTATTTCAGAGTTCAGTGTATGCTATTTATCTTGCAAGATTATATTAGAGTTCAGCTTAAACAAGAAAATCATAGCTTCAGGCACTTTCTCTTTCTTTCTTTGCTTCTTTCTTTCTGTTTCCTTTTTTCTTTGTCCTTCCTTTTCTCTTTCTCTTTTTTGTTCTCTTATTCTTTTGCTCCCTCTCTCTCTCCTTGAGTTCTTTCTCCTTTCTTCTTTTTCTCTCTCCTTCTATTTTCCTTTCTTTCTCCCCTTTTCTCTCTTTCCTTTCTTCCTTCCCACCTTCCTTGCTTCTTGCCTTCCACTCCTCTCCCATAAAGACACAATATTTAGGACTGACCTCAGTCCCAGTAAATGAAGAGTTGATCATTATTATTAAGGTTAATCATTAGGGACGATTACTATCCCTGCCAAACCTGACAAAAAAATACTTTCAACAGCTAAATAGTCAGAAGAGGGTGAGGTTACAGTGACATGGTTAAATTCCCTAGGACTAGTTAAAGCCCAAACAGGAGTGGGAACTCATTTGTCTGAACAGAGGTGTCTGGTATCATAAGAAATTCCCAAGGTGATCTGTTCTGAACATCCACTTGCCACTTCAGCAAGGAATAGGTCTGCTTCAGGTCCTGTATGATCCTGATGAACTCATTGCAGATGTGTGGGGCTATTGTGTATCACAGGTGAAAAGGCACTAGGCACATTGTATGTCAACTGGACCTCCCCTGGATGTCTAAATGACAGATACTAAATTGTTCATAAACACAAGAACCAGTATTCAAGGGTCCTGTATTATTCAGTTAGTCATCATGGTTCTGTGTAGCCTTAAAATCCATCCTTGCAGTTTTGCCAAATGTTAAGACCAAGTACTTGGCTGATTTAATAGGTTATACATAAAAAACAATATTTGTTGCTACCATTAATGATGAGTGATTAATAATACATAGAAATTCAGTCTTTGCTCTTGTCCCTGCAGTTATTTCTTGGAATATTTAACTGGCATAATCATTTTTTATTTTTAAATCAATCTTGACACATATACTTACTCATATCCACAGAATTACTTGGCACGGATGTTTCTAATTGATGTTAATAATGTCAAACCTAGGGTAACATCTACTAAAGACATGACCTAACTTTTCAAACTGTTCAAAAATTGAAGGTTGTATTAAATATAAAGAGACTAAAATTTACTGTTCGAGTCTGCAGGTGAGAATCACAGATGTTGTAAACAGCTCCAAAAATCTCACCTGCTTTCAATGGCATTTGCCAGATTTACTCCTGCAGAGGTTTCGAGTGAGGAAGTCTAATAGTTTCTGACATTACTACCTTGTTGGTGGTGCTTTTTCCACCCCATTTCTATTCATTAGCCTTTCCTAGCCCTGCACTTGTAAATTAATTTTAAAATCTTTGAAAAGAGAATTCAGAACCAAGCGTCAGGAAATGTCACTGCATATAACATGTCCCTGTGAACCAGAAGATAAACAGGCAAGAAGCAATCTTACAAAAATGTAGAACCACTGAGATGATGTAGACTATTACTAAAAGTATCACCAAGGCAGGAATTCAGATCACAGTATTGCTGATGTCATATTTTTTTAAGAATGTGTATGGATGAGAATCAACAATCAACTAACTACTAACAACTAACTACTCAATTTAGCCTTATCTTCTGAAGCAGGTAAGGATCATTTTCTATGATTTTTTCCTAGCTGAAGAAAAAACTTCCAAATACTCACACTTCCAGAAGGTGTTAGGAAAAAATAAAATACATGCTTAGTTCTGAAAGCATATCTGTTTCTCATATTCATCACTAATTTAATAATAATAGTAATAATAATAATAATACCTTTACCTACAAGCTTCACCATAGATTTATGGTCATAAACAGAATACGGAAGAATAAATATTAAAATCTGTAAGAGCTCATGGGTCAATTTGGCTGCCAACTTGGCTTCTCATTTCATTGACTTCAGCTGAAGTTTGTTAGAAAAATTTTGGGTCTCAGTCCATTTTTTGACATTGGAGAAATATGTTCAGGGCTTTTTTTGATGATAAATTTAAACCAACTGATCAAAACCATAGACCTAAATAATTGTGTTGCAAATAAAATAAAAAATAATAACTAAATAATCAATCAAAAAAGAGTATTCATTGTTGCAAATGATGTTTCTTTGTGGCCAGGCTTTTTTAGACTTTTTTTTGAGTAAGTCAACAACAGATTTTCACAGCCTCTTCTCTGTTCCTCAGGAAAGAAAATGCAAAATAGTCATGAAATTACCTTAAGAGGAAGCTTTTGCAAGAGCCACTGTTAGAGTCCAAAAGTTCCTATCCCTGGGTGGTTTTCTTTGTGAAAGAGAAATATACAGCAGTGATTAGAAAGACTGCAGCTGGACCTGCGTGAATGATCATCCCCAGATATAGCACTCCAGTATGTTCTATCTGATTGCATTCCAGCAGGCTGATATAATAAATGCAACCTACAAAGACGTCTTGGCAGATTTCAACCTACCAGCAGGTTAAAATTCCCAGAAAATGTAAAGCAGCTGTTCCATAAGGGAAATGTTTTACATCCGCTACCCTGCTCTCAGCCAGTGAAGGAAACCTTTTGATAGAGAATAATTTAGAAAAACAGTTTCCTTGGAAAGTTCTACTCTTAAAATTTCTGTATTCTTTTTAGTCATGTTAGGTCAACTGCAGCACCTGCAACACGAGGAGCATGCACCAACCATGTTGTTGCATTAGAGGTAAGGTCCTTTTACAGCCACACGTCAATGCCATGGTTCCAGGTACCTGCTCAGCATTTCAGTTAAGCACATTACTTTGCTGTGGCACATAGCTATTACAACAAATTTACTTTAGAAGGAAATGAATCACGCGCCGAATATTGACTCTGTGGAGTTGATGTGCATTGACTGTAAGGAAGTGTAGGTTGACTGGGTAATGTAAATGTCTACATTTAGTCAGCACTGCTTTTTGAGACATGACATTAACTGCTTGGCTGTACCCTGAGTTGTCAAACAGTGACAGCAGTGTAGGACTGCAGAAGGCTGAACAGTAGACAGAGGACTTTGATGACAAGGGTGGAGGCTGCTTCCAGTGGTTCCCATTCCTGTTACTTTACATGCTCGTCTTGACAGAAAAGGAGAAAGCCTTTCAGATGAAAAGGAGGTACATGTGGAAAGACTTGTTTAATATTATGAGAAGCTATAAAAATGGCCTCTGGAAAAAACAAGTAGGCACCATGTGTGGACAGGGTATCTGAACATGTGCTAAATCTGGATCGATTTTAACATAAAATATGTGATAATGAGTCAATAATTTCCTTAAATTTCATGCAGAGATTTTAATATTCTTTGCAAGAGTTTCTGTGTGCACATTAAGCAAGGGTTTATAAATAACTCATGTTAGATTTGGATTTTATAACAGGGTGGGAATACACTATGACGTTTTAAGTTAGAAAACGGTAAACCTGAAAGCATTGTAATGAACTTTTTATAAAAATAATTGTGAGTTAACTTTAAAAGAATTACGATCATCCACCCTCTCACTTCTCCAAATCAACATGCAAAAGCAAAGGAATGGAAAATTTTCCATGTTTTGTTAAGAGAAGTCTGTCATGGAGCTGCTGAGGTGAATGCCATATCCTAGAATGTTTGGCAAGGACTTATTTTAGCCCAATAATCCTTTCTTCTTAATAGGTTTTATTTCCCAAGGTCCAGGAAGGAATCTGCACAATGGAGTCAGAAAATAGGCACCAGTAATCTGAGTGGGACACCCAGGGACTTTTCAGTTCATGGGTAGTGCAACAGCCCTTAGCACCAGCTCTTCCAAGAGTTTTATCTGCTTCTTCTCTGTCATCCCCAGCAGCTGTCTCCAAGGTTGCATACCATTTCAATTCTTAAAACATTGTTTCCTTTGTCAGGGACATGGAAAATTTGGTTTCCAAAGAACTAAAATTTCATTTCCTTTCTGAAATGAGGTTTGGCCAAGTGGTCAATATAAACACTCCAGTCTGTGGTTGTTGTGATCTTTCTCAGCTGTTATTTTGAGTAAAGAAATAAAGGAATAGGAAAATAACAATAAACTCTCATCTCCATGCAAATAAGGGTAATGTTACTTTTCCCTCATTGCATGAACATAAATTGTCCCCAGATTTTGATGACCTTGTAAATAACAAAATGCCTTCAGAAACTTATTTTCCTTTGAAAGGCAGATTTAGTAGTTGTGAGTGGGAATATAGGTGGCAGCATCAGAGGCTCAGTAGCTACTATATAGACTGGTAAATGCAGTGCCAGTCTTGGGTATGGCTGCAAAATAATCTCTTCAGAAAGGCGGTGGACAAACTGGAAAAATGTGCTGTGGTTCTGCCACAAGGCAAGCGTGATTTGAGGAGGAAGGCAAGTGAACTACAAGTTAGGACAGCAGCACTAAGAGAATTAGTTGTCAAGTTCAATGCTGTATTTGGCTTAAAATGGGAGGTTTGACGGCCTTTGACATTTATGAATCAACAGAATTTGGTTATGTTAAGCTGCAAGTACATTTACCCATCTGGATTGTCAAACATATAATTCTTATCAATACTTTCAAATATTTCTTTAAAAGAAATGTTTATGGTATGATACTTCTTCTCAATGATGAGCCCAGGAATGTCATGATACACCTCTAAAAGACAACATCTTGCTGTTGAGTTATGACATAAATATAACATGACAGAGCACTGGATATAAACTTGGCATGAGATGTTTCAGAATGTGAGGCAGTAGTCTCAAAGTGAGACAGAGAAAATCCAACTTAGGCATGAAGAATTTTTATTTTTATTATTTTCTTTTTCTGTGATAGTGGTCGAACACTGGAACAGATAACCCACATAGATTGTAAAATTCCCATCCTAACAGATATTCTAAACCAAGTTAGAGAACATGTGGGCAATCTGCTTTGAGCAGCTTGGTTGGACTAGAGACCTCCAGATACTTCTTCCAACCTCAACAGTCCTGTGATTCTACGACATATAATACAGATAATTCTGGAGCCACAGAAAGCCAACAGGTATATCCATAGCACTGTAAAATAAAACTAAATATATATATATTTATTTATATATATATATTTTTTTTTTAAACTATAAGTCTGTCCTCATAGCTGCTACATTTCATTATGATACACATCATGTCTTGATATAACTACATGAAGGAAAACCCCAGGTAATTAGTAGCAATTCATTTATGGACACAAGCCTCTCTATTCCACACAATGCCAGTTAATTTGCAACAAACTCACAAGCATAAATGATAGCTTAGCTGTATGGTATTAATGATTGCTTCTAGAAATGAACTTTCAGCTTATTTTTTTTTTGTTTCAAGTATTACCCTGAAGCCCTTCTGAAACAAAAGGGACAGTAACCCACTTCTCTTATTTGGAGTGAAAAACATTTTCTTTCTCAACCCACCTCTAACCAACAGTACAGAATTTTCCTGGCAAATGAAAATGCATCAAAATGTCAAAAATGAAATTCATTCTACTTAGACAACAAATACAATTGCTGTTGATTTCCTGAACTTGCAGTTATCTCTTTTGTTTTTTTTTAAAAGGTTGTTTACAGGATGTAAACTGCCTTTTCTGAACTCCAGTCACGAAATTTTAGGGGAAGAGGGAAAAAAAGCATATTTAAATGTTGCTAAAAATAAAAGATATTTCACAAAGTACTGCATTAAGCAAATTATTATATTGTACAGTACCAGAGTATTTAAAGTGTCAGAGATGGATGATTTGGGAAATGATGTACTGCAAAATTACTGCAAGATTTCATAGAATTACTATAGTGACATGCCAAGAAAAGCCTATTATAAACACTTGCACATTGTCATATTTGAACAATGATCTATTAATAATGTTTCCATAAAATATTTTCATGTGATTAAGTTTAAGGACATGAGAAAAAGAAATGAGACATGAGAAGAAGTTATACCTTGAGATGCTGTCCTGATTCTCAAAATTTTCTGCCTGGCTGGGGGTTTTAACAAAACAGATACTGGCTTTGGAAGCTTTTTTTTTTTTTTTTTTTCCTCATATATATATCTGCAAATGTTTCAAGAAGTTAAAGATACCCAACCTATTAAAATTGGGCCTTTAAGAGTGAGTTCAGCTTCTGCAGCCAAAGACTGACAGCTTTTGGATGTATTGCTCAGGATTCTTATTCAATTGTCACTTTCTAATGGAAATAAATAATTTGTGTGTGTGTGTGTGTGTGTTTTGCCTGCATGAACAATAAACAACAAATCCACGCTGCATCTTCCCTCTATGTTTCATTTCTAAATAAATTGTCAACTACAGATACATCTCTTCATCCATTCTTTAACTCAAATGAAAGACATGCATTTTTAGGGTGAATTGGTGACAGTTTACCAGAGCAGAGTCATCTTGAGCAGGAAGCATTTGAGTAGATTCCATCCTTCCCAGATGTGAGCCTGTTTCCTTTGATCCTCCTTTTCTGCTGATCTGGCATCTCAAAATACCAGCCCGATGATTTAATGTCAGTATAAGTGACTGTCCAGCTTGAAGCTTTATTTCCAAGTATTGTGGATTAACAGTCTTTATTTTGAGGGGCGATTAGTCTAACAGCTTAGTTCTGATGAATCATATCAATTAAATGCAATGTTTGTGTTTATAATTGAAAAATTAAATAGCTTGGAAATTTGTAGGCCACAAATACTATTACAATTATTCTGATCTAAATCTGGTGTAATTATTTCAGAATCAGGGTCTTTTATCCCAGTAGTCACCTTTTGTTTTATAAGTGCACATATTACCAAGGAGTCTTGACTACAAGATGGAAAATAATGATAAATACTTGAGGATTATGGGGGAAAATAAATAAATAAATAAATCCATTTTGCATCCATGTTAAAAACAAGACCTTTCCTAAGTTTTATTTCAAAATCTAAGGGAAAGGTTGACCTGAGAACTGTAGTTGTGACCCCTACCCAGCAGCAAGCAGCAAAGGGACTTTAAGAGCTAAGCCAAGGGTCTTCCAGAAGTTGTTAATTCCTCCCAGATCAGTTCTGGTTCTCAAAGTCATAAAGGATGCCCATGGAATAAATGAGAAAGGGACCTTGGATCTTTTTGGTGTTAGCACCATCATATGAAGGACCTAATCAATGAGGTAGTCAGCATTTTACTTTAATACACTGAAATATGTTTATATTATATCTTTATATTACATATGTTTATATATGTTTAATACAATGAATATGTGTTTAAGGTATTGAATAAGAGTGTATCTGTACTCGATTCTCTGAGCTTTCCTGTCTCTGAGTTTCCCTTTGTGGACTAGGATTTAATTTCCCTGTGTGAAGAAAATTGATGTGAAACCTGTACGATGGGTCAAACAGCTCATCCATGCGCTCTAACTCTGACAGATTATGTACTGACATCTTTCTTGAGACTACGTAATTTAAAACAAAACAAAACAGAGTTGTTACTAAAGGAGTCTTTAAGCTTCTGAAACAGGAGCTTAAAGGATCATAAACCCTAGCTAGACAAAGTTTACTTTCTGACTCTCATATAAGGGGAAACATGATTCATAAAAACCTTTTGTTAGGATTTATACCTTGAAATATACTGTTTGTCACACAAGAATTTTCTACAGAGAAAATAGAGGCGTGAGTAAAGTTGAAATTTAGAATCTGGAAGTAACAAAGAACATTTAGATAAAATAACTTTGATTGACAGTTGATTAAAAAAAAAAATACAATTTTCCACAGAAATCAGACCTTGTCAAGAGTGGTTGCAGCTGAAAATGTCTGGCAAGCCCCATTCCCTGCTGTGCTGTTGTTAACACACAACAGAGTAATCCATCTTACAAATGAGTGCCACTTCACCCATGATGAAATGCAACCACATGCAGCTGAACATCAAATTACATGAGTACACCAACGCACAGAATATACAATGCAAATGTGAAAGTAGGCCCATATGTTTAAATGCACAGTCTTATAAGCTGCAAATCCTCTTTTGTTTTTGTTTTGTTTTGTTTTGTTGTTGTTTTTATCAGGCAGCTTTGGTAATGGTTCACCCGTCAAATCAACTGTTTGAAAACGTGCACAAGACTTTCATATATAGCATATCTGTGTTTCCATCCTGCTCTGTACAGTTATCATTGAATCATCTGCTCATTTTTCTAATGTGATTATTTTATTCACACATTATTATACACCTTTGAATGCTAGGTACACCATGAGATGAATGGTGGGCCCAATTAAGACAGAATTCACATTCAAGTCAGCTTTCTCCTCTCTCTCTTTTTTTTCTTTGTCACTTGTTTGTCTAGTGGTGATTAAGGTTGCGGTTCCACTCATTAGTGAAGTGTATTAAATGGTAATATCAATAACTGACAACAGCACTGCAGCAGGACTGACTGTTCCACAAATCTATAAAAACATGCCAAACAAAGCTTTCTGAACATCGTGTCTCCAGGCATAGTGGAAATGTTTACTCCTTGCTTCCTGCTCCTGGCTCATGATCGGTGTAAGGGATATAACAAGAGAGTGAGTGTTAAGCACAGCAGAGCTATGCTCCATGCTGTCAAGTAGTCTGCCTTATACTCAAAGGTTCCGTGATTTGTTTACTTGGTCTTGGAAAAAAAAAAAAAAAAAAAGTCATACCTCCTCTCCATGAATTTATCCATGAATCATCACTGACAAAATCTCAGAGGTCAGGTTCTGATAAATATTTAAAAGAGCCTTGTATGCTTAGATTGTATGCTTAGAAATTCTGCTTGGGATCTCATTGTATACTGAAGTATGAGCTTCAGGCATTTTCCAGTTTGGAGACCTGCTGTGACAGATGCCGTGTGGAGAAGTAAAGAATAACTATCTTTACCATAAAGACCTTTTAAGACATAACAGATGGATGTAATAAAGGGAAGCTGAAGATGACACTGGGAATAATAAGTAGAAAGGGTGAGATTTCAAAATTAATGGGATGTTTTAGCCAGAGGAGGAAGATAAACATTTTTTAAACCAGCTTGGAAAAGAAATCACAATTTACCATTAACCTACTTATTATTATACAGCTGTATGATAGAGAAATCTTCCTGAAAAAGAAATCTCTGTGTGTACCTATTTGTGTGTGTGCAGGTGGTGTCTTAGTATTATTAAGACAAATGGGATATGCAATCATGTTTTTTGTGTGTATTTTAATCCATTTTCACTTAATAATAAGCAGTTTTAGACAAATTCAGCAAACTATCAGAATCTTAAAGATATTACATTCTGATGTGAAAAAGATCATCATCACATTCAGTGCAGAAACTGCACATAGCCACTAATGCTGTTTCTTTCATCTGACAGTGGATTGTCAATCCAGTATCTACGGGTCCCTGACCAACCAGCTAACCAGCACTGGTATCTCTTGCCCTTCTGCTGAAAAAAGGTCAGTAGGTGATGCATGGAAGTCAGTAATTTACTGAAGGGAGTGAGGGAGCTTGGGAAGATGGAAGCCATGTAATTGTATTGCTCTAGAGATGAGCTACACAAAAGATATGGAAAGCAATATAATAGATGAGAAAAGATAGAGAGGACTCTTAAGAGGAACCTAGTAATACTTTAGTGATGGTTTTGGGAGGAATTTCAGGGAATCTGAGAGTGCTACATTTCAACATGCACTGCATAGGGGACACCACAACTTATTTGTACTGCTTCTCAATTTCGATGATAATTTGAAATTTTGTATATTTTTAGAAGTTCTAATAGAAAATGGATCAGTCTGTGCTTCAAGTCTTAGCTGCCTTGAAAACACTATTCTTTATCTTGAAGAGGGAGACTAGTCAAACACACTGTCCTCAATCCACTTAGTTCCAAAACCCTCTCATATCTTGGTCTTTAAGAGCCAATATACAGCATCTTAAGTTCAGAACAAACATTCCTATTGTTGTGCCACAGTGTAAAATACATACCTCTACAGAAAATATTACTGGGCTATTGTGTCCATACAAGTTCTAACAGCAATTTTCCAGGGTTAGCAGGCTTCAGCTTCTCAAGTCTGTGAGACACTCATTATTTTCCTGTTAAAACTGTTCAATAGTGTAACAAATCTTGCTTTCATTTTGTGCCATATGTCTTAATTTATTCATCTTTAATAGTTTGTTCTTTTATATGACTGACTTGTCCTAATAGTCAGGAGAGAAGGCAATTATAAAATGTTTGGTTGTCATTAATGTGATTAGCTCCCTTTAAGAAATTCTGTATTTAAGAGAATTAGGAAACATAAGAGATTTCATTATCCAACCTCGCTAAATGAAGACCATTAAACCAAAATCATTTGTAAGAAGAAAAGAACAAACTTGTAGCTAACTTTACAGAGGTGTGCAAGACCAGTTCTAGTATCTCTTCAGTAAAGGGTGAGTGGGATATTCTCTGCACTGAGGATAATGAAAATGGAAAATGTTTATTGCATTATTCTTTCCAGCTAACTTGTATGCATTTGAGAGTTAGTCCCTCTGAGCTATGATTTTTTTTTCCCCCAGAACATGTCCATACTCCTTTCCCTTCCAAGACCATTGGATGATACATCCACCTAAAGCTCTCTTCTAGATTCCATTTTAGGAGTTCCTTCCCGAAAAAAACGGGATATATATATATATCAGGAACAGTCACATCCACCTCCAGGCTTTGGAGCAGTAACAAGGTTAGAAAAAAATAAATAATTTAGGTTGGAAGGTCCCTCTGGAGGTCATCTGGTCCAACCTCCCACTCTAACTATGGTCAGCTTTGAAGTGAAAGCAAAACTTTAAACACAATGGTCTCACACAGACCTGTTGTAGGACTGGATCTCAACTCCAAAATGGAAAGAATGCTGTAGAAAGAAGAATGTAGTTAATAATTAGAGTGGAGAATGTTGACAGAAATACCTGAACTGAGGTTAAAGATTGTTTTAGAACTTTCTCAACCATTTTCCCCCCAGAAATACTATAATTGATACTTGCATAGGCTGTGCTTCTGTCTGTTTCCAGCCCACAGGTCTAATACTCTGTGGTTTCTGTAAAACAGTTAAAAATTTTAATCTGGTTGGCCTGGGCCATATTACTTTCCACTGCAAACAATTGGACTATATGCATACTTTTCATGCCTCGACTCTGCTCCCATCCCAGTTGGTTTTGGGTGTGGAGACCTATCACTGACTTTTGTAGGAAGAGCATTCTTCTCTTAAGATGTACTCATCATTGGAATTACTTACAAGGTTTCTCATGTTACTAGATGTTTGACAGTTTGCCAGAAATAAAACACTCTTGTTGCCGCTCAGAGAGTTTTGCCAGTGAAACTCTCTGAAAAAGTTACTTAAATCTACTCGGAATTGATGGTGACATTTCCAAAGTTTAGCTCTTTTAACTGAAGTCACTGTATTGTTTGTCACAAAAGGAGAATTACATGTGTTAAGCATCTAGAGGACTTCCTTATTTTTAGAAATGAATAATATTTTTAGATGTTGCTATGGAAGTCACTTTGGAAGTGATCAGAACGGAGTGAAATGTAACTTAAAATATACTTGCAGAAAATTGCCTACTCACTGTCTGAGCACACTGAAGGTCTCAGAAAATGTATAAGAAGGCAGAAACTACAAATGTAAGCTGATTCATTATAGAACTCCAATCAATTGAAATAACTTTGGGTATAGATCCTGAGATTTATAGTGATGAGGTACATGCTTGAAACTGAGTTGTACTGTAACCTGTAAGACATCTTTTTGAGAGAGATCTTAACCTTATTCAGTAGAAATCTTCCTGTGGAGCAAGACATTCTCTAGAGAACAGGAGACATATGTTCAAATCTGTATGACTGTGGCTCTGTTTTAATATCCTTCTTTATAAGTACCCAATTATATAGCATTAGCTGTCCAGTTGTACTTCTAGCAAACTCCTCCAAGTTGAATAAATAAAATGTGAGATATCTGTCAAAAGCTTAAAAAATTTAGACAATATGTTTTGGGTCAAGAAGTCCCCCATATCCTGACAGCTTATACCTCATGATTATGATATATATATATATATATCATTACATTATGCACTTTATCTTGCTACAAAATTACATACCATTTCTATGTGACTCATTAGAAGTACCACTCTGAATCTGTTTTGCCAATAAGTATATAAGCATCAACAGCATATATATAATGAAATAGTCAAATCCTGTCAGGAGCTGAACACTTGCAGCTTCCACTGAATACAGTACAAGGTCTATAGAAAACAAACTGATATATTTTTTGCCTGGGTAAAACCCATCACAAGGCCAGATATCTGATCAAACATTATGAGGCACCAGTCATATCATTTCTACCTTTTCACATTAACTCTCAGCTCTTGTGAAAGAGATATACAGGTAGAGAGATGAAAAGGGAGAGGCTACCATATTGTTTCTACTTGTCACCCTCTGAAATTTACCCTTAAGAAATGGTGCAAAAGTTGTTCTGTGTTTCACAGTCCCATCACCCTTGTTTCTGTGTGAAAAGCTGGATATGGAGAAGTCTTTCCACTTCTTATGCAGGCTTTTATTAATTTATTTCATAGGGACATATTTGCCTTAGAATTTGAAAAACAATAAAAAATAAAAACAAAACAAAACAACAACAACAAAAAAATGGAGCTACCTTCGGGGCTTATAAAAGCCTGTGATAATTGACAAGATATTTGAGGCAAAATAACACAGTACTGATTGGTATAGATATGGATAATTTCTGAAGATGCAAAGTAGTCCTGAACTAAGCATTAAGATTGTAGTTGCATTAGCAACACACATTAATTCCAATGGCTACTTTTTGATTACATTTGAGTCATTACTATCACTTATCACCTTTATCATTAAAAGGGACACTTGTCAGTTAGTCTGGTATACCATATGGAAAAAAAAATTAAAAAAAAAAGAGAGAGAGAGAGAAAAAAAATAAAAATAAAGAAAGGCAAAGGAATTTGACAGTGTATTCAGGCACAGATGAACTTCCAATAGACAGCCACAGTGTCTGACTTCCAAGAAAGCTTTATAATTGGACCAAGCATTTCTACCTAGAAACACTTCTAAAGTATCTGCTTTAGAAGCTCCCCAAGGATGGCTGCAAATTTTGACTACTGTCTTAGTACAGTCCATCTGCTTTGTTCATAGGTGGGAATTTAATAGCAATGTGCAAGGACAAGACTGTCTTTGTAATTTTTAAGCAGAGAAGCAACTACTAATTCAGGACAGAATGCTGTATGGAGTTTACATGGCAAGTTTGATGGTGAAGATGCCTAAATTTAAGACGCAGATTAATGAACATAAATGTAGGTGCCTCCTACATTTAGGTGTTTATTCAAAGAAGATTTAATCAATGCAACTAAGTAAAGCCTAAGGAGTACAAACTCTCCTTTTTGGTACAAGTCCCAAACCTGTGAATTTCAGAACCTTTCTTCATGTTCTGGGAGACACAAGTGAGGAGCATTGCCCCAGAGGTTAGGTCCTATAATCAACACAGTAAATCTTAAGAATACCACAGAAATTCTACAGTACATGAACTGGTTCCTTCTTTAAGTACTTTCAGGATCTCGTGTTATGAGATCTTCCTCTTAGCAGAATTTTAGATGTGATAATAAAGAAATCAATGATAACGGTAGCATGAATTCATTTATCCATTTGTCATCAACACCCTTAAAACACTCATGGATTATTACTGTGTCTACACCTCTATCTAAATGTTCTACAAGCCTGGCAGCATGAATGAACCTTACAAGTATAAAAATGGAAATGATGAAACAATTTTCTCTGGAACAGTGAACATAAATTAAATATATTTTTGGTCCTAATACATTGCCAAGATTAAAAGATGTAACTATATTTATCATTTCCCATGAGGCATCTGTAGTGTTTCACCAAATGATATTGACGAAATGCAGAAAATATAGGAAGGAATTGATGAAAGGAAAAAACAAATGAGGCGTACAGAGGAGTGATTTATGAGGCAAAACATCCTGCTTATCTAAACAAGTGCTGCAAGGGAACAATCTAACTTTTGAAGGTATAAAATTATACTACAAATTGTACCTAAGTAAATTAAAAAAAAAAAAAAAAAAAGTACTCTATTTTCAGGAATATGGTTATATATATACTAGCAGACTGTTATTCCAAATGTTCTGTTTAGCTGTTGGCCTTCTGTGAACTCTCTTCAGGTTGTCAGCATTTAAAGCCTTTTGCTCTATAAGCTTTTAGAAGCAAACTCATAGAGACATTCACTTAAGCTTTAGCCAGTAGTGCTGCAGTAGTTTATTGGAGAAACATAATTTGGGACTCAGCGCCTAGGTCATCCAACAGTTTGCAACACTGCAATGAGAAAATGGTCTCACTGATCACAGACTCAACAAATCAACGAATCACAGAATGGCTGAGGTTGGAAGGGACCACTGGAGATGACCTAGTCCAACTCCCCGCCCAGCAGGGTCACCTGGAACACCTCACGCAGGATTGCATCTAGGCAGATTTTCTTCAGAGAAGGAAACTCCACAACCTCTCTGGGCAACCTGTTCAGTGCCCTGTCACCCTCACAGTTAAGAAGTGTTTCCTCATGTTCAGCTGGAGCTTCCTGTGCTTCAGTTTATGCCCATTGCATCTTGTTCTGTCACCAGGCACCACTGAAAAGAGTCTGGCCCCATTCTCTTGACAGCCTCCCTTCAGATTAATAAGATACACATTGTAATGTACACATTGATAAGATCCCCTCTTGGCCTTCTCTTCTCTAGGCTAACCAGGCCCAGCTCTCTCAGCCTGTCCTCATGTGACAGATTCTCCAGTCCCTTCAATCATCTCAGCAGCATTCCTCTGGACTCGCTCCAGTGTCTCCATGTCCCTCTTGTACTGGGGAGCCCAGAACTGGACACGGCACTCCAGATGAGGCCTCACCAGGACTAAGAGAGGCAGGATCAACTCCTTGACCTGCTGGCTACATTCTTCTTAATGTACCAGGAACAGTATTCCCAGGATACCATTGGCCTTCTTGGCCATAAGGGCACATTGCTGGCTCATGATTGACCTGCTGTCCACCAGGAGCTGCAGAGCTGCGCTCCAGCAGGTCAGCCCTTAGCCTGTATTGGTGCATGGGGTTATTCCTCTCTAGGTGACGGGCCCTGCATTTGCCTTCATTGAACTTCATGAGGTTCCTCACCACCTAACTCTCCACCCTGTACAGGCCTCTCCAAATAGCAGCACAGCCCTCTGGTGTATCAGCCACTCCTCTCAGTTTTGTGTCATCAGCAAACTTGCTGAGTGTGCACTCTGTTCCATCGTCCAGATGGCTGATGAAGAAGTTGAACAAGACTTTTACCCAGTACTGATCCCTGGGGGACACCACTAGCTACAGGCCTCCAACTAGACTGTGCTGCTGAGCATGATGCTCTGAGCTCTGCCATCCAGTGAGTTCTCAATTCACCTCACAGTCCACTCATCTATCCTGCACTTCTTGAGCTTGTCTCAGTAGTCAAATAGCTGAAGGTTGTGAAGGTAGGGGGCAGCAATTTGGAGGCCTGAGCTTATTCCCCAATCCTGGCAGACATTTGCTGGGTGAATTTGGACAGATCAGATCTTTCGTCTGCACTTTACTTTACCTTGCATGTTAAAGACATATACTTCTTCTGGAACTCAGTGGGTAAAAAGACATAAATTTCATAACAGAAATGAACAGATAACTTCTCACAGCTGTTACCCAGACTATTGGGCTAAAGCAAAGAGGGAATACTATTAAAAAAAAAAACAAAAAAAAACAAAAAAAAAAACACTCTTTAGGTAAAGAGCATTGAGATGCTGCTAGATCTGTCCACATTGCTGAGACTACAGAATGATTCCACTAGAATTAGACATCAGACTTCCTTTGCCATGTTGTTTCAGCATAGATTCTCACATCTCTATCACATCAATAATAGCATAGCATACCTTATGAGATAGATGTGACATGGGTTTCTCAGAGTAGAAATCCATGGTAAGGTAGACTTAAGAAAGAAGTGAGACCGAAGTGGTCCATTAATGGACTTGTTTGCATTGAATAAAAGTAGAATTAACACCTTTTTCCTTCCTCTGTCTCTTTAGAGGGTTGTCTAGAAACCGCACAAAATTGACAAAGGCTTATACCCTATGTTCCTTGCTGGGGTATGCTACAGCTTCTAAATCACAGTGACATCAACAGCATGACTTCCATGGACTTTCTTCTAGTACAGGTGCCCTAGTATTCCTTTAATGTATTATTCAGTGTTCGATGTTCTGATTTCACTTTTCTCATGTCTTTCATTATAATGTTGTCTTTATGAGCACCAGGTTATGCAAAAAAACTTGTATTTAAACCTGTTTAGAACTAGCTATAGAGACTAACATAGGGCTTGGTAGTTCAGGGGTTGGAACATGAGTTATCTTCTGCAGGCAGGCAGAACTGACTGCTTGGTAGGTTGAGTTCTTAAGAATTTCTCCAGTTTGCTCCTGATATCAGAGGGACACAGAGATAGATGGAAGCCATCGAGGAGGAATAAACAGATGGGAAGAAACACAATGCTGAACTAGAATCTAGTAATCTTAGGATTTTAAGAACCCACTATTCAGTTATTCAGTAGCCATTGCTTCCTGATAAGAAGGGAAAAAGAAGGTAAGTTCTTGTGGTTCTCTTAGCCTCACTTACTATGTGGAAATTAAAATAATGATAATTCTGGTTTGCTGCAGACGTATAATTTCCTCTTTCTCACTCTAAAATAGTTTCATCTCCGCTTAGGTGTTTTTGTTTTTGTTTTGCATTTGGGTGCATTAAAAAGAAAAATTATATATATATATTTTGTCTGCAGCTACTCTCACTTGAAATCACCTTGAAGTAACAATGCCCTGCTGTTAACTTACTTAGAAGTGAAGCCCCTTACTTAAGTGATTTTTAAATTGAGCATACCTTGATTTATTATTGCTTGCATCCCCATACCCACAGAACAGCTATTATTTGCTCATTGCTGGAGAAATAGGAAGAAAAGACTTAAACATCCCTTATTAGGTCATTTTAGCAATGAGTGCAAAAAGAGGTACTCAGAGAGAAGAAAATGCAATCCAAATTCCATAATTTTAATTATTATTATTTTTTTTGACCAGTATTTGAATGTAATTCTGTAAATTCATTGATGTTTTTGTTTTTAGCATGGACATATTGATTGCTTTATTCTTTTTTACAACATCTGTTTGTTCAAGGCCTGTAAACAAAACAAGATGTATCTACCTCCCTTTATACCATTTTGTTCATTTGGTCTTTCTCAATTCCATTTGGAGAGGACAGAAAAAGGCGAGGACTGACAAAGTCTGAAGGGAAAAACAAGCATTAATAAAGGAAAAGAATAATAAAAAAATAATCAAATAAACATTTGAGTAAGAACCTTATACATAACAAGAATAAAGCGAGCTTCTTCCCTTCAGACAAGGAAAAGACACTTGTAGTTTTCAAGAAGAAACTGACTGCCAAACCTTGTTTTGTCTTCCAACTCCACACATATTACAGCTTTCTTGTAACGAGATAAACTTAAGAATAATAAGCTCAAAACCCAAGTTTGCCTCAAATTTGGACCTCATTTTAGCACGTCTGTTGATCAGTGGATTACCGGTAGAAAACTATCTTCCACATCCTCCTGACGTTCCCTTTACTAGCACTTGAATATGCAGCTAGACAAAAAACTGGCTTAGCTGGGAAAAATAAAAAATAAAATTAAAAAAATAGATGTCTACTCAAACCATCTTTCATTTACATATTTGCTTTCTTGCCTATGTCCAAGAACTAATATTACAGATATTTCTTATTCCTTTTTTTCTTTTTTTTTTCTCTTTTTTTTCTTTTTTTTTTTTTTTATCTACACCCCAAATTCATATTTTCTAAATGATATCTGTCAAAGATTTTACAGTCAGGTTCCTACTTTTGGTTATAAAATCCTACATAGCAGAACAATTTTGGGGCTTATTAAAAGCACTAACATTTGTGACACTATTTTGCAAAAATTTCAAGTTTTCTTATTTTCAAACATGGTGAAGTCATTACTCTAAAATGCAGTTCCGTGACAGCAGTACATTGGTAGCATAAAATACTACATTTAATGCCTCTGACAGTAGCCACCATTTTAAAATCTGGCTGGATCAGTTTACAAATCTAAAAGACCACCAGGGACTCTATGGCAAAGCTAATGTGAGTGTTGTGTTTGAAAACATGCTTCTGTTTTCCTTTTATTATGTTTTTTTTTGTTTTGATTTTTTTTTTTTTAAGAATCCTTGAATAAAAAGGTAATTACCTCATCCCACAAACTCTTACTTGCTCAATACTGCTAAAACTATTTAAACTGCTTTTGAAAATATTGACACAAATGAATACCACTATGGGTTTTGGATCAAGTCCTTCTTTCATTGTTGGCTACACCTATTCTGTAACCAATGTGCTAAAAACACAAAGGCAAACATGTATGAATAAACATGTTGAATAAAACTGGATCTGGTTCTGTTAGCCAGATGATGAAGGAATAGAAGCTAATTTTCTTTACTCAATTACTTCCAACTAGCAATAGCTATTAGGAATCTACCCAGTTGGAGAGTACCAGTGCTGCGTGAAAAAGCCTTCAGATCATCATGTCTAACACAGCTGTTGGTGGGAAGTCATTCTGCATTGCTCCTACCTATTTCTTGCTGATGGCACACAATGTGTTTTGACATAAGCCTGTTGCCTGTGCAAAGCTTTCTGTTTTATTATTCCATGCAAGTCCATGCTAGACAAGTAATGCACACCCCGCTAGCAGCAGTAAGGGGCCAGAGGAAGCTCTGTGTCAGTATATTGCAAACATTAGCACTGGAACACACAAGTTTCATTTCCCATTAATTTGTGGTTGCCAGATGGTGAATCAACACTTTTGCCAATCTGCACAATGATAGTGGAATTGCTGTTGACTGCCTATCTTTCAGATATTTCCCAGAAACAGTCCTTTAAATGCTGTTCATTTTGTCTATTGTTGTGTTGAAGTCTTCAGCAGTATGGTTTTACTGTCTAAATTCCATTTGTTTTCTTGAAATTTCTCTTCGCTACTGTTTATTTTACTGTTAGCTTTTATGAGCTGCTCATCCTGAATATCACTGCTGTGCATGAGCTTAAAGCCAAACAAAAAAGGCAGGTTTATTTATTGGAGCTATTCACATCTGCAAAACAGGAAAACTTTTTTGCCTTATTCCCCAGGGCTATGTAAGCTCTCAGAGAAGGTAACAATAACAAGATAAAAGATATAAATTAGTTATGCTTCTAAATGAACTTGGACAAAAAACATCAACAACAACAAAGACTACAATAAAGAGTAGTATTAATTCCATTTAAAGCTTTGTACTTTTTTTTTTTTTTTTTTTTTTCCAAACCAGTATAAATAAGTCTTACTGTGAAATTTAGTGAGTTTTGAGTTACTCTCTGTACTCTCTGTTTTCAGCTGACCTGAAGTCCCTCTTTCATTTCCAGTTGATTAATCGATCTGGTTGTGAAATAGGGGTATTTTACTCATGAACATGTAGAGCTCATAGTGAAAAAGGGGCAAAAAACTCTAAATAAGTAAAGAAAATTCTTAATCTCAAAAAAAATATTTCTGATCCTAAAAATATCTTACACATGCATTATTAGTTTTTTATTATTATTATTATTATTGTTTTAAATTTGAAAGAAGAAAGTGATTACTCTTCAGTGAGCTTGCACTCTCCTTCCAAATGGCTTAGTCAATGTTGATAGTCCTACAAGACTGTAACATTTAGCCAATCTAGGTGCTGTGACCTACAGGCCTGTAGGACACAACACACCCTGATCCCATCTTCTGAGAGTTCTATTACTGACAGATAGCAGAATAGAAAGATCAAAGATACTGTCTCATTGCACCTTCCAAACTTTTCCTTGTTGTGCGGCATTACCGTACATTGATGGGAAATGGCTCTGACTTTAGTGGAATTACTTCAGCAGTGATTTGAGCAAGGAATACTGAAATCTAAAATTGTTCAGGCAATCATTCCAGAAGAAAACATAAACCCACATCAGCTTGTTAAAGATTTATAAATCAACAATATCAACACACACACACATGCACAAACAACCCACAGCTAAGGTTCTACTTCTCCACCTTTATTCACCAGTATGCATTAACTGAATATTTGCAATTCTATATGTTTAGTTAAAGGAAATAAAGAATTTCAACTTCCATGGGAGATTTTGCTCCTTAATTTCTATGTGTGCATGACAAGACTTTTGAACTTCAGGTCTGGAACTCAAGAACATGTTTAAATGTGGTTTGATAATGCTTTGCTTAATGCAGTAGGGATTTTGCCATGATATACAAATATCAGTATAATCTAAAAAGTTAAGTGATAATAGAAAAAGAAGACCTTTTTTATTTTTTTTTAAGTTTTTCTTATCTGTTCCCCAAGATCCCTGACCACATGTCTAGGGAGGTTCCACCTAAACACTGGGATGCACTTCTTTGCCAGTGATGGAGCATTGGAAAGGGTTGCCCAGAGAGGTTGTAGTGTCTCCATTCTTGGACATCTTTGAAAACTGCCTGGACATGATCCTGGGCAGCCTGCTCTAGGTGTCCTTGCTTGAGCAAGGGGGTTGGACCTGATGACCTCTTGATATCCCTTTCTACCTGAACCATTCTGTGTTTCTGTGATTCTGAGACCTGCGATCTCAGTTGTGTGGTTCATAAGGAAGATGACGCTTATAAGATAAATTTGTAATTATTTTCTGGATTCATGATTGAATCCAAATTGTGACCTCTAGAATGTCACCATGCCCGTAAAGGCAGTTGGATGGGGTGGGATGAGTAGATCAAAGCCAAGTATCCTAAGGACTAGTGTTTCTCCTTTTTTTCCCCTTGACCTTTGAAAAAACACAGTGACGAGTTATTTGCAGTAGTCTACAATTCTGCTGTTCCTTTTAGTCCAGTAAATAGCAGTGGAAAAATCATAATATGCCTTTTCGCCTTTCAGATTCTCCAACAACAACAAAATCCAGAAGTCTATATGTAATTCAAAAAGTTCTCACTTTAATATATTTTGCTGGTACGATCAAAAACAAAACAAAACAAAACAAAACAACAAACAAAACAAAACAAAACAACAACAACAAAAAAACACAATGCAGTCAAGGCATGTACATACATCGGATGTTGGATGGGAACCAGGGGACTAACAGCTCCAGACCAGTTGAATTACCAACATGCATTCCAAACCTCCAGGAGGAGTACTGGGACTCCTGAAAGGAGGTTCTGTGGAAAATACCAACCTTGGGTGCATGTTATCTATTAAATAGGCCTCCTGGTAGGCAGAGAGGAAGCCAAAGGAAAAAAAAAAAAAAAAAAGTGAAAGGAAGGAAATAACAAAAATTCAACATCTATGTATAGAATTTAAAATACCCATTCCTATGGAAGACAGCTGAAGGGATGATGTTTGTGAGAAAAGCACAGCACTGCCAGAAATTGCACTCAGCTGCGGTCACAGCTATTAGTTGTCCTATTTTCAGAAGCAACAAATGCAGTTATGCTTGAAATTTTTATATAATATACTGGAGTTCTGTCCTAACTCTTTTCTTATAGAGGCAGATGGGAAGGGTATGTTAACATGTACAAGAAAAGAAGCAAATTGGTTTTCATGCATCACAGAGAGCTTGAAAAAAGACATGGGTATCTTGAAAATAAAAATATGTGCATACTGGACTAATGGAGAAGGCCTTGGAGTATAAGTGCCCTTGGAGGAAAGAGAGAACAAGACACACAAAGTTGAAAGTAATGTGAATATGTTTTTTTGTTTGTTTTTGCTTTTGTTTAAACATGTTTATATTAAATTAATATATATTTAGTATATACTATTACATTTTTAAATTAAAAAATCCAGCTGGTTACTGGTCACCAGTGGGTTCAGTGTTGGGGCCCATTCTCTTTAATATCTTTATTGATGATTTGGATGAGGGAATTGAGTGCACCCTCAGTAAATTTGCAGACAACGCCAAGTTGGGGGGAAGTGTTGATCTGCCGGAGGGTAGGAAGGCCCTGCAGAGGGACCTGGACAGGATGGGTCAATGGGGAGAGGCCAATGGGATGAGGTTCAACATGGCTAGATGCCAGGCCCTGTACTTTGGCCACAACAATTCCATGCAGTGCTACAGGCTTGGGGCAGAGTGTCTGGAAAGCTGTGCAGAGGAAAAGGATCTGGGGGTGCTGACTGATGCTCGCCTCATCATGAGCGGGCAGTGTGCTCAGGTGGCCAAGAAGTCAACGGCATCCTGGCTGGTATCAGGAATGGTGTAGCCAGCAGGACCAGGGAGGTGATCGGGTTTATGTGGAAAGGTTTAGGTACCAATGGACTTCAAGGGGTGCCCTCTGTGAGAAGAATCCATGTCAGATAAGAGACAGTTTTAGCCAGATCCAAAAGGGACCCACCACTGCCTAAAGCCAAGCCAATACGTGATATTATTTGCACCTCTGTGAGAGCAGATTTTAGAAAGGGGGAAAAAAAATGCTACATAACAGCGGCTGGGAGAGAGGAGTGAGAAGCAGCCCTGTATCCCCCAAGGCCAGTGCAGCAGGAGGGCAGGAGGTGCTCCAGGCACACAGCACAAGTTCCCCTGCGGCCTGTGGAGAGGCCCCTGGTGGAGCAGGCTGTCCCCCTGCAGCCCACGGGTCCCACACGGAGCAGATCTCCACACTGCAGCCCGTGGAGGAGCCCCCGGTGGCGCAGGTGGATGTGGCCTGGAGGAGGCTGCGGCCCATGGAGAGCCCCCGCAGGAGCAGGCCCCGGGCTGGAGCTGCAGCCCGTGGAGAGGAGCCCACGCAGGAGCAGGGGCCTGGGGGGAGCTGCCGCCCGTGGGGGACCCGTGCTGGAGCAGTTTGCTCCTGGGGGATGGACCCCATGGGACGGAGCCGTGTAGGAGCAGTTGCTGAAGAGCTGCTGCCTGTGGGCAGCCCCCGCAGGCTCCGCTGGGGAAGGACGGCATCCCGTGGGAGGGACCCCGCGTTGAGCAGGGGCAGAGAGGGACCATGAGGGAGCGGCGGAGAGAAAGCCTCAGGGACTGACCGCAGCCCCCAGTTCCTGTTCCCCTGTGCTGCTCGGAGCGGTGGGACGTGTTTTAAGTTTTTCTTTGTAATTTTTCACTATTGTAGCTTGTTAGTAGTAGGTAATAAATTTTATTAATCTCCCTATGCTGAGTCTGTTTTGTCTGTGATGATAATTGTTGAGTGATCTCCCTGTCCCTGTTTCAAGCCTTGAGCCCTTTTGATCGTATTTTCTCCTTCTTTCCTTTCGAGGAGAGGGAGTGAGAGAGTGACTGTGGTGGAGTTCAGCTGCTCAGATTGGTAAAACCACCACAGGCCACAAGTTGTGCCAGGGAAGGTTCAGGTTTATAATTCGGAGAAATTTATTCTCAGAAAAAAAAAAAGAAAATTGTGGTTAGGCATTGGAACAGGCTGCTCAGGGCAGTAGTAAAGTCACCATCCCTGGGGGTGTTGAAGAAAAGGTTGGATGTGGTATGTAGGGACATGGATTAATGGGTAATATTGGTGGTAGGGGAATGGTTGGTCCACATGATCTTGGAGTCTTTTCCAGCCTTAATGATTCTATGATACTATGAAGATTGGGTATAGCTTGGATAGTTAGTGGTGGGACAAAAATTCTTAATGAGGTCCTGCACATTTATACCATCTTCTAAATAAATACAGTCACTTCCCCTAACTTTAGGCATCTGTGACATACTCTAGATTGTTTTCAGAGAAAATGAGAAGAAATAAGTACCTTACAATCAAAATGCACAAGGATCATTATGAGGATTGCTTCAAGCTATGAGAAGTCATTAGCCATAGGAAAGGTAGTGAAGCTCTTTCAGCCCATAGCAAAGAAATACAATCCTCACTTCACAGCCTCAGCTTCAATACTTTTCTTCTTAACCTCCTCCTGTGATTCTGGATTTTTCTTTCCATGGCAAAAGAAAATTAAAGCATCTCAAGTTTGCCCTAAAGCAGCTGTTGAAAGTACAGACACTCTTTGATTCAGAAGCCCTTTTTCCAGGAACCTGGGCACCATGTTCCTCTAATCTCTTTATGCCTGGGGCTAATACACTCATGCTTAATTTCACAGGAAGATGCTTTACATTCCTCTGTCCTGTTCATTTAAACAGTATGCAGTTTCCCATCCCCTCTCTATTTGGATATTGGTAGCAATTTTTCCAGCTCCTTTTCACTGGTGCAAACCTCTTTCTTGATTCCCAGGCTGAAATGGTTGATATCCTACTCACAAAAGTGACTACTGATTAAGATTTTTTTTTTTTTTTCCTTTCCAACATAACAGTACTCCCAAATCTGAAATGTTTAATCAGGCAAATATGTTTTAGTGTTTCTCTAAAACTGTGTGGATCCTTTTGTATTACTGTAAACAGAAGTATTTAATTTCTTAGTATTCCTTTTTCTCTAAAATCAAAAAAAAAATAAAAATGTCACCTTAGGCCATTTTTCATAAGAAACCTGTACTTTCAGATCTTTTCCATAAACTGTACACCACCATATTTTTAAACATTTATTTCCCAAGGTGAAGACTAAATCCTAAGCTCGTAAGGCTTTTTTTTTTTTTTTTTTTCAGTAGTTACTCATATAGTTCTCAGCTACACAAGGCCTGATTTACCTTTTGTTTGTTGGTGTAGAGGTTTAAATACAGGGCAAATTAATTACTGGAAGTACACAATGTCATAGTCTGTTAAATGAAAAGATGTCCATTGTTTTGAGGATTTTTATGTTGGTTTGAATCCTATTGGAATAAACCAAAGAGTTTCAAGCTATGGATTAGTTTTGCTTCAGGAGAAAACTATACAGAGCCTTTATAAATAGGCTATTGGTTTTCCCTTTATAAGCTAGCTAAAACACATAAAAGGCTGCATTTGTTTTCATCTAATTACAGCACATCAGGGAAAATGTACCATTTTTGAGAACCACTCCATAATTCTGGTCATGTCTCATAAAAGACAGAAATAATCCCTTCAAATAAGTGGAAAAAAAAAAAAAAATGACAATGTCTGAGAGGCATTCAATGAAAAAAATAAAATTTTAAAAAAGAGGGTAATTGGGATAGATAATTGATCGCATTTGGACGAATGACTAACTATATTTGTAACAAAAAAAAAAAAAAAAAAAAAAAAATTAAAAAACAGTTTTATTAGAAATGAGAGTTTTTTATCTCTATTAAAATGAGAAAGTATTTTTTCTTTATCTTTACAAGACAGCTGTATATCTGAAGGCCTCTTCAGGGTTTCATTTCAGTCTTCCAGCTCTTGGTGAAGACTTCACCTGTTCCTGCTGTCTCAGCAATAGACTTGGATAAACTTGGAGACACTTCCATGTTGTGCCAGAGCATGAATCAAAATATGATAACAGAATGGCACATGGAAGTTCTCAGGGCACTGGTGTATTGCCAAGAATATTGGCTTTGTACATGCTGCCCAGGAGAGAGCTGTGTGGATGGAAAGAAAACAGGATTTGACATGAGATGTCTTGTGCCCAACTCTAGAGGACATGTTGAAAGTGACAGAGACCTTCTCCACTTAATTGATCTTTGAATCCCGACTTACATGCTCTTGCAATAAAATCAACACCATCTCAGTACCTCTAGAAGAAAGACAGAAAAGAAAGCAAAACTTGGAAGTTTTTAATTAGATGTCTTCCCTCTCAATCATATGGGTGAGCTCATCTGAAAGCTGTTTTAATTTCAAGTTTACCCATATTAAATCACTAAGGAAGCTCAGTCAGATTTTCACAGTTGTGTCAGAGCCTAAGTGAAAACTGCCAGAATACTCCTGTGTTGTTGTTTGTTTCTAATGGATAGTGAGGAAGTACCATCTGCTTTCTACTATTTTCAGGCATTGCTCAAGAGTGAAAAAGCTTTGTCAGCACACAGATCTTGAAGTATAAAGGAAGACATTGGTGGAGCTATGCCAAGATAGTCTGCCTTCTGAAAATCAGGGTCTTTTGCATCAACAAGTTGAGCACATGGAGGCATAAAATTGTCTGTCATGGTATTGGACCTCCTTCAGAACACGTTCACCTTGGCTACTAACTACTGTCTGTGATATACGAGGAAAAAGCACATCACTGTTGTCATAATATCATTATGCAATATATAATAGCTGGAAGGACCTTTTTTAGTATATTCTGTGTTCATCAGCTATGTGTATACTAATGTTAATCATAGAACCATAGAATCATTTAGGTTGGAAAAGACCTCTAAGATGAAGTCCAACTGTTAACCTAGCACTGCCAAGTCTACCACTAAACGATGTCCCTAAGCATCACATCTATAAGTCTTTTAAATACCTGCAGGGATGGTGACTCAATTATTTCCCTGGTCAGCTTCTTCCAGTGCTTCACAACTCTTTCAGTGAAGATTTTTTTCCTAACATCTAACCTAAACCTACCTTGGCACAATTTGAGGGCATTTTCTCTTATCTTATCGCTTGTTTGGGAGAAGAGACCAACCTCCACCTCATTACAGCCTCCCTGGAGGTAGTTACAGAGAGAGTGATAAGGTTGCCTCCAAGCCTCTCCTAGGCTAAATAACCTCAGTTCTCTCAGCCACCTCTCAAAAGGGTTGTTTCATTGCCCTTTTCTGGACATGCTCCAGTACCTTCTAATTTTCTAACACAGTTATAGTTGTACTTTTTGTTCTCTGTAGTTGTCCTGTGGTGCTTTTACTCAGCTGGGCAGCTTGGCTCCACCACAACTGCTCTCTCACTCCCCCTCCTTAAAGGGAAAGGGGCAGAAAATATGATCAAAAGGGCTTTAGGGTTGAAATAAGGACAAGGAGATCACTCAACAGTGGGTTGCAGGGGGGCAGCCTGCTCCACCAGGGGCCTCACATTAATATAATATTGAGCATGCCTCTGAATACTGTGTATTTATTTATTGTCCTTAGTGCACAGCTACTTTGATTGGCTAAACATTTAGTGGAAATGTTGGCTACTGATTGTTCTGTGGCTGATCCATTAGTAACACAACTCCTTTTGCTCATTCTTCTTTAGAATAACCACTTTCAATCATCCTTTAAATTTATTCATCAGCTACATGTAATTCACTTAAGCAGTAGCTGTTCCTGAGCTGTCTTGATGAGACTCTGCATGTGTTATTTCTCCTAGTAAAAATTATCCATGAGTTTTTTTCTCCACAGCAATAGGGATGCTTTTGAGCTACATAGTGTTTCTTTGACATTAGAAGTTTTTTGCTCTAAGGATCTGTTCTGCTGGTGGAATTAATGATTCCTTTTCATAGTAATTCCTCTACAAACAACATGAATGCGTACGTGCTACCCCAGAGACACTTTTTTTTTTTTTTTTCCCTTGTGTAAATCCCATTTTCTGGCCACATTCAATGCTTCTACTCTATCATCCTTATTCAACCATAGGCTCCAGATCATTGCTTGCTCCCTCATATTATACATTGTCTGACTGTGTTCACATGTAATTTTGTAGAAGATGTCATGACAAAAAGGGAGTCAACAAAATTAGGGAGACCTAGATTCTAGGATTAATGGCAAATAGGATTAATGGTACTTCTGTGATTTAGAGGTATAGTTCTTGTTCTCAAAAAGATTGCAGAGATACCTGTGGAAATCAAGATGGCAACAGGTGTCTTCCTGGCAATTTAAAAAAATGCTTAAATTTCACAGAATCACATAATGGTTGAGGTTAGAAGGGACCTCTGAAGATCTTCTAGTCCAATCCCCCTGCCAAGCAGGATCATCTAGAGAACATTGTGCAGAATGGCATCCAGGTGGGTTTTGAATATCTCCAGAGAGGGAGATTCCATAACCTCTCTGGGCAGCCTGTTCCAGTGCTCTGTCAACCTTGCAGTAAAAAAATGCCCTTTCATATTCAGATGGAAATTTCTGTGCTTCAGTTTGCGCCCATTGCCTCTTGTCCTGTCGCTGGGCAAAACTGAAAAGAATCTGGTTCCTTCCTCTTGACAGCCTCCCTTCAGATATTTATATGCATTAAATACTTAAATTATTTTCCTGAAGTACATGTTAGGTTTGTTTGACAAGTACTTTGGAGCTTGGGGTGGGTGGAATGGATGCTTTATGGACTCTTATAAGGTCAGTATTTAACTTATCTAACTTCAATCATCTAAAAGTTAGTCATGTAGTCTAAGCTAGTCATCAAACTTCTTCATAATCAGTGGAAAGACACAAGCTTCATTAACAGATGAAAAAAAAAAAAAAAAATCTATCTCCCTTGGACCTTAAAGGGAATTAACATGGCTGGCCTAATTTTCAGTGGATAAAATCAGGTGGTATAAATCCTATTTTTTTTGGCAGTTCCATATTTGCCTTTGGTAATGGGGCACTGATCTTAGAGATCAGCTTATTTCTTCCAGCCCTTATTGTCTAACTTGGCTGTTTTAGAAAACCCTACAAGTTTGCCATTAAGCACAAACTATGTTTAGAAATCTTGTCTCTGAATAATGCTAAGATGTCCTGATGCAGGCCATATGTAAAGTGGGGAACATCATGAGTTCACCTTCCTTGATTTTCACATATGAAAATTTTCTCCAGGAAGATGCAACTTCAATATTATTGTCCATATGCTGATGTCAGCTGATTCAATTTGTTACTGCTAATGTACAAAGACAGTAGTTTTGTCACTAAGTGAGAATATATTTTTAATGTGAAACCACAGTATTGCCTAAGGCCTAGTCATGCTAAATTAATGATATAATGGAAGAAATGCAGTGAAGTGCAGAGGGACAAACAAATAAAGTGGATGTTGTTGTGTGAGTTTACTATAGACTACCCAGACACAATGACGGTGCTGATTAATTTTTCTTTAAGGAACTAAGAAATACCTCTAGATCAGCCGCCCTTATCCTCATGGGTGACTTCAACTTGCCAGACATGAACTGAGAATACCAAATAGCTGATACAAACAGGTCCAGGAGATTCCTAAAACACCTTGATGATAGCTTCTTTGTACAGGTACTAAAGGAACCACCTAGGAAAGGTGCTCTTCTACATTTGTTGTTTGTAAACAAAGAGGGTTTGTAGGTGAAGTGGTGATTAGTGGCTGTCTTGGCTATAGTGACCGTGAAGTAGTTGAGCTTAAAATCTTTGGTAATAGGAGGAAAACTGTCACCAAAACCTCAATGCTGGATATTAGGAGAGCAGAATTCAGGTTGCGAAGGGAACTAGTTAGTAAGGTCCCCAATGAAACTGGTTTTGAAGACGTTGGGGTCCATCATTTCTGGTCAATTTTTAAGTACCACCTCTTAAGAGCACAGACACAGACAATTCCATAATGTCAGAAGTCAAACAGACTGGGCAGAAGGTTGGCTTGTTTGAGCAGGGATCTTCTAGAGCTTAGATGGAAAAAGAAAGTCTATGGCCACCATTGGAAGTAAGATCGGGAGACATGAGAGAGAAAACATTGGTCTGTTACTTGATGAGGATGGTCAGCTTGCAACAGGGATGCAGACAGAGCGGAGATGTTTAATGCCTTATTTGCTTCTGTCTTCAACACTTATGATAGATCACTCTGTGACCTAGTGATTGTCCAGCTCTTCTCTGCACTGGTGCAGCCTCACCTCGAGTACTGTGTGCAGTTTTGGGTGCCACAATATAAGGTCATAAAACTATCAGATAGCCCAAAGCAGGGCTACAAAGATGGTAAATGGTCTGGTAAATGGTCTGGAGGACTAGATGTATGAGGAGTGGCTGAAATCACTTGGTTTGTTCAGCCCAGAGCAGAGCAGGCCGAGGGGAGGCCTCATGGCAGCCTGCAGCTCCCTCACGAGGGGAGTGGAGGGGCAGGCGCTGAGCTCTGTTCTCTGGGGACAGTGACAGGACCTGAGGGAACGGCATGGAGCTGGGACAGGGGAAGGTCAGGCTGGGTGTTAGGGAAAGGTTCTGCACTGGGAAGTGGTCATGGCACTGAGCCTGATGGAATGCAGGGATGTTTGGACAATGCTTTCAAACATGGGGTTTGATTTTGGGGTTTTCCTGTGTGTAGCCAGGAGTTGGAGTCGATGATCCTTGTGGGTCTCTTCCAATTCAGGTTGTTCTGTGATTCTCTGATTCTATGATACACTCGCTGATTTCACACTGTGCTCACATAAGGGCCCATCACAGGAGTAGGAGTTTAGCTATTGCTTTTATGGTCCAGTAGCTACTGGATGATTGTTCTGTTTTTCTGGTGAGACTACTTTGACAACTAGTCATCCTTTTAGCATAAAGATATCTTGACAGGTGGACAATATATAAAGAAATAGAGAAGGTAGGGAAATATATATATATATATATTTATTTTTTCCAAAGTACATCATCATCAAAGCTCAGAAATTTCTTCAGACTATCAGGAAAGAAATCTTACAAAGGGCTGACAACAGATAATTTCTGTTCAGTCACTGGAAAATGAAAGTAAGGATATATTTGTACAGTGTTTTATGGAAAAAATAATAAATAAATAAATAAATAAATAATCCCTCTCTATATATAATCGATCAAGAGAGTTTTACTTCAATTTCTAACCCACCTGTTTATCCCCCATCATTTTAAGAGCAATATCAGTATTGCTATGATGGGCAACTACAAGGCAAAAAGGAGTCATGCCATTACCAATGTAACACAAAAAGCCTGTAGTGGATTAGAGAATCAAGATCCTCTGGCTTCTAGACTACTATCATTTTCAAAATACCAGCCAATTTCCATCAGAGAAATAAAAATAAAAATAAGTTTCTAAGAAGTTTTTAATATCACAGGTGTTGAGTTGTGAGGAACTGCTTTAGAGCTGAGGGTCTGTAAATGAACAGTCATTTTGGAGAGTAGACACAACGAATCTAATCACTCGTAAGCTGTGTGCCATGTTTTCACTACCTTTGTTCACATGCAGGAACATTTTTTGCCGACAGCTTTATGTAACTGACAGTTTCTCTGTTAGCAATATGCTGCTTTGTGCATGCAACTTGGCGAACAGATAGCCCCTTTTACCACAAACTGGGGGTGAGATGATATAATTTCTGTATAAAGATATCTTCTGTTAAAGTGAACTCCGCTGAGTGTGAGTATTCTTTCTAGTAAATATTTTAGAATGCATTTTTACTGCCCAGTCTGTTTAAACCCTGCACTCTATTTATCCATGAATAAAATATTGTAAAACAGCCTACTGTGTCTGTGCTTTAACAGGCTGCAGAAGAAAGACAACGTTATGTTTCTATTCCTTGTTTTGACACTCTGTTTTGGATTTGAAGGCAAGATTTCTGCAGAGGAGAAGTATCTGACCAGGGAGGCTACCAAGTTGTGCAGTTTTGTAGGGATGCTTCCACAAGGTGCTTCTCAGGCCTTCAAATGAGAACCAGTGAGGCCATAGCAGGTGTGATGTTGCCAAGGGAAGAGAAAAGACTGGTGAATTTGTTGTAACATGAGTCTCTTCAGCTTTAGGGAACAACCCCAGAAAAAAATATCATGGAAGTCATTTAAGAAAATTGTATTTTTTGTCATGGAAGTCATTTAAGCAAATTGTATTTTATTTTTGAGATCTGCACTGTTCTTGCTCTTGCTCTAAGAAAAAAAAAAAAAAAAAGGAAAAAAAAGGAAAAAAATGGAATAAAAAAGAAAAAAGAAAAGAAACGAGGGAGATCAGAGGGAGAGGAAATTGTTAATGTGAGTGGATTCTCACATGAATGGTTTCAAAGTCATAGGCAGGTCATTCTCTGCAAAGTGAAATGAATGTAGATACAGAAACAAACATCTACTTCTCACAAGTGTGATGACCTAAGATTGTATGAGACAAGTACATTTATTGTACTTGAGTACTGTATTGCACTGAAATGATACCTGTCAGATGTCTTTGCCATTATTTATTTATGTCCCAAACAAGGACATTTATCAGTTTATTAATCAGGCATACGTAGAGGTGGAAGTATAATTTAGGCATACATAGAGGTGGAAGTATTTAGTCCATCTCCAAGTTACAAGTGAGATCAAATACCTTGACATTATTCTTGACATATGCATGTTTGTCACATTCTTAAAAAATTCCATTAATAGGCATTCCTCAACTGTTCTAGTTAGCTATTCCAAATGTGAAAGATCAGGCTCATTTCACATAATTTTATATATATTTAGCATAGACATTGACAGCTCAGCCAGTCTCTTATGGATTATTTTTATAGTCTGTGAGAGAAACAGAGATATGGAGGGCACGATTCAGCTAACTTTCTTCAGATGTCTGGACTGGGGTAACATTAATCATATTCTTTCTCCATATCCCTATTGAATATAAGTTGTTTCTAGATGACCAGCTAAAATGGAGACATTCATATCTTTTAGTTGACTCCCACCTTCATCATCCGTATTGCTAAACAGCTTTTCTCAGTATCTATTCTACATCTCCCAAAGCTGGACACTCTAATCCAAAGAAACTCAAGGTATTGGTGGGTTAACAGTTACCTAAAATATATCCAAAAAGAGCTTTGAATGATTGATTGATTGGTTTTACAGTCACAGCACCATGCTGTGAATTCCTATGTGGGCTGGTGTTCACTGTTACCTCCTCCTGCATATTACCTCTTATTAATCTGTTACTTGTCATTCTAATTGTACATTACAATTTATTTAAAAGTTATTATTCTCATTTCTTTCTTTTTTCTTTTCCATAATGATTGTTGCATTATGCTTTAATTCTATTTGACATGATAGTAGTTATAATTTTAATTAGATCCAGACAAATTTATCTTTATAATCCAACTACCATGTATTCATACACACCTATTTAAATACACACACATTCATGTAAGCAGAAGGATTCAGAAGCACATATCTATTTTATTTATAAGCACACATAAAATTTATACTTATGTATAAGTATACATAAATCTGTGTATATGTACAGAGATGTAGACTGAATAACTAAACTGTACATTTATTTCTATTTCTTTATGGTTTTTTGTTCAATACAAAGCTTGAAAATTAAGCTGGAATAAGAGACTTCAAATACAATGAGTTATGCTTAGCAACACAGCAATGTAAATAGTACTGAAAGCATCGTCTCCTTACACCATTGACTTGGAATGTACTTTTAGTTTTGATTCAAATGTCTGCTCATTTTGAAAATGAAAAATGAGTAGGAAAACATTTTCACTGACGTAGGGACATTCATTTCTTAGAACCCACTGCTACAAAAGCACTGAGTGTTTTTGTCAAAATTATGAAAAATTGTATTCCATTTTCCCTGGGAGATACATATCTTTTGACTGCCCAATTTCTCTTTATGCCCTGCAACATTTATTACTATAGTAACAACATACAGCTCTCTAATTTGCTTGATTGCAGTCTGATAATCAGAGGAAAAAGCAGATTGGTAAAATTTCCAGTAAGATATGAATCTTTATACTTAAAAATTTGTCTGGGAAGGAACATTCTGTTCTCTGTTGTCGATACACAAAAACGATGCCATTTTATTTTTCGTGCTCAGCAAGACCTGATGGAAGAAAAAACAAAATAATTCTTCTGTCTTTTACCTTTTATTCATTTAAGTTCTGCCACTCTGAGTATGAAACTTCCCAAAAAACTTGATACGTTAATATTTCCTGATATATCAGATTTTCAAAACAACCAGTGCTTTCCTAGCACCCATCCCTTCAATACAATGTTCTTTATTTTGTTCTGTTTTGTTTGAATTTATCTTATTTTTGTTGCAACACTTGCAGCTCCAAAATTCAAGGTGCAATTTAATTTTTTTTTTTCTCTTCAAACTCCACATATAAGGCCTCGTATTTTTTTTTTCTTTTTATTATTTGGCAATGATCTGGGGCTAAGTGAAGTGGATTTATCAAGTTTTTGCTGCATCCTTTGCTCTACCGCTAACCTTGAATATAACATGTCATTTGTATATTCATTCTCCAGTGCTTTCAAAATGTTTGAAAGATCAGGCTTGTGCCAGCTAATTTGAACAGCCTAAATAGAATCATAGAAACATTTAGGTTGGAATATACATTCAAGATCATCAAGGGATCTAGATAGGCTGTATCAACGGGCCAAGTCCAATCACATGACATTCAACAAGAGTAAATGCCAGGTCTTGCACTTGGATCATAACAACCTGATGGAGCAATATAGTCTTGGGGATGAGTGGCTGAAAAGTTGCCCAGCAGAAAGGAGCTGGGAATGCTGGGTGGCAGCCAGCTGAACATTGGCCAAAATGGCCAAGAAAGCCAATGGCATCCTGACCTGCATCAGAAATAGTGTGTCTAGAAAGACTAGAGAAGCAGTTGTCCATTTGTACATGGTACTGGTGAGACCACACTTCAAATATTGTGTTCTGTTTTGGGCCCCTCTCTAGAAAAATGATATGTAATTGCTTGAGTATGTGCAGAGAAGAGCAACAAAGCTGTTGAAGAAACTAGAAAACAAGACATGAGCAGAGACTGAGAGAATTGGGTAGTTAAGTCTGGAGAAGAGGAGGCTGCAGGGAGAACTCATCGCTCTCTACAACTACCTGAAAGGAGGTTGCAGTGAAGTGGGTGCCAGCCTCTCTTCTCAGGAGACAAGTGGTAGGACATGAGGAAATGATCTAAGTTGCACCAGGGGAGGTCTAGGTTGAACCTTAGGAAGAATTTATTCCTGGAGAAGGTGGTCTAGAACTGGAAAGGGCTGAGGGAAGTGGTGGAGTCCCCATTCCTGGAGGTATTTAAGAGTTGTGTGGATGTGGTTCTAAGGGACATGTTTTAGTGACGGGACTCAGTGTATCAGGTTTATGGGCCCTTAGTGTCACAACATGGCACTAAATGCCATTAAATAGCACAAAAATATTCCCATAGCAGAAGTGTAGACGAAGCATGAGCAGATGCTTGGTTTAACTGCTCAGAGGGACTGACATGGTGGCACAAAATGCTTTGGCAATCTGTGGACCCCATCTCATTCTGTGAAGAGAATGATGCACAAATTGGTTATCATTAATGCTAGTGGAAATTTCAGATAAAGCAATCATAACAGAGACAGACAGGTCATTCTACTAGCTGTGCATACCAGATTGCAGATGCTACACTTTGTGCATCTTCAAACTGTCAAGCAAATGTATCTTTTATTATTTCCTGCTTATATCAATTTTCGGGCAAAAGTCACTTTTTACAGCTATAAAGATCTTGGTCAAAATATAGCCACTTCCACATTCATTTTAAAGCATACAGAACATTTTTGCCCCACTAAAGCTCAAATCTCTCTTTGTGAATCAGTACTATTCAGACTTCTTAAATCAGAAAACCATTTCATAAGTTATTTTTCACTTGAATATAATGTGAGATACTGCTATCCTGGAAATGTAAAGCAGGAAATGAATTATATTTTGCTTGAGAGGAAAGTATTTTTGATAGAAAAAAAGAACTCACTTGCCTAGAGGTGCTATTATGTCTGTTAAAACCAAAGCACTTTTCAGTTACCCTTAAAGTAGTATAATATGCACACAGCAAAAATTATAAGCAGAAATTCTGTCATTTCCTCTCTAGTGTAATTCATTCGCAGTATCCATCTCCTCTAAACTCATTATATACTTGATAATAGAATACTCAAAATCAAACACATGATAGTTTTTTGCTACAGCTTATTATGGCTTTAAAGACATCAAAAGAGTAAGAAAAGCAGAAATCACAGACTTTTTGAGTAAGCTGATTTGAATTCACTCCACCAACACAAGGATCAAAACAACGTGTGAAATTGATTAGGCTTTCTTTTTTTAAAAAAAAAAAATATATATATATATATATTTCAATTTCATATTTGCAAGTGTGATTTATGTTATGATTTCCATAGTAATGGACACAGTTTGCACTTTAGGATAGGATAGGATAGGATAGGATAGGATAGGATAGGATGGGATGGGATGGGATGGGATAGGATGGGATGGGATGGGATGGGATGGGATGGGATGGGATAGGATGGGATGGGATAGGATAGG
>CM021698.1:3881573-4032079 GCA_011074415.1 Stictonetta naevosa
TTCCAGAAGAAAGAGGTACTTTCACTTGGATTTCATATGCTTTCTGAGTTTAACAGCAAAAAGCTAGAGTTTGTATATGAAGGTATAATCCAAAGCTGAGTTATGTATTTCTTGATGAATTTTGGAAGATGTTCTTCCAAAAGCTTGGATGTGCATTTCTGTGTATAAGTACATCAAATCTGCACTAATTAGGTATAGAAGATATTTCACAACTGTGAGCAACTTGGTTTTATATGGGTAAATCTGTAAAATCCTTAGTTAACTGAATAATCCTGTTGGAGAAAAAAAAATTAAAATAATTTAAAAAAAAAAAAAAATCCAATAATGTCCATCTTTCAGCTGGGAGGAAAGGAAAAAGATTTTTAGTGTACACAGTGGTACTATGAATTAAAAATAAGCTGTATGGTAGTTATTAGCCCTAGATAGTTGCTTTGGATACCAAGGAACATTATTGTATCTGTTTATGTAATGTGAGCAATGGAATTAAGATTTCATGAACATAGTCTAATACTCAAGGGAGGCTAATAAATATGCGTAAGTTAGGAGCAGTAGTTTTAATAAGATTACTTAGAAGCATTTCATCGTCTTTTAAAACCCAAGTGGTATTCATTTACCCATGAAGTGGTATTGTCTGATAAAACCAAAATTATTTAACACTACACTACTTTGTTGTTTAATGCTGTGAGAATATAGTGCTTCTTTAGAGTTTAACTGAAATGGTAACTATTAATAAATGGTAACTATTAATAAATCTGGTTTTGCTTGTCTTTCCTTTCCAGGAGATCTTTAAAATACTTATATATTTATATTGAAATAATTTTATGTAAGGGACAGACCCTAAGCTGGACATCACTTTTTTTTTTTTTTTTTTTTCTACTCAGGACACAGACTAGCTATGCTAATTTACTTTAGGTGAATGGGCTTGAATGTTTTAAAACAATTAAGTCTCTGAAGACAAACGGGCAGCACAAAGGCTTCTTCTGTAATCTCTACAACTCCATATTTGAGAATTATCTACAGAAACACTTTCTTCAGCTGTTTTCCACATGAACTCTGGCTTAAAATTAAAGAACAGATCAAAATGTTTCTGGAATACTCAATCTTGTCATGAGGAATTGAAAAAAAAATAAATAAATCCGAGAAAGTGTTAATAAATCTCCAATGCAGAAACTTCTTTCTTGTTCTCAAAAACTCTAAGCACCCAAACTGTCTATACATAATTATTTTTTCAACTTGGCTTCTTGGCATAGTAGACTTAAACCAATTGAGTTCTGGGATTATGGAAATTTACTGGGAGATTCATGTTATCTATTCACAGCATCTTAAAAAATACTTGTATCTAGTCTAAATTGTCTCTGTAACAGTAATTGGAAAGAGACCACTATCTTTAGAGGATCATCATGTTATATCTACCAACTCCATAAAGATGTTTTGGATACACTGCAAAACTTTATATTGCAATAGGTTTCTATATTGGTACCAATATTTTATTGTTGTATGAAAAACTGAATATGAGCCAGCAATGTGCACCTGCAGCCCAGAAAGCCAGCCATATCCTGGGCTGCACCAAAAGCAGCGTGGCCAGCAGGGTGAGGGAGGGGATTGTACCCCTCTGCTCTGCTCTCATGAGACCCCACCTGCAGCGCTGTGGTTGGCTCTGAGGCCCCCAGCATAAGAAAGACAGGGACCTGTGTGGAGTAATTGCCTAAAGTGACTAGGAAAATTAAACTAATATTCACATTTTAAAGAAAATGTCCAGCATTGAAGAGGCTTTCAGGGTAGGGTGTAGCTGCATTATGTGAGCGTTCCCTAGGCTCCCACCCTTAGATGTTACCACACTAAGGGAACCTGGTGTGCTAACTCTAAGGAACAGTAGAGAGTGTAGAGTGGAGTGGAGAGACCACGGCTAGGCTCTGTGACAAGAGGGGGACTCGATTTTTCTTGGGCACACCGAGACTGATAAGCTGCACATTTGCTACCCTGAGCCAAAGACCTGTCATGTTTCTGACAAAATACTGTATTCTAGTGAATTTTTTCTCATTATAATATCATTATAATACCAAAGTACACCTCCATCGCAAAAGCTACCTGCCTCCAGGTTGCAACCACACCTCACTGAGAACATGCTCTGAATTTCTCAGAGCCTACACCATTAAACGAATGTGAGAAAACATTTCACCAATCATAACTAAGATACACTTGACCAGAGTCATTCAAGCTCCACCTAAAATACGGAAAATAATATAAATTGGCTTAAGAAAGAGGGGATGTTAGGGAAGATACCATCATCAGGGGAGATACCATCACAAGGACCTCCTGACTTCTCCTGCCAAGAAGGCAAGGGGGATACTAGGGTTTGCTGGGACAAGTGTTGTCAGCATGTCAGGTGAAGTGATCCTGCCCCTCTAATCAGCCCTGATAAGGCCACATCTGGAGGGACACATCCAGTGCTGGACTGCCCAGTACATGAGAGACCTGGAGCTCCTGCAGAGAATCCAGCAGAGGGCTACAAAGATGATTAGGAGAGCCGAGCATCTCTGTTAGGAGGAAAGGTTGTTTAGCCAGGAGAAGAAAAGGCTGAGAGGGGATCTTCTCCCTGTATTGATAAGACTCCTGTTATCCACTGCACTCTTTTTGATGGTACCCAGCAACAAGACGAGAAGCAATGGGCGCAAACTGCAACACAGCAAGTTCAATCTGATGAGGAGAGAATAAAACCATGTTTACTGTGGGAGTAACAAAGTGCAACTCCAGACCTGAGAGATCCTGGGGGAACAGCTCCATGAGACTGAGTGGGTCATTGGAAGCCAAGCAAATGTAGAGTTGGAGGACAGTCCCTGTGCCCAAGGAGCAGCTCATCTCTCTGGCAAGCAAAACGGCCCGAGAGAGCCACTCCCAGGAAAGGGGCCTTCAGCCCCCCCGACCCTCTCCTCCTCCTTCCACATGAGGGCCTCTTTCAGGCCACACAAGCCCCCTCCCAACACGGCCATGATGGGCCTGGGGCATGGTGTGCCATCACAGGGGCCATCACAGAGGCTTCCTGATGTCACTGTGGATTCTGCACCCCTGCTTTGCCCTGAGGCCTATAAAAGCCCCTGTGCCTGGCCCACCACTCGCTGATCTCCCAGGCCCTCTAGCGACTGGCAACCATGGTTGGCCTTAAGAGGTCCTGGGACGACAGCTGCCCACGTCTTCGTGGGACCACTGCGAGTTGGGTGATTGAATCCAATCAGAAGTGGAGGTGGAGGAGTGAGAGTGCAGGGGGAGCGGCCGCAGCGGACGGTGTGGAGCCCATGGAGGTGGATCCACCTGCGGAGGCCAAAGAGCCAATGGAGGTGAATCCACCTCCAACCTCTCTGATATGGCACAATGTCATCATGCCAGGGCTCCCACCTGCGAGACCACAACATCGTCATCGCAGAACCGCCTGGACTGCTCCTTACTCCAGGCCCTGCCTCTGCCTCCACAACTAGGGGGGAGAGGCCCTCCATTTACCATCTGGCAGGATTGACTGCACGATGGCCTCTCCTCCCACCCCTGTCCCCCATCCCCACCTCTTGCGCAGAGGTGTCATCCCTCCTGCACGGAGTCATCGGCAGTGGGCAAGAGCGCACTTGGCTTCCTTTGGGCTGCTGCACCAGAGCAGCAGGAGAAGCCCTCTGAAGGCCACGCTGGGCATGGGGTGTCTCTGTCTTGAGGACAAGAAGGCTGCCCAGCAGGTGCTTGAAGATGAAGCCGCGCCCAGCATGGCAGTGCACAGAGAAAAGCAGCAGATCCCTCAAAACAGTGACACAGACAGCTGTTCTGAAGAAGCACAAGTCTTCAGGTCTGCCAGGAGGAAGCGCAGGAGTGCAGCCTAAAGTCCAATCAAGATGCTTGGTTATAAGTTCTTCCCAAGACTGGGCAACAAACGGATAAAATAATCCCCCAAAAATAAGAAAGACATTGCAACAACAGCCACCATAAGAATAAACAACAGCCAGTGAAAGCACTTTCCTCTCTTCTTTGGTGTCATTTTTGCAGCTGCCCCTTTACTCTGGAGTCCCGTTCTGGTCTTCCCCATAGAGGAAAGATCCTGATGGGTGTGGAGTGGGCTCAGCTCATGGGACCGGAGGGAGTGACAGGCTAGGGCATATGGCATACACGGGCAGGCTGAGGGAACTCCTGTGGTCAGCACGCAGGATAGAAGGCTCAGGGGTGGAGCTGACAGCTGCCTCCAGCTGCCTCCTGGGAGTGGGAGCAGAGAAAATGGTGGCTGTGCCTTCTCTGAGGGGTTCTGGTTCAGAAAGGTGACTGGCACCAGGCCCACGCTTGCAGGTGGAGACAGCTCAGCAAGAAAAAAGGAAAAGGTTGTCCCCACAAGGCTGATCAGACAGAACCGGTGTCCAGAAAGGCTATGGAGTCTTTGTCCGGGAGTACAGCAGACCTTGAGTGCACAAGTCTGGGTGTTTGAATCATGGAATCACAAAATGATTAGTGTTGGAATGGACCTTAAAGATCAGCCTCTTCCCATCCCCATGCCATGGACGGGGACAGCTTCCTCTACACCATCTTGCCTAAAGCGCAGTCCATCCTGCTCAGGAACTGCTGTTCAGGAACCTTCTTTGATCATCATGACCTTGCTAAGAAGACAGATTTATTACGCCTCCTACCTCAGCACTCTTGAAGGTATCCCCCTTTCATTTCTTGGACTTGTGCATGCCCAGCTGCCTTATGCCTTCCCAAACTGTGTCTACATGCCACAGACTCTGCTCTTAGGCTTGGAAGTGGGTGCCTTGAGAGCACACCTTAGACCTGGGACTTGAGGGAAACCATTCTTCCACAGCTGATGGGTCTGCTTTCTTCCTTCTGGTGATCTTTGCCACCTGGCCTGTGCTATTTGAGCTGAAGAAGGGAGCAAAACCAGCCACAGCAGCAGAAAATGTCCTTGGGGGGGAGACAGCAGCTTTACTCATATGTGGATATCTAGACTCTAACACCTAAATTTAGGGGTCTGAGTCTGGAGCATTAAGTTAGAGGACATGAACTGCATACCTAAAAATAGACAGCATAGCTGCTGCAATTAGTGATCTGTCCCTCCTTTTCATGGAAGATATTTCCTTTCATTCTCATTTGAAGGTCTTAAAATTTTACAGTTTTAACAATTCAATAATAGCTTTTAAAGGTTTTGGGAAGAAAGATAAAATGGTGAATTTGGGGATTTCCTCTAAAATTTTATTATGTTTGATAACATCCAAGGGATAATAATTGAAATGGAGGGTTGGTGCAAACAAATCATCAAGCCTGCAATGCATATCTTGTTCATTTAATTGAATGCCATGGCATTTTTAGCCACACAGCGTCTTCTGCTACAGTTTTTTGTCTCTGAAGATTGCTTGAAACCAGATAGCAGAACATTGCTTTAATATTCACTCAGAATCAGAATGGTAAGGTCTAAAAAAAAAAAAAAAGGTAAATGGATGTTGAGGAGCATGCTGGTGACAGGCTTTGTAAAAAGGAGCAGGAATATATCAAGGTCTTTAATTGAGCTCCATCACTCTTAAGATAAATAACATGTAATAGCTTTTTGACAGTAGTAGCTGAGCTGTTTTAAAGAGCCATCTGACAGTAACCACAAGGCTATATTCATTTTCCTCTGACACCTGAAAGCGTTGGACCATTACATGATGACTTAATAGCCTCTCTTCTAAACCACCTTTGACATGTTACAAGACTGTATAAAGAAAAAAAAATAGACTTAGCTAAATTAATGTTTTTAATTTCTATGATATAAATGTAAATTCTCTTGACCTAGATGAGTAAGCAAATGATACTGTCCTTCAACCAAGAAATAGTGGCTGATCATGCATATCATGCTTATCAATTGTGCCGTGTATTGTAAAACAGATAAGTTAATACAGTTGCAGTCTATTGCAGTTTCACCTCTTTGTTGCAGTGGTAGTTATTCACAGTACCGAAGCTTGACAGTAGCAACCCGATGACGATGCTTTACGATGCTTTAACATACTGCCAAAGCTGAACGAATCATGATACTATACAATCTCTGTGTTGAGATGTGAATGACAGCACCACATGCCAAAATATGGAGTAAGATTTCTTGGGAACTATTGGCCAGAACTCATATGAAAATTGTGTTTTCCTTTTTTAAAATATCTTTTTTTTTTTTTTTTTTCAGGATGTAAGTTTCTTAACCTCACCCAAAAAAGTGTCACTAGATCATAATTTATTCTCTAGCAATGTCCATTTCCTATATATATAAGACTCCTTTAAAAACAATGAACTTCTTTTTCCTATTCACAAATAATTTCTCACAGATCTTCATACCTTCTATATTAAGGAAAAAATGCATTAATGTGGAGGGAGTCAAAGACAGTGGGTCAAATACAGATATCTATGCTATAAATGTCTACACTTTATCTTATAAAAAACATCCTTCATTTTCAAAATCAGCCAGGTAGCTGGTCCCCAAACATGCAGTTTTTACAGCAGGAAGAAAGAAGCAGGCAATGATCAATGGCAACCTTCACATTAACAGAAACGGTTCCTTAGGTGATTGCCCTTCTACCAGTCAGCTTCCATGAGCAGATAAATGTTTCCTTCGGGGTATGCTCAGAACCATGTACATTTTGATGACACGGAGCAGCTAAGCATGTAATTCATATTTATGCACTGTCAGGGTTTAAAAACCAATCATTTCTCTAAATCTAGTTGAGGCATATAAAAAGCTTTTGCACCAATTTCAGACTCATCAAATTGAACTGTTCTTTTTCTTTATTTCTTTTTTCCCTCTTTTTCTCCAATAGATTGTTGAGGGGGGAGGGAGAGGGAAGGTGTTGTGGTTTTGTTTCTTTGATTTTTTTTTGTAATTTTTTTTTTTAATCCAATAGTCAGAGCGTTTAAGTCTGTCTCTTAACCAAGGACAGCACAGCTAAGCCTAGATAAGCATGTCCTAACCATTAGGCTATAGTCCAGTGGGTTCTGTAATCTTCCTGCCATTTTTTTTCTTGTTTTCCATGCTAATTAACAGTTACCTGAGCTAGAGAAAGGAGTGGGATTTGCGGTTAGCACATGTACCCAGGAGACAGGAAGCTGCATTTACACCATGCTCCGATAAATGCATACATTACTTACATTAATTGGAAGTGGGACTGAATTCTAGCTCCCTTCCCTCCAGTAAGTGACTAGCCTCTGGGGTTCAAAATTACATTTACTAATCTTTCTCGCTCTCAGTGGTCCAATTCATCCTGAATTATTTCATGCAAAGTAGAGCGGCTTAAGGAGAGAGTGAAAACATCCACCCCACACACACACTACACAAGTCCACAGCAGCAGATTTCTGTTGGCTGGATAACCCTGTGCGTGGGCTTAATCTCTGGAAATACACCAAGATCTCTCACTGTGGAGGGGATGGTTATGCCAAGCATCTTCCCAGGTATAGTGAGGCAGCATTCCCTTCACAAAAGAAAATGCCTTTTTCATATATATATTTTTTAATTTATCAAGAGACTGAGTTATCTAATTCCAGAAGTGTGCATCAGGCTGTGAATTTCCTAGGAGGAAAAGGCAGCTCCCTGCAGTAGGAAAAAAAAAAAAAAAAAAAAAAAAAAAAAAGTAATAATTAAAATAAAATCCTCCAAAGTTGCAGAATTTAAGATACAACCTCCTCTTCTGCATTTCTTATTGCCCAGCCCAGCCAGCATCCTATTGACAGAAGTGGCTTTTTCAGATCTCCTCCTTTTGCCCCTAACTCTGCCTTGGACAGTTTGAATTCTGTTCAGCCACTTGGCTGACACTGTAACAAGTTGCACTGTGACACATTATCCACCTTCACAGATCTGACCCAAGGTGATTTATTAAGTCTCACACAAGAAGTGTGCAGTGGACTGCAGGACTGAACTTGTCTGCTGAATCTTAATGTAGTACACGACCTACTGGATCGTCCCTAATCTGAAGGTTTCACTTCTGAAAATATTAACAGCTAGATGCTCTTCGGTTACATTTTAATATCTCAGAAGGCAGTCATGCACATATTGCCCAGGACAAATTCTGATTTGTGGGATCAGAGACTTAATTAATTTTAGTTTTATGCTTCATGGGTAATGCTTCACTTTGCAATGTGAAATATAACTTAACTCTCCTACGTCATGTACTGATGGTTTCTTTCTTATTTTGACTTGAAGACCTTGCTGAGGTCTTAAAGAGAACTAGTACCTCCCACAATGCTCAAGAGAACTAAGTTTGAATAGCAGTAGTGTCTTATTGGTCTCGATGGAAATAAAGGTAGTTAAGCAGAAGAACTAGTTGGAATGTCTTTAAAAACTTATTTACACTTTATGTTTTGTCATATGAGGGGAGTTTAGCCCTCAAAACTTAGGGACATCCTACAGGTAACTAAAAGTTATTACTATTACAAAATGTTATGATTACTATTACAAGTCTGAACAAACTAACTATGCTTGTATGAGTCTAGTCAAACTGTGTAAATTACATAGCTTGTAGCATAAACATACTAAATGCTAAACTGGAGCCAAGGGATTGTTTTACAATACATAAATAATAATACATAATAATACCAGAGATTGTTTTACAATACATAGGCCTGAGTATTTCTGCTGAGCAGTAATCTGCTAAGCAGATAGAGAGGCAGATGATGGTGCCTGGAGGCAACTGAGAAAGCCAGGGGAATGGTTAGTTGTAGTGTCTTTGCCACCAGATCTGCGTGCAGGGTTAGATGTAACTTGATGAGGCTTTGCTGGTTTCCAGGACAGTAACAGACCTCCAGAATTTGGCACACCAACCTACAAAAGGTGTTACAAAAGAGATGGAGATTACTTAGTTCCTTTTCTAGTCACCTCGTCAGAAAATCAGAGAATTTAAATGGTTATTGCCGTATTCTGTGGGAGGGGCAGTTCCTTATTGCATGCTCTCATTTCTCCCTTCTCCTTATTTTCTTCTATCTCTCTCAAGTGCTGTTTTGTCAAGACATTTGATTCATAACTTAAGAGTGGAGCTCATTAACTACTCAGGGAGTTGGATTTAGCTTCTTGATTTCTGGGCAGGAGCTCAAGCTGGTATTTGCAGAAGCCCCTGGAAACTGAATGCAGTTATGCCGCTGCCAATGATAAATGACAGACAAGATATAAGGAAAAATTTCTTTACTGTGAGGGTGGTCAAATGCTGGACCAGGCTTCCTAGAGAGGTGGTTGATGCCCCATGCCTGACAGTGTTTAAGTGCCATTTGGACAATGCCCTCAATAATATGCTTTAACTTTTGGTTAGCCATGAAGAGGAAAGGCAGTTGGTCTAGATAACCACTGAATGTCCCTTCCAACAGAACAATACTGTTAACTATTCTATTCTATTCTATTCTATTCTATTTCCCCATATCTATCAGATCAGCAACAGATGTTGGTATCAATTTATCTAGAGTATAAGCTGAGCTCTTGCTCGCTTACATGCTGCTCAAGAACTGCCAACACGAAGAGAATATTACACCCTGTGGCTTCTGAACAGACAAAAGGAATGCCAATGACAACGATTCGGTATCTATTTTAAGAATAGTAGGCAGGTTCTCACTGTTTCCTTTGTGCAGTACTTACACTAATAATAATTATAATCTTTAGGTCTTTACCTGTAGAAAGGCAGAAAGGAATCTGCAAATGTGATTATAATTATAATAATAATAATAAAAAGTAAGCTTTTTAGTGTCTGATAAGGCAGAAATGCATATTGTAGCCACGCCATCGGATACAGTGACCCATCCCAATGAGTCATCCCACATGACAGTCCCTTACTCCCCTCACTCCTCCAGGACTGCACAGTGTCATGACAGCCACAAATCTGAAATGCTAGCTGAGATTCCAGTTTTATGCACATGGACAACATTCATCAACATACATATGAAATGACACAATTGTATCATCATTGAATTATCCAAAGTATCTTTATCTTAATAACTTCAGTTCTCAAAGAATCACTAAGTACTGGGAGGAAACTCACCACAATTTTCTCTATCCACTGAGTTAAATTTCAGATTGATTTCAAGAAACACTTTGTTCTTTACAGATTAAAACATCAGATTCTGAAAGGCTCATCTGGAAACAGACAAAATGTAAATAGATCCATTGCCAGAAGGAGCAGGAAAGAAATTTTAAGTAAAATTTATGTGTACATTTTCTTATATACCTTTTTCTACTGCAGTGAGTAACTGCTGGTGGATAATCAGTGTGGATTATCTCAGCAACTTCTTAGATATTTGATAAGCTGTTTCACAGAGTAATGATTTCAGTCTGGGTGACAGTTAAATAACCTGGTAAATAACTCTAATCCAGCTGCCAAAAGATTATGTGAATACTATTCAGAGTGGGCCTTCTATGAAACAATTTTTCTTGTGCAAGCAGAAATCTCTTTCTTTCAAACAACAAGCAATCTTTCTTGTTGAAGACATACCTTAGTTTATCCACTGCATACTAAGCACTTTCTATATACTTAAAATGAATCATAGGAGCATAAAATCATAGAATCTCAGAATGGTTTGTATTGGAACGGACATTAAAGGTCATCTAGTTCCAATGCCCGTGCCTTGGGCAGGGACACCTCCCACCAGCCCAGGCTGCCCCCAGCCCCATCCAGCCTGGCCTTGGGCACTGCCAGGGATGGGGCAGCCACAGCTCCTCTGGGCAGCCTGGGACAGGGCCTCACCTCCCTCATTGGGAAGTATTTGTTCCTTATATCTAATCTAAATCTCCCCTCTTTCAGTTTAAAGCCATTTCCCCTTGTCCTATGACTGCACCCCCTGACCAAGAGTCCCTCCCTAGCTCTCCTGCAGCCCCCTTTAGGCCCTGGCAGGCCGCTGTGAGGTCTCCCCGGAGCCTTCTCCTCTCCAGGCTGAACAACCCCAACTCCCTCAGCCTGGCTCCACAGCAGAGGTGCTCCTGCCTCTGAGCATCCTTGTGGCCTCCTCTAGACTCACTCCAACAGGTCCATGTCCTTCTTGTGCTGGGGGCTCCAGAGCTGGGCTCCAGGTGGGGTCTCACAGAGCAGGGCTCCAGGTGGGGTCTCACAAGAGCAGAGCAGGATGGCACGAGCAAAGCATACCATCATAGAGCAAAGCATGGTTGGCTTTCTGGGCTGCCCCACGTAACAGTCTTTTAAAGTTGTACCTGTCAAAAGGAAAGGTGTACATTCATGTTTGCCTCTACTCTGGTTAAAACAAAAAGAAAAGGACTTAAATCTCAGCAGGAATTGTTTTAGGTAGTTACAAACGCATTAGTTAAAAAGCTTGCTAGTAAGAAGGTCCTCCAGACAGATTACAGTATTTTAATTTCTGGATTTCCTGAAGAGCAGACTGTATATCTCAAATAATTATTTAGGTAAGCAAGGCCTGTCTTGATGTAGGAATATAAACTAGACAACCACTTGAGGCCCTTTCAAACTATATTTTCAATATCTTTTGGTTTTGTGCTTAGCAGCAATGAAAAACTAGAGGGCATGTCTATCAGGACATGGAATTCACTGAGAGAAAATTGAAGAAAATCAGAACACAGGCTGTGCAGAGAGCTTCAAAACAGAGACAGCTGAATTATGTGTTATTGATACATGATTCAAAATGCACAATAATCATTTTGGAGAGTCTTTATAATTTGAAATTTCATGTTTATGTGAGCTTACAAATTCCTGTTATTATTCCTTCGTCTCCTCAATTACTTTAACACCACAGAGCAAATAAATTGTTTTTTGTTTTTGTTTTTTTTTAGACTACTTGGAAGGTGCTTGACAGCAATACGCTTGATTTACAGAAGCAAAGGAAAGCTTTTCTGACATGCCAGAATGTGTACAATCATTGAGTTTTTCTCTCTGCTCTCTGATCACCATTACACTGAGGACTGTTTTTTTCCATAAATAGCAATCTTGAAGACAACAGGTCTAACATGAGTGCCAGAAGAAATGTGGTAGGATAGGTAAGCACCCATCTGAGCAGGACTCCATCCACTTGATTAATAAGTAGAGAGATGATTTGTGCAATGTATTAATGAAAACAGCTGTTGACAATGATATATATGAATGGTTGGATCTGTAATTAAGTCCTGATTAATTACATGCCAAAGAAAAATAAAATGCTTAACTTTAATATACAAAATCTTTTGGAGATGGAAAGAGAGAAAGGAATTTTACTACACTGATGTTCCATTATGCTTCTTTCAACTGTCCCTGCTTCAGATCATCTGAATATTAATTGTTCTCATTTTCATTGTTTTCATTTCCATGCCACCTTCACTTTCAAGTGAGGGAATAGTAGTAGGCTGACCCATCAAGCAAAGAAAACTCCTGATGCTCAACTGTTCTGAACAGTTCCATGTTGTTATTAGCTGAAAATATGCCTTACAAAACAATGTTTAATAAAAGATGATAACCAGGTAGGTAGTAGGAAGGTAGGTACGTAGATAGATAGATATACAGACAGACAGACAGACATTTTGCTATGCAGAAGACATGAATAGGTAGATAGGCAGACAGGCAGGCAGATGAATAGATCTGCTGCTCCTTAATTGTTTCAGATGCCAAAATTACAAGTCTTACAAACTGACTGATTGATTATCTTCCTCTGAGAACCTTAATGGTTGTAATAATAGTTGGGGTCAACCTGCCAGCAGTTGCTCAGGAAAAGTAATTAATCTGGTTCATACCCTTACCCAGGGGAAAATAAATAATGTATATATCTTCCATTCGTTGTCTTTCACAGGCATACTTCCCCAGGTTCTGGAGCACTCTCAATCTAGACACGGTGTAAGGGTTTCTTTATGAAAGGACATAGAAACTTAAGGTCTGTGAATGCTCAGAAACAAAATATCAATCAACTGAAAATGAAAACAATTCATAAACCTGAAGTCCTCTTCATTTTTGCATTTGTACTCTCTAGTATCTAGAGGAAATCACATTCTGTGAATGTCCCATTCTCACACACTACAAACTGCATTTGTGGGTTAAGAATAATTTTGGGAACATCTATCATGTTGGTTTGGGTAGAAAGATGAGATGGAAATCAATTCATCTAAAAACTAAGTGTCATTTGCAAGTAACATTTTTAGGCTGTCTCTAGTCAGTGGAGACATACAGACACTTCCAGATGTCAACTCAATCTCCCTTAAGGTGTGACTAACAGAGATTAGATTATATACACGTGGGACGTTCTAGATTTTATTTCACTGTATTTCGTTTTATTCACTATAGAGGATTGACACAATGAGCTTAGATTTGGTTTCTAGCTTCCAAGTAGCTAATGGAAGGTAAAAGAACTTCAGTTGCTTACTTGTTTTGTTTGGACTAATTTATTTTCATCACTCACTAAGTCCTCTTTTATAACTATGAAGGCCTCCTGCACATAATCTTCCTACTGCCATTTCCCACAGCCTTCCCTGAAGCAATGTCTAAATTTTGCAATGCAATCTAAACGGAAGGTTTTAAGCCTGTCCACAGCAATTAGCAGTATTAGTTTAATTGCTACACAGTCTGATTTATGCATCAAAACCAGTTATGAACCTTTGAAAAATCTCTCCCGCCAGGAGTACAGGAATACAAACAAATAATATTTTCTTGCAGGAATGCAGGAATACAAACAAAGAATATTATCTAATTCAGTTCCTCTGTCATTTAAGAGGACTCGACACTGCAGTGATGCTCTATGGGACCATGAATTTGGATTAATTCTTCTGCAATTTGCATGCATAATTAAACAGCTTGCCTTCATTGTCTAAGCATTGTCATCAGTGTTTGGGTTTATGTTCAGTTCCCTTACAAGGCTGCATTTTCTTTGCACAGATTTTAAATGGAATACCTCATAAAACATGTTTCTGCTGTTTCAACTTCTGCTGCTCTTATTCTCTCTGTCTTTGCTTTTCCTCAGTCTCTGAAATGCTTTCATCTTCATCCTCTTGAGAGTGAGAGACTAGAATGAAGTCTTGCTTGTTGCTTCTAACCTCCAGAAAGACATTAAAAATAAATTTATATTTTCTCATCTGTAACAATAGAAAAACGTGTTTCCATAGTAGCAACAATACCATTGGAACAGTCCTCACAGATCCCATTCAGCTCAGCTGGTAGAGCCCTGCCTTATCCTATGGCATGGCTGGAGATCACAAACGCCTACATCTTTGTCATCCAGCAAGGGGCAATAGTCCCAGTCACTAATTTCAGTCTCTCCTAGGATGCAGTTTCCAGAAATAACCAGGAGATCAAAAAAGAGACAAACACCTAAATTAGTGATTGAGAATGGTAATTATATCTAAGTCAGTATGATCCAAAGAACAAGCTGTCATACTCTCTGGCAGCTCGTGAAAACTGTTAAGTCTTTTGTCTTCCTCACTAAACTCTTACTCCCCTGGGCATCTAGCAACTGGTCCATATCTACCACCTTGAGTAATCCAAGGCATCTCAAGTGACACAGAGGCCTCTGTAGACAACCGGATCAAGTCCTTGACACTAATCTCACTTTTTGAGGTAGGATTTAGATCTAAATACAGACATCTAAATTTAAGTGTCTACAATACATGCTAGTATACTGGGTTTACAAGTCAAGGTTTTAGCAGTGAGAAGCTGCAGGTGTGGCCTCTGTGATCTGTCAGGTCACAGCCAGCTCCAACTGGCTCTAAAAGGGACCCACTGCTGGTCAGAGCTAAGCAGCAAGTGGTGCTGGTTGGGCCTCTGGGAGAACAGATTTAAGGAAGAGAAAAACAAACAAACAAACAAACAACAACAACAACAGCTGTGCTACAGCAGCTGGGAGAGAGGGGTGAGAAATGTGAGAGAAGCAGCCCTGCAGCCCCCAAGGCCAGTGCAGCAGGAGGGCAGGAGGTGCTCCAGCACTCAGCACAAATTCCCCTGCAGCCTGTGGAGAGGCCCCTGGTGGAGCAGGCTGTCCCCCTGCAGCCCATGGGTCCCACACGGAGCAGATCTCCACGCTGCAGCCCGTGGAGGAGCCCCCGGTGGAGCAGGTGGATGTGGCCTGGAGGAGGCTGCGGCCCATGGAGAGCCCCCGCAGGAGCAGGCCCCGGGCCGGAGCTGCAGCCTGGGGAGAGGAGCCCATGCAGGAGCAGGGGGTCTGGGGGGAGCTGCCGCCCGTGGGGGACCCGTGCTGGAGCAGTTTGCTCCTGGGGGATGGACCCCGTGGGACGGAGCCGTGTGGGAGCAGTTGTTGAAGAGCTGCTGCCTGTGGGCAGCCCCCGCAGGCTCTGTTGGGGAAGGACGGCATCCCGTGGGAGGGATCCCGCGTGGAGCAGGGGCAGAGAGGGACCGTGAGGGAGCGGCAGAGACAAAGCCTCAGGGACTGACTGCAGCCCTCATTTCCTTGTGCTGCTCACAGGGAGGAAGGAGAAGAGGGTGTATGAGGAGGAGAGTGTTTTTAGTTTGCTTTTAGTTTCTCAATGTTCTGGTCTGCTCATGATAGGTAATAAATTAGATTAATCTCCCTTATGCTGAGTCTTTTTTTGACCATGACAGTAACTGGAGAGGGTTGTCCCTTTCCTTATCTCAATATATGAATTTTTTATTCATCATATATTCTTCCCCTGTTCTTTTGAGGAGGAGGAATGAGAATGGTATGGTGGAGCTTAGCTAGTCACTAGCATGAAAACACCACAGCTAATTGTAGGGCTTGAGTCAGCTGCTTGTGCAAATAGAATATTCTAGAACAGTTTCTCTTTTCTGACCTAGGTCCCATCTGTCAGTCCCGTAGAACTGTCCTGGAAACCCTAAAGCATCTCATATGATGAGCATGTTATATAATATTCATGTAACGGATGACTATACTTGGGCAACTGAATCACATCTTTAGACACCACCTACTTAGCTCCCCCCGTGACACATAACTCCACTCACACGTCTCGTCAGGCCACAGGTTTCATGCAGCTCCGGTGTGATATTTTTGAACACATCTATTTGTAAATATCTTAATCCTGCTGTTCGTGTATGAATTTTACAAGGTTAAGTTTAGCTGATACTAGTCCCATCTCTAGATAATACAAGAACACTTACACTCCTTTATGAAGCTGGATATAAGTGCTAATAACAACAAATTATTATTAATGGATTAGTAAGAAGAAAATTCTCAGCAGCACTAGAATGCAGGACGACACAATTCTTCTCCATCTCCTTTAACAAAATATTTAAAGACTGGTTCTCTTGGTCTGACACAGGTGTCCTCTTGGTTGTTTTTATGAGCTTGGAGAGACAGGCATCTCCAAAGCATAATTTATTTATTTTCAGGATGCTACACCCAAGATCAGAACTGCTGGAAGATGCCTTCTTCTCTCCATCATCTATCCCTGCAGCGTTTTTTGACTAGTGGAGATTTAGAAGTCTAATCTTAAATTCTCTAAGGCATGTCCTACCCAATGTGTTTGAAATGCATATGCAAATTACATGAATATGGGCCAATACAGTTCATACTTGAAATACATTAGAAAGCTACTAAGAAAAAAGCATGCCCTAAGGTAGCTTCAATGTGGAGAAAAATAGAAACCACAGAGCTGCAAATCTGACACTTTTTGTATATATTTTGAAACTGAACTCTTGATGAAATATTAGAAGAGTTGATAAGGTTGGTTTTTTTCTTCTTTTTTATTTTTTTATGTAAAAAAAAAAAAAAAGTAAAACTTCTTTTGATCAACACTGTCCAAGCAGAGCTGTATTGAAGAGCAAATATGAAAAATCACTTCTAGGGACCATATTTCAGATCCAACTGATATTTTTAGTTTGTTCTCTGAAAAGAAAATTAGATCATACAGCAGCAGAGTTCCCCTCTTCAAAGCCCTAACATCTTAGGAGACAAAGGAATAAATTCAACATCTTGCATGTTGAAAGTGTTCAGGGTTGTCTCCCCCGACTTCTGCAAAGGACTGTCAAGTGAGCAGTGAGGCAAATCAGAGACAATTGAAGAGGCTTTGACACTTTTCAGGAAGTTCCCTTTGTTTCACCTGATACATAGCAATTGCCTTGACCTGTCTAATGTGTAGCATTTGTACCTTCTGATTCTCCTTTGTGGGCAGCGCCACTTACCTTCTTTCCAATGTTTTGTTTGTTTGTTTTTGTTTGTTTGTTTTCCTACTTCTGTATCCACAATGTCTCACAGAGTACCCCTGTGCATTAGTCTGTTTCTCCTTTAACTTTCCTTCTCATGCTCAGTATCATACACACCTTGTTTTTCAGAGATTGATGTGATGTTGAAAAACATTCAGCCCACTTCCAGCTGAAGTTTAGTGAAAACAACAACAATAACAACAACAACAAAAAATATAAATATAGAGTGTAGAGAGAGAAGTAAACTTTAATTCCTGAATTGGGATACATATGCTGTAATTTAGATATTTAAAATTGCATACTAAAAATTAAATATCTAAGTTAGAGGTAGAACCCTTTTAAAGCCACTGGTGAGTAAAAACCATGACAGCAGCATTGTTCATCTCACTGTCTTACACGTTTTGCTTAGGAAAAAATAACCATACTCTGGAGCTACCTGTATAGCCTGTTGACTACAAAGGAAGCCTGTGATATACACTTTGCTTTGGATCAGATGAAACCCAACTATATATAACAGGATTTCTGATCCAGGATTTTTTTTTTTTTAATGATTATTTCAAATATTTCAGATTATTTTATCAAAGCTTAACAATTTTAATTTAAATTTGCCAGAACATTGAAAAGAGGATCAGAAAGGGAAATGGATGAGTCAGGAGGGCTTAGATGATATTTTAAACATTGCACACCTACAAAACGAATAATAGCATGTATTTTTCCAGCTATATTTTCAGCCTGACTTTAACCACAAAGAGGCGAAGGCTTAAGCTTGATCTCATTTGTATTTCAAGCATTTTCTGAAAGCTCAAAACTGAAACTTTGCATTTAATTCATGTGGTTTCCAATGCACAAATAGGCAAAGGCAGTTTTCTTCAGACTTGGATTTTATCCTAGACATCTTGGTGACATATCTCAGGCAGTATTTTAGGTCATATTGTCATATCGTGGAAGGGAACTCCTCACCAGCACTCAACCCATGTCGTCCGCTGCTGCTGGGGCTGATACCTGCTCCCCAGCTGAGCATCTCCAGCACAGCAGGTCATGACTGCTCACTGTGCTTGGCTGCCTTATTGTGCACACCCCTGGCAGCAGGATCTTACATCTTGTTTTCACCTGGCACATGTCGATTCCTGCAACTCCTTCAATTACAAGGTAAACACAGACTGACCATAAAGGCTAGGCACCCCCCTGCTGCCTTTTCCTCTGGGTGTTTACCCAGTGTGAAATCAGCTACCTGGTGTTTGTCCTATTTTGCTGGTTAAAACCCTGTGTTATTTTTTTTTTTTCTAAAAAAAAAAAAAAAAGCACTCCAAAAAGCTGGTTTGAGATTTTTATGAGAATCTCTTATCAAACTGTATTCCAGTGTTGCCTATATCCCCTCCTGCTGATGCTGCATACTGTCACAGCCTCCGGTTACAATTTCTTTATTGAGATATTTCCAGTGGTTACATTGTCTGGAGCTATTTTGTAAGTGCTCAGATAAATAAACGTGCAGAGGAACAGTAATTTTGAAGAGGTGAAGCTGTGTGGAGCTGTATGAGTACAGGAAAGAAAGCATCTCTATATAGGAAAAAAAAGCATAGGTATTGAGCGAGACAATTCTGGAAAAAGTGTGTGTGTGTTCACTGTACTATTTTTATATACTTTCAAAACATAAGCCCCATTTTTTTCCCCTTGAGGAAAAGAAAATGAAGAACTGAATATTTATCCAAAAGTCTTTTCCTTGAATTTAAGTTTCAGGTCCATATTTTCAAATGGTTTAAAATTAACCTGTGTTTGTGAACAGTCTTTAGGGCATAAGCAAGGCTATATCAAGCAAATGCTTATTCCAGTAGCTCATGAGAGCCCTAAGGAAGATGCAAAAGTAAAACATTTGAAATGATTTAATGGAAGGAAATTGTATTTAGATAGTCTGATATTTGGGTCCGTTTTTACTTTTTCAGACTGATCAAACATTTCAGCATGAATTCAAAAATTCTTCTCCAAAATCAATAGTCTGTACAAAACATCTTTTGGATCAAGAAGGAAATCAGGAAGGATTTTTGGCACATGTACTGACCTTAAAAACCAACCAAGAAATCATTAAAAAATGTTCCGGCCAGCTCTGATGGAAACATATTACTTCATTTTTCTTTCTGCTATTTTAATGCCATTGTTCAAATATGTGGCTATAAAGAAAGAAAAGTGGAGCGCTGATAGATACGTAGTACATGTCCAAATCCTGAGCAGTCACCTGTGAAGCAAAAGAGCAGAAAAATTAGAGGAATTTAGCTTCCTTTTGTCTCAATGTGTCATTATATGACTCACCAAATGTTCCCCTCCATCACGTATCAGAAGTGGAGGTACCAATGTTCCAGCAGTTTTCTTGCTGGGTACAGAGGTAACCACTTCCTGCTAAAAGCATCTGAATTGTTTTCAAATAGCTGATAAGTGCAAGTGCCAAGAGGAAAGTAGGGGGAAAAGAAAGAGGAATATATATATATATATATATATATAAGGATGAAAAACAATAGAACCCAACAATTTAAATATGAGATGTGGATTAATCAAATTAAATTATATTCTCCTTTGTGTCTCTGGGAGGAAAGAAAATTACTGGTGTTCTAGTAGTTGCTACTTTATTAAAAGCTACTCTATTTTTTTTTTCCCCAAAGCTTTTAAAGCAGAGACCAAGATTAAAATCTGACCAGTAGTTAAAAGCTACTTTCCTTTTGTTACCTAGCTTCTGAAAGGGTACTCAGGAAAACATGCATTAAAAGCTGAGGATAGACAATGAAGGTACCTTTTTGCTTCAGTGTATTATGTCCCATATCCAGCCTAATGCCAGAAACAGCAATACAAAGCAAAAGCCACATGTCAGCCAAACAGGCAAGCACCTGCTTATCTTAAGTTCTGAAAACAAACAAACAAACAAAAAACCCCAAACTTAAAACCTTTGAGATTCACTGGGTAGCTCAAAGAGAAATTTTGATATTAAAAGGCATAGGGTATATTTATGCTTATAATAAGTCTATACTGGCACTGGAGATCTGTTGACTTTCTCAACCAAGACTGGGCTATAACTTCATTTTTAGCATGAACGGGAAGCCTTCTGCAATACCAGGAGCAAACTACAGAGAGTGATGTGCTATCACTTTGCTGATCCATGACAAAATTGGCTGTCACACACAATGTTTAGTGAGCAACAGTCTCAGCACAGTGAGGGCAGGCTATCCTAACCTCTTGCTGCCACATGTTTGTATGCAGAAGAGCATGGTAGGCGGTATCATCTGCTTATACTGCAGTACAGCTGATCCAAGTGGGATAATTTTATAAACCATAGTCTAGTGAGGGAAGTCTGTATCAAAGAAGGGAAGTCTTTATAAACCATGGTCTAGATCTAGTGTGGGAAATCTGCGGTGAGAATCATCTCATCTTAAAGCAGAATACCTAAACCAGATCACATCTCAAAATGATCTCTTGTGACTATAAAAAGAACTGAGGTCACCTGGCCTGGATTTAGGGAGTGACCCTTTTGATGATTAGATAATGTCAGATGAATCCCATCTCTGAAGCTGACCAAATGATCCCACTGGGATTGCTTCTTTAAAAAATAAAAGGTTCATTCTTCTATTACTAAGACATCTAAATCCCAAAGCACACACATCTCCGGCAGGGAATAAACAACAACAACAACAATAAAGTCATCAACAGGTAACCCCATGATACACTTCTTAGGTTGATAGAAAGGTGTTTTATTTTTCGTGGTGATAGTTGTATGCATTTCCTTCTCAAAGTTACAAGAGCCATTTTTTACATCAACAAAGACACAAACACACACACACAAAATAAATAAATTAAACAAGCAGACAGACAAACAAACAAGCAAACAAAGACCATGCTCTTTGAATTAATATATTAGTCCCTGTTCCAGGAACAGATTTAAGCATGTGTGCCACATTAACCATGTGAGTAGGTCCAGTTGTTTTCCACAACTCGTGTGGACTTTTATACAAGGATCCAAGAACCCCAAGAAATGTTACAGAGACTGTAAAATAAGTAGGAAAACAAAACAAAACAAAACAAAACACACACACACACACACACACACAAAAAAAAAAACACAAAAAAAAAAACAAACAAAAAAAAACTTCATCTTTCAATAAAACATTGACATCTCCAAAATTTTCCATCTAGCCCTGGTTATGAAGTACGTAAGCAAGTGAGTTAATGTTTCCAACTTCATCGTTGCAACCTTTTCTATATCAGAAGGAAAGTAAAAAACTTTTTTTTTTTTTTTAGCCAGAAATTGAATGATTTTTTTTTTTTTAATCCCCTGCAGAAGATATAACATCTTTGTAATCTGTGATGGTGATGTGGAAAATAATTCTATCAACACTCATCTAGGTATAACGTTTACTTGTTATTGCTTTTTTCTCCTGTATCTACCCACAGACATCCAAAATACATGTTTTTAAAATGAACTCCACAATTAAACAATTGCCCGCTAGAATCAGAATCCACCCACATTGCAGGTCTAGCCCTGTTACCAAAACCAACCCACACAGAGCACACTACAAGCCTACAATTTTTTTCTCAAATCCATTAAAATCTATTGAAAGAACATAAATGTACTAGTAAAACAAAATACAGACAAGGGACTAGTGAGATTTTGACACAAAGCTAGGAAAAGGTGCACAATGTGATTTTTGGACTTGACAAATGTGGATGCAAATTCATCCACTGCTGTCCCAACCAGGTGACTGAGCCACCATGGGTACACCTGTGAGGTAGTTTCCTATCGCTGTAAACAGACTAACTCCTGTAGCACTAAGCCCAGGTCAGCTGTTAATATATGTATTTTTTTCCTTGCCATTTAAGGTGGATTTTATGGCTTGAATTGAGCTGTGTCCAACCAGAGCAACACTACTGGCTGTACCTGCAGTGCAGGATTTTGTACTGAATCCAAACTTGCTGCTTGGTGGGGTAGACCTAAGTAAGCCGTGCTTCTGGCAGGAGTTGTTTGCTCCCAAACAGTAGCTCTGAGGCACTGATCGATGCATTCAAGTGATTCAGCCTTTGCTTTGTCAACTTTGCCATCTGCTTGCTTCTCCGTCGTCTGCCCAAATGGGAGGGAATAGCCTTGCAGAATTCCTTCTCCCAGACACTACCACCAAGGAGTCTTGGCAGTCCCCAGTGAGACTGTAATATCATGCTTGGAGATGTCTATAGGGTAGAATGGAAATTCAGTGTGGCTTGGACTGGTCTCCATTGTGGCTGTGAATGTAAAGTGATATATATCGTGCTTAGATGTCAGCCAGTGGTAGCCTTGCAAAGAGTCTGCAGGATGCTCTTGTCATGTTTGGTGGTCCAGGAGCCTGCAGACCATGTTCAGGGGTGAATACAAGCTTCAGTCATGACTGAATCCACACTTGCAGTCTCAGAACCTATTGAAGGGGCATCCTTGGTTGAGATGCTTTCATCAGGGGCATTTTTGGCTTGCTCTACAAAGGGAAGTCTAGTGTGAACACAAGGTACTACTCTGCAGACAGCCCTCCAGGTGCCTCTGTAATCATTTCAGGGATCTAGGGCAAGCAGAAGGGGAAAGAAAGGTGTAATATCCTGGCTGTAGGATGGGTAGTGGACTCCACTGGTGCTGTACTGATTGCCATGAGTCTCACTGGAAAGACGGCGATATAATTCATCCATTCATTAGAACATCTTAATTGGTATGTGCCGAGGGAACTCTCAAACTGTAATCTGGTTTCGGTGGGATCAGACCTATAAAGGTCCCGGCTGCCATCTAGTGGAACTGTGATGTGTCTATAGACTAAAATAAATGGTGCATGTGGGAATAATAGAGATTTTACCTGTAGGGGAATATCTTTGTTACTTGAGGAAAAAAAAAAAAAAAAAGTAGAGTAGCTAAAAGGATGTTTAGACACTAATGAAACTGATGACAGAACCACATAATAATCACAGAAAATGGTGGATAAAAGAATACCAAGGCCATCTTGCCCAGCATTTCTGAAACAGTTTGAGTCTTCCTTGTCACTTCTATGGAAGAACACACAGTTGAGTTTTCATTCCCAACTAACGAAAAATTGGGCTGCTTCCAGAGTGATTGTATGGTGCTTCCCCAGCTTGTTTTGTAGCTTGTTCTAATTGCAATCACAGCTGTACGTGTTTTGCTAGAGAGGGTGGCAGACATTTTCATTGAAAGCTCACTTCGCAACTTTCTCAACAGTGATGCTTGTTAAAAATCACCAATCCTTTTCATTCTCATACCAGACCAGATTGAATACTCCCCTAGTTTGTAACTCATCACTGACAGTGCCCAGAACTCACACCTAGAAAACAAGTGCAAGCACAGGGCAGGCACATACACTGCTTCCCTGAGAACCTCCTTGACTCCAGCCCACTCACAGCTCTGGCATTTCCAGAGTTTTGAATAAAGAATTTATCTTCCACTCATTTGTCCAATCTTGTCTTGAATACACAAAGACTTTGAATAATCTGACATAGCTTTGTAGAATAGCATTGTACACAGGGTGAGTGAAATTTTCAGGAAAGAAACCTCTCACTTTCACACTGCCACATCACCACTGCTCATTTTCCTTTCATGTACTTTTATGTTCCCTTGTAAAAATTTACCTTGTTTCCGTAGACCCTGTAGTTCCTGGCTGAAAACCAATCTTTAAAAACACTTTAAAAAAACTTCTAAAAACACTTTTAAAACAAAGCTTGTGCTCGGGAAGAGCAGAAGAGGCACTACTGCACCCTCTCATCCTTTCCTACCCTTAGTTTGGATAGAGCAGCTAGAACTGAATCCCATTCCTATTTTAATGATGTGGTTATAGCTGTTTGTCCTGCACATGGGGAATCCAAGCTAAGGACTAGTCATTTCTGCTTCACACATTCTTATAGGAGAAAGGGAAAAGGACTACTGCGGAGTGCTTCCTGCCACCTCCCTAACACAGCTCTATCAAATTGCAAGGTAGCGTTTGGCTCAATGAGCATTTGCTGTTTGTGACATAAAAGATAGTTGGTGGAAGAAAGGAGAAATTTTGCTAATATTTTAAGCATGCAAAAAGCACCAAGAGATCAATCTGACTCCAAATAGGGAAAAGGAAATGGATACCTATAGCCCTTCAGCTTGGAAGTGTTTTGAACAGAAAAAAAAGACCATATAAGCTAAACTTGGAGCAGGGAATATCATCATCTAGATAGCTCTGCACACAACTGACTACAGCATAGGCAATGCAATGTGTCAAACTAAGTGAGTGTAATAGGGGAAATAAAGAAATTCATATTTATTGCAGATATTTCTGTCTACAATATTATGGGTTTTCAGTATGTGTTCCTCTATATATATATATTTAAATGTAATCAGTCTTTACTTTCATACATGGACTTTTATACCTGGACAAGCTAGAAAAGTAGGTCTGTGTGAACCACATGAGGTTCAGCAAGTCCAACTGCAAGGTGCTGGTCCTGGGTCAGGGCAATCCCATACAAGAGTACAGACTGGGAGAAGAACTCATTGAGAGCAGCCCTGCAGAGAAGGACTTGGGGGTTCTGGGGGACCAAAAGCTGGACATGAGCCAGCAGTGTGCGCTTGCAGCCCAGAAGGGAACTGAATTCTGGCTGCATCACCAGAGGAGTGGCCAGCAGGTGGAGCGAGGTGATTGTCCCCCTCAGCCCTTGTGAAGCTTCACTTGGAGTACTGCATCCAGGTCTGGGGCACCCAGCACAAGAAGGGTGTGGAGCTCTTAGAGTGGGTTCAGAGGAGGGCTATGAAGTTGATCAGAGGGCTGGAGCACCTCTCCTATGAAGAAAGGCTGAGAGAGCTGGGGCTGTTCAGCCTGGAGAAGAGAAAGCTCCGGTGTGATCTTATTGCAGCTTTTCAATACTTAAAGGGGGCTCATGATGGAGAACAACTTTTTGCTCAGGCAGACAACAGCAGGACATGGGAGAATGATTTTAAACTAAAAGGGGGGAGATTTAGATTAGAATTTAGGAGAAAACTCTTTACTCAGAGGGTGGTAAAGTACTGGGACAGGTTGCCCAGAGAAGCTGTGGATGCCCTATTCCTAGAGGTGTTCAAGACCAGGCTGGATGGGGCCCTGGGCAACCTGATCTAGTGGGTGGCATCCCTGCCTATGCCAGGGTTGTTGGAACTAGATGATCTTTAAGGTCCCTTCCAACACAAGCTGTTCTAAGCGTCTGTGATTCTCTGTTACATCAGTTTTGTTCAATCATATATAAAATGACAGAAAAATACTATTGCTATATAAAATTGCAAATAATATTTTGACTTTCTTTTCTTATATTATAAAATATAAGAATTGGTTGGAATTAGATGATCTCTATGTTTGTTTCCAACTCAAACCATTCTATGATATGATTCTATGATACGATAAATATTAATATATATTAAAAATTGATAGCACTTGAGCCAAAATATAGTACAAATAAACATTTCCAGTCATTTAATATGAGGATGTGTAATGTGAACATGATGTATTTTTATTTGCTACTAAATAACATTGATATTATGCAAGCATATAAATAATGAAATATTCATATAAAGTGAAATTCTCTTTTAAGCTCTTCAGTTATTAGATTTTCACAGTATGTTATAAAATCATGTCTGCCAAGCAAAAAACCACCATCATTCTGTTTAAACATGCTTTGCAGTACGGAAGCTGATTAAAAGCTTTATTCTTTGTGGAATAATTGCAAGAGTTCTACCTTAAGGACATCATGCTAATATCTTAATTTGATAATATGAGAGCACAACGCAAGCTAGACAGTGATTGCAAAGATGTGATTGTCTCTGTTGTAATCAAAGCTGGTACAGATTGCACGTCTGATCTCAGTTTTAATTTTCAGACCTCTCCCCAGTCATCAGAGAACAGTGCCATTATAATTAAAAGCCTTTTCATGCTTGTGCCCAATCTATTGAAGATAGACAGAGACAGCTCTTTTCCTACAGATATATACAGGCAACACAAAAGATATGCAATATCTTTTGAAACATGGAAGACTTTCAGGCTCTGCATATTGGGTAAGGTAAAAATATTATTAGTAGAGTCTTTAATAGAATAATAAACCTAAAGCTCACTAAACATATTGGGCTACTTCTGTGTTTTTATGTTTGTTGTTCTCTACAATGTCCTGTTGCAAGGTCAATGTCCTTATAAATGCTTGGCATCCCTTGGTAGAGGTGGTAAGCATTTAATGTATTACAGTTTGAATCGTAATTTAAATAAAGCAAAACATTGAAAAGCCACACAGAATTAGAGAATCATATAATTATAGAATATCCCAATTTAGAAGGGACATCCAAAGTCCAACAACTAAGTCCAACATTGTTCTCTCAAACCTGAAATTATTCAGATAACATCTGATAAAAACAAACACCTGCCTTGATGTTAGATAAAGCCAGAAGAACCAAGGTTATTAACTGGCAGTCATGATATAATGCATCAGTTCATTTTTTAATATCAAATACAGACTGCTAGTAGGAGGCACTTTGCCATTTCTATTGATCTCTCTTGAGGTTATTAGTAGTTTATACACTGTTTTGAAGCAATGTAAGGCACTAAGCTACACCGTTTCTATGATAAACAGTGTAAAAGGGTGATTGTCTGCCTGAGAAAAGATAAAAATATTGAGGACAATACAGATGGATAAAAGCCTAATGGAAACTCTTACATGAATGTGTAATGTAGAAGAAACTAATCAAATACTCTACAATGGCATATTTCTGGTCAAATAATTACATGGAAGATGGAGTCTTTAGTAATGCCATACCGTCAAAAACAGTGTTTATTTTTGAGAAGCTGGTAGGTGTCTTTGAGGGCAGAAGGATAAAAGTTAATCAATGTCACACAATTGGTTGTGATACAATATAAAAGCCAAGTCCGAGTGACTTAAGTCATTTGGCAGTGGCAGAAACTGCTCACCATTTTGTTTGCTGCAGCCTGCAGTGAGATGAGGTCAGCCATCATGCCCAGAAGCTTTGTTTTACTTCTGTCTTTACCCATTACAGTGTAAACCCTGCAGCAATTTCCATACCCTGAGCTTGCTCCTCTCTCTTCAGGTCAATTTTTCATTGTTCTGGCCCTACTCCAAATGAAAACAAATCATACTTAGCATAATTTATTCTTCAAAGGTCAAGGAGTTTCTGTTACACTTTTCATACCTATTTTATCAAAGTTTACATGTGACAGACAGGAACTTGCAGAAACAAACTTATGCAATAAGTGTGCACATGTTCCTAAGGTAGGGTTAAGCTAGGTGAAAATTATCTAGAGTCAATGCAATTCCCCTCCTGAAAAATTAAAAATTGATTGTTTTAAAATTTTGTGTAATACTTCCTAATCAAGATTGAATTTGCTAATAATAAAATGTAACCTTAATATCTATGCCATGATTAGTCATAGCTGATATTAATATTCTGATTAAATAGTAGGAGTCATATCTTCTGATTTTAGCCGTTTCTGTGTCCAGTTTCAGCTATCCCACAGGACTGTATTCCTTCTATGTTACCTATTTATTTTAGGAAGTAATGAAGGACTCTCTGAAGATTCACATTTCTGTTCATGTTAGAAAAAGTTAAAGGACTAGAAAAGGGCAAAGGTCTACTTTTTAATGGCCAGATGTAGGTGTGAATGGATGTTGCAAATACGTGAATGCAGCCAAATATCCTCCCTATTACATACAGAATTGTTTGGACAGATTGCTGGTATGCTTGACTCAGAGGGATCTGGGGCCAAACCTGCAGGCTTCTAAAGCTTCTATACAAGCAGAGGACAAGAGCCCTGAGAAGTCCATGTATTCATATGTCTTCTGATTGTTGTGGCTTACCCTGGCAGGCAGCTAAGTAGCACACAGCCATTTTCTCATTCCTCCTCCAACGCCCACACTAGGATGGGAGAGAAAATTGAAGAAAAAAAGAAAAATTAAAACCTTGTGGGTTGAAATAAAGATAGTTTATTAGGACATAAAAAGAAGGGAAAGCAATATTATTATTGATAATAACAACTGTAACAGAATATAAAAAGCAAGTGATGCACAATGCAATTGCTCATCACCCACTGTCCAGCCTGTCCCCAGGCAGTGCCCCCATCCTAGCCAGCCACCTGAGTTTATTGTTCAGCATGACACCTTATGGTGTGGAATATCCCTTTAGCCAGTTTGGGTTAGCTGTCCTTTTTCTTTTCCAGCTTCTTGTGCAACCCCAGCCTCTTTGCTGGCAAGGCATTATGGGAAGTTGAAAATTTCTTGACTTAACGTGAGCAATGCTCTGTAACAGCTACAATATCAATGTACTATCAGCATTATTCTCATCCTACATCCAGAACACAGCACTATGCCACATACTAGGAAGAAAATTATCTCAGCAAAACCAGGACAATATCTGTTAAAAAAGGTGTCTATTTAATATCAGTGTCATCATGGTAACATCATTTCAGGGTTTTAGGACTTAACTGCAAGCCAGAAAATCCAATTAATACAGCCAAGACTTACAAGAGATTTAATATGACGTTATACCTCTGGCTGAGACACGGAGAAAAGCAGAATGCCATCACACATTCAGAAATTGGGTGAGCCAGACAATGACTGACCTGTTCATTAGAAGAAAGAATTTTTTTTGCTTTTTATCTCCTTTTATCTTCCAGTTAGACATCATGATGATCTTCAGGGGAAAATTGCTACTTCACAGCTAGATATACAACAACAAAAATGCAGAAGGTGTAGGAAATTTTCTGTCTAAATGTCTGTGATATGGGTAAAATTTAGACTTTTTACTCTGACCTATTACTCTGGGCTTTCTTTCTAGCTGATAGAGACAGTGATCTGCCAAGGCTGAAAAAAAAAAAAAAAAAAAAAAAAAAGTACCTCCAAGGAAGAAGACTCATTCAAATACCTTGAAATCATGCCTCTTTTTCACATTAGCAGAATGCTATATATAAACTAATCTCTCTGTTAGTCTCTTTAAACAGATCATCAGCTGCTCGACACATTTCCATCTAGCTCACCTCGAATCCCTCTGGACATGGGAAGAAAACCAACATAAACATCTTAGGCCCCATATTGCAATCCGTGTTCTAAGGAGTCACTGAAGAAGTGGAAATGAAAACCTTCCTCCCCCTGCTCTTTCAGACTCTTCTCCCACCCTCAGGTATGAATTCAGACATTGCTGTGTTTTTCACAGACTGAAGAAAAAACAAGGAGAAAAAAATGTAAATGGAAAGGAAGGAAGACACTCCTTGGCATCTAGCTTTTATATGAAAACTAGCTAGCGTAACATCTCACTTCTTTCAGTTAGCTATAATTATACTAGCTGTAATTACCTGGATACAGCAAAGCAGAAAGGAGGCAATTCCACGTTTATATATTACCATTTCTGTTGTTTAATACGACTTAGCAGCTCACTGGAATGTCCTGAAGAGCAGAGTGAAAATGTATTTTCCTGATGGTCCTCACTGTTCAATACAGTTTAGCTTTTCTCACACCTTTCCAAACTCTGATATTCCCAGCAAAGAAATTAATCAATCTGTCCATCTACAGATTACAACAGCCATTTGGAAAAAAAAATATCTCAAACACAAACACTGGAAATGCAAGTTTATTCCCAAGCTTCTGAATATTTTACAATGCTGGAGAGCAAAAACAGTCAGACATGAGAAAATACTTAGCAGTGTTCCTAACACTCCGCTAGCCCTTCTCCTGTAGGTCTCATTCTTTTTCTGTACAGAACAAATTTACTGCTTTTCTTTTTAATTTGCTTGCAACTTTGAGTCTTTTTGCTTCTAAAGAGCAAATATAAGAAGACAATATAAGACCTTTTAGTGGTGTTATAGTTTGACAATGCATTTGGTTTCCTATTTGCATCTCTACTGAATCAAAACAAGGAACAAAGCTTGAACGAGCTGGATAGATTCCAGTTCCCATTGTGTAAAGATTGAATAACAGTTTCAGAGGTCATCTATAGTGTCACTGAAGGGTACTACTGGTGTCCACTCCCTGACACATAATGCTCATATGTTCATTAGTAAAAGAGTGTAGATAGGGAACCAAAAAGAGGTGATATTTGTGTTTGCTGTTTATCCATGAGAAGGCTCTTTTGATGAGCCAGTCAGTCTTTAAATAGATCACTGCAGTGCTTGTTTTGCAAGGGATAGCTGGTGGGCAGAATTTCTGCAGAAGTGGATTCTCCTCTAGTTTGCTCAGAGTAAGCTGTAATCCTCAGTGTTTTTTATTGTTGTTTATTGGTTTGTTTTTCCTAATCAGGCTTCTATACATGATTACTCCAGCTTCTGAGGCTGCCTTAGCACACAGATGTAGTCATTTTTACTCCAGAACTGGTTGGCACAGTCCATCTTGTCCTTCTCCAAACTGGCATAAGTCCGTATCTCTTACCATGCCACCTTCGGCCAATTTCCGTTTGCACCTCAAAAGGAAAGGAGAATGTTATTAACAAACACTATTCAAGGAGGACATTGGTGAGAAGCAGGAAAGACACAAATGGTGGTTAGAGAAGGTTAAAATATTACCCATTCCATTTCAGAACAAGCTAGCTCCTCTGGGCTCCCTTTCTATCTGATCCAGAAAATTAGGATAGTACAAAGAGTGGTTCAGCTGGCCTGTCCCAGACTGCTTATCCCTCTGTGTTGACAAAAAGTCTAACGTGGCTAGCTCAAAGTTGGTCTCCTATGTTGAAAACAGTAAATAATTCAAACTCTAGGATTCAAGAATTGAGGACATGTTCTCTCCCATGTTTCTCCATAACAATTATGGGCCCAACAATCAAAAGCTGTTATTAGAGCTGTCACACAGAAGGAAGGAAGGAAGGAAGAACTTCTTTCTTCCATCAAAGTAATTATACTTTGGTGTACTCTCTAGCAGTGGAAAAGATTTTCTCCACCAATAGAATATTTTCTCAGCTTTTTTTCAGTATCTTCTTTCTGCGTTTTTTTTTTTTTTTTTTTTTTTTTAAGTATCCCTTTGGAAATTTATTCCAGCGTTACCAACACTTCGTACACAATTAAACACATTGTGTCCATATTGCTTGCTCTTCCCAATTGCTAAGAGATGTCTTCTTGTTCCCGTCTGTTTCTAGAACAGTAAAATTTCCAGCAAGTCCCTTAATCTACACTCACCAATTTTTGGCTAAGAAACAATACTACTTTGATATTTAAGGTAGCAAGAGGAAAAAGACACCAGCAATCATTTTCTTTCTGTTGTTGACAAGCATGCATGCCATGACCTGTCATGTTCACAGAAACACACACTGGGTCCAGACCAGCAACTAAGGCCTGGTTTAGCATCTGATTCTTATTAGAAATGTGCCTTCCCAGATGCTTAATAGGAAGGAAATATTTACATTGGAGTGCTGTATGTCTGGGACGTCAATCTGGATGTAAAACTGTGGAGACTATAATCAAAAGAGACTAGAGATTATTAATAGACTGGTGAAGAGAAGTAAAATTTGAATTGGAAAATGGAGATCTGTCAATACAACCAAGGGGGTCTAAAAGCTGGTCAGCTCTCTCTAACACAGATGATTACACTTTGTAATTTGAATCTTTCTCTGAGTTGCACTGGCTGTGATGATTAGGAAAATGATTCACCTCCTAAACACGCCTTTGACATCCTAGGGGTTGCCCTGTGGGGTGACATACGTGAATCAGACTCTCCTTTCCTAGGAGCAACAGGTAGAAAATGTATGTAGAAGAACAATGCTCCTTTAAGGTAACTCATCAAGGACCTTTTCCAAGGCAACAAGGGATAATAAGAAAGGGAAGCAGTGATGGGACGTGATGGTCATTCACACTAATTTATGAGAGCATGTGAGAATGTAGGAAAGTTTATTACAGCAGAGTTACCTGACTGAAGACTTCTAAGGTGGGAAAAAAAAACACAAGAAACAAGCCTCCCTGTCATGCTTGTCGGTGGGCTAACAAGCTACAGGTGCCACTTCTGGGAAGGATGAACCTTGCAATTGATAAGATGTGAAACAAGAGTGCCCAGACTGGGAGGGTGCGGAAAGTGCAGAGCACAGCAAATCCATGAGGGCTGTGTATAGGAAAAAGGGGGCAGGAGGAAAGAAGAGTGGGGATAGGTAGCAAAGGGTAGGAAAGTGCTGGTTGCATGTAGAAAAGGGACGGCCAGCGTACGTGTCTGGTCAAGCCCAGTGCTTCTTAAATTTCCTCATTAAATGTTTTCTTAACTTTCACATTGTTCATTTGCTCTCTCTTGAGTGTATGTGTACTGCAAGTACTCTATGCCAGCTGCAGGTAAGACCTGTGTGTGTCAGTGAAAGTTTGTGCCAACTACTGGAGTCAGGCCAGGGGTGTAGGCCCTGCAGACTGTGGTGCCAGCTACTGGAGCAAATGGGGACCCAGCCTCATCTACTGGAGTGACTGGGGGTCTTCTGCTCTCTGTCACTGGGGCGGGAGCAGTGTGTATTCCCAAACCAGCTGTTGGGGTTGGACGACAATGACTGCAGAGTCACTCACTGAAGCACTGAGGTGTGTGTGGGGCTTTGCACTGGTGGCTGGGGTGGAGCTGCGGGTCACAGCCCATGTACCTCGTGCTGGCTGCTGGGCATCAGGGTATGGCAGAGTGTCTATCTTTCACAAACCTGGACTAGCCTTTGAGTAGCTGAGGCCTCAGGTCCAGCCCAGAGTATCAGGCGTGTGTGGGGTCAGTGCTGGTACAAGGAAGGGAACTTGTGATCATGGGGTATATGAGGGACAAGTATGTGAATGCTGCATGTTTGCATTGAATGTCAAGGCGGACTAGCCAGCAAGAAGGCAGCCTGTGAAGCAGGTAAGGGGCCTGGGATAAGGAACGGGACTCATCTGTCTGTGTCGACGGTTTGTGTGAGTGCTGTGCATCAGTGCTACTGAAGGCAACATTTGGCTGGGATAGCCAGCGTGACCGGTTGTGTTAGTGTCTGGTCTCTGCATGTGTCCCTGTGTCTCCAGGATATGTGCTCAGCTTTGCTATGGGTTGGGCCTGCAAAGGGGAAAGCAGCAGCCGTGTCCTCCAGCCTGGGCAGAGATCCCAGGTCACCAGGCACCAGGCTGGGCCCAGCAGCCATGCAGGAGCAGTGCTGGGCCGGAGCAGCTGGAGGAGAAGGCTTTGTTCTTTACCTCACTTAACAGAAAACAGCAGACTTTTAGTGTGGTCTGAAACTGAATCTCATGCACAGTCTAAAATAGCCATACTACCCTGTAGTATGAAAATAGGGGAAAATTCCAGGTTTTCAATTTCTTCTAAAATATGGAAGGTGAATGAATTATGTAGGCAACAGAAGAGTTCAAGATGCATCCTTATTACAATGTCAGAGTATGTAAATGGAACTGGATAATAAACTAAGTGGAACAATACTTGTCCCATCAACAGTAAAGTTGTGACTTAAATATTCTACAGGGAAAAACATATTTATCGATGCAAGGAAATACTGGGGAGTTTCATGAGCATATTAAAATACTAGAAAAGAATATTTTGGTATTGGGCAATCTGTATAAATGTAACATTATTTACAATTTAGTCATTTAGAAACTGGAGGTCACATTGCTTCACTACAGCAGCTTGTACTGTCAGGTCTGGACCTAGAATGGGTTTCTTAAGCCCCACTATTGTACCAAAGCATGGAGAAACGATAGGAAAGGCTTCATGGAATAGCTCGTTTCCCCACTAGATGGCTTCATTCACATGAAGATAATTTAAATGAAATACATCTTCCCTGATTCCCATGTTAACAGACAATCCTACAAAACTGAAAGATTTGATTATCTGCTTGCATGATACTAATTATTAACTCTGTAAACCTGTCAGTGAAATCAATATTGTAAAGAATATAGTTCCCTTACCTCTTGGTTCAGGAAACAGTAAAGAACTGCTACAATAAACCCCTGAGGAAACACACAAACAAACAAAAAACAACAGTTAAGTGTTAGCACAGCTTGAAAAATCCACTTACACTATCTGAATCCATGATAGTACTGTGTATGAATCAATTTAGGCTGAGTATTTTTACAAATTTCTTATGTATCAGCAATAAAGCTAGTCAGATAATCAGCCAGCTAATGGCATTTCACCCAAGTCAGAAAGGCCGTAGGAATTCACAAGAACAGGTGATGTGACAAACTCCCAGGTTATGTTTACAAAGGCATGACCATTCTACAGCTAAGAAGCTCATACAGCATTTAAGTCAAGTTTTGTGCTATTATATCAGGTTAGATAAAATTCTGGCGACTGAATAAATTTTTTAAGTTTCTGAACTGAGATGAAGCCAAGAAAATCCTAGGAGATCAATGGACCTATGTGGTCAGATACTCACTAAACACCCCATCATTTTATTCAGTTTACCTTCTTCTTACATTATTGGTTAACAGTGAAGAACAGATCCAAGTATGGAGGCTTAAGGATAAATTGTATAGGGTGGATTGTATGGGAATGACACAGTGAGTTAACTGAAGTTAAAAACTGAACTAAAATGTCTGAAGTTAACCCAATGTCAAGCTTACACATGAATATAAAAGACTTGGCCTTGCATTGACAAAACCTGCAAACATACAGTCTAACCTATATCCAGGTAGGATATGGGTCACATCTTCAAATTTGTAACACAGCAAAGAACCATGAGGTGACATTATCTTCAGTATATAATTATTTTTTGTTTGCTGCTATTTGTCATATAGAAACTAGATTAAATCTGAAAATCTACTACAAAGGAACTGAAGATTCCTCAGTGATTTTACCTGAAAAGATCCAATGCAGAGCTCTAAATAAAGCCGAACCCCCAGGCTGGTATATTCCGGAAGAAAATTGAAGACAATATAATGGGTTCCAAATAAAGGAATTAGAAGCAGAGTTGACCTTGAGAGACGTCTAGCATGGAGCATGAGAAAAAGTAAGGTAATACTATTTTTCAATAATAAATACCAACGCATACAATACATAATAGTGATGAACAGAAGTTAATAATGGTATCTAAATGTCTAGGTGTGAAGTTCTTATCTCTTGGCATGACAGTGCTGGAAAGCATGATGACAAAATATCTGGAAAGGGTTTTTTCATGCTTATTGCCTTATTGGCAATACTATGTTCATGACTTTTCTTATTGTATTTTGTCATTCACTCTTTCTGAATGTTATTGTAGTACCAGCAGTAGAATATATTTTGACCTATCTGAGTCATTGAAAATTTGACATTTATTTGTAGACAGATACAGAGGAAGTAATATGCAGACTCCTTGTCTAGTCCACATCCAGAGAAAGACACCTCTAGAAAACAATTTACTCCTTTGACTAGTTTCCTTAGGAATGGGGTAACATTGGGAATTTCTGAAATTAAACGCCAGTCAAACTGAGCCTGGTTTTGGCACTGGATCTGTACTTCTGTTTAAAGCACATGATATAAACTTTTGTGACTTAAATCATTGATAAACTCTTTTTTGCTGTTGTTGTTCCATACACTACCTGTACTGAGATGAGTTATTGAAGTTGATTTGTCTAGGGTCTAGTTTTTTCAGCAAAATTCTGATGATGTTGATAAATAGGACAAAATTGACCTGTTTAAAATATTTTTGGGGAAAAAAAGGTTACTTTCTCATATGAAACTTTTCAATTACAATCATTATTTGACTTCTATTATGTAATTTGTACCATTTCAATGAGACCTGTGTGTAAGATGATTAATATAATCCCTCTTGGCAGTATTCAAGCCTCTCAATAGGTTGCATTCCTTCTTAAAGAAATAGATCAGGCTGAGAGCTTGAGAATTTAACTCTGTTAAGCAAACTATTTTTGTCAATACCTTGTGTGATTTTATTTATTTATTTATGTAGCTCATATCATTTTAATTCTTCTCATTTGAGATTCCTGTTGTATTAAATTTTGGGTAATATCTTTAGACATTATTAGTAGAATTCATCTGGTTAAATATAGTTATCTACAATGACATGGCTGCATCGGAGCTGATCACCCTGTTCTCCCTTTGTAGTCCATGGAGAGTGAGCCAATCAATAGAGCCTCAGGTGGATTTGGGGATGAGTCATCTCCTCTGAACATCCACATCTTTTGTCAGGTGAGTCACATACCAGAAGTGCCTATTTCTCTTTGTTGACTGAAAAAAGCTGAGGAGCATTAGCTCAGCTCCAAAGCTAGTTTGGGTCAATCGTAACCTGCAAAGATAATTTTCTCCAGTTGCATTTCAACACAGCTGTACTAAAGTCTATGGAGCTGCTTAGTGCTCCACAATCAAAGAGTTTCTCCACATGCATTTTGTGTCCATAGACACCAGATTTTGTTTAGGTGAGGCTAAATGCTTAATTTTGCCTAACAATGCACATATTTCACCAGAAGGTCTCATTCTATCCATCAGTGATACATTAAGTACATTCCAGCAGAAATATCATCAGTATGATCCCCTGAATCCTCTTAACTCCAAAAGTGAATGTCAGGTGGGCACTAGTAAGCAGAAAACTAATGGAGGTAGAAAGAAATGCAATATCTTATTGAAACACAGTAAATCATGAAAAGAATTCACCTTGAGATTCTCCATGCTTGCTGTTTACCTATATATGCCTTATTTGTATGCATCTGTCCTCCAATTAAATAAATCTTGCCATAGATGGTCTTAAGACCGTCCACTAGCTGCTATCTCACACATTCCTTGGGCTTAATGACATGTGGGAGTAATCATATGCCATAATCATTTAAGGCCCATTAGTTTATATGTCAAGCTCAAGAACTATTATTATCACCTGTGAAACGAACCTATTGCTTTTGAAATTTTATATTGACATTTATGTCTGATTCTGGACTCTTAGGCAAAAATTCTGTTAGCATATACTGTAAGAATGGTTTAACCCCTCATCTGCCATAAATTTCAATCAGACTGAAAATTCTATGAAAACTTGCATTTCTTTGAAGAGTGTTTGCTATGGGTGATAGGGAGAGCGCAGTTCTCTGCCTCCTTTTGGCCTACATTGTTTGTAGGTAAGTGATAAAATATTTTTTACAGAACAAATTCTACCATTCCTCTTTCTTATTAAAAAAAAAAAAAAAAAAAAAAAAGTTTAGCAAACAGTAAGGTTTTTTTTTGCATTTTGCATTTTTTCTTACAACTATTGTTGGCAGAGTTAGAAGTACCTACCCCAACAGAAATTATAATAGGTCCTTTGATTAGCCACCAGTAAGGAGAGCCCTGATTAATATCCCAGCATCTAAGAAAATAACAGCAAATTTAGAAGAGAGGTGTATGTAATCACTACAATCAAGACACCAAAAGCAGTGCCAGTAGAATTCTTAAGAGATACATTTTTGTGGAAGTGTCAATATAGTGCAAGCATATGGATATTTAAGTTCTGCTTTGTACAGGACATGCTTTTTATAGATTATTCTGCCCTTTTCAAAAGGATATAGAGCTTTCTCGAAGTGTTAAGTGAGACATAGATGCAACAATTCCAACAATAGATTGGAACAGATGATGCCATGACTGATAGAAAGATATAGCTTTGTTCTTCAAAGACACGTATTTATGACATGAAAAACATTTTCTCTGTGTAAAGTAATGAGCGCTGCAGCCCTCAAAAATATCAAAAGGTATTTTGTATCAGAAGATCCAAAAGTTTTGCTTTCTCACTCTCTTTATCTGATTGGAGTCTCTTTTTCTTTTGCAGCTGAAATAAATATTTCAGCTTCCTGAGAAGTATGCCCTGCACAATTACAGTACTACTTTACAATACTAGTGCCATATTATACTCTAGTGGACACTATAAATCTCTATTCACTGTCTCTATACTGGAATGGAAATTCAGAACTCCACCTCGGGCACTTATCTAAAAGGTAATGTAGGAATAGGAAAGGTGTGTAATACACTGATATTATTTTCCCATGTCATTGAAATGACATGAGCCTTCATCACTATCATTATATTAAATATATAATTTATTTATGTAGAATAATGTAAGAAACTATAACTTACTCTGTGTCTTCAAAGTAGAATTTTGCTAATATCCATATAAGGGTGAAAAGTGTTGGAAAACCTGTCAGAAAATTAAAAAAAAAAAAAGGCAAAAAAAAAAAAAAAGTTTTCATTGTCTAGATTCATCAGTTAATCCAAATCTTGTCCACTTAAATTCTACTGTGATGATGAAGGTCACTTATTTTCAGAACTGGGATTACCCTTTGTGGTCTAATACCCATGATGAAATGAAACAAGATATGGCGTTGAATATTTGGTGATCATGCATCACTGTGAGGATGTAAAGGGATACAGAAGCTACTTTGCACATGATGCAGTGCTGCCAGGGAGGCCTAAGCTTGCAGCTTCTTACCTACGTGAGTGTAGTTCACGTGTGATCTTACCTGGAGTTAGCACTTGAATGCAGATAGCACATTAAAACACTCTTTTTATTGTGTGCTTTTTGCATGACAAAATATTAGTATTTTTTATCAAATCCTCAAATAATAGAATATGAGCAGCCTATGAATACAGACTGTGATCGTAATCTTAAACATTCCTAAGATGGCGCCTGAAATCTCCCTAAAACACAAAGAGTGATTCAGTCTTCTTAGTTGTAATGCCTACCTTAACCTTAGTGTCAACATGCATGGATTGCCTTCCCGAACTGAACAGAAATCCCCCCTGGGCAAGTGAGTTCACCTGCTGTATATCCTCAGGGAGGAGTACTCAGATTTTTCCTTTACACAGCAGGTTTATATTGGCAGTCACTTAGTTTGGATCTTCAAATGTACTTAGTTTTCTACTTATTTCACAGGGACTTTTATGCTATACTTTTAAAAGCTTGATTGCTCTTCACTACTGTATATGTAAAAATAAAAGCAAAACCAATGCTTTGCTTTTATTTTTCCTAAGTACTTCAGTTAGGCAAACTCAGTTCTACATCTAGTATATTTTATTGGATGCACAAAGCCTTTTTTAACATCTTGCGTTTTATTCATTTCATGTAAAATCCTTACTTACCCCAGCCAAAGAGAACCAGCCACCAAAAATATCTTTTTCCATGAGAAAGGGATGAGAGTAGTAGACAGTTTAGGTAAAGAGCCTCTACCAGCAGCCACATGAAATTGGTCATCATGAAGTAGTGACAGAAAACAACTGAGATCTTGCATTCAGTCTATAGATCAAGAAAGTCATAGTTTTGGCATTACATGTGCATACATAGTTTTGATTTGCAGATGTAGTAAGCATCTGTAATTCTGGCTGAGATCTAAAAAGAATAAGATCTCACAATTACAGGCATGTTTAAAGGGAGATCATAAAATATAATATGGCTTTCTGAATAAGACTTCAACTATCTTAGTAGCTTGGAATCTCTGTATTTTGCTTTATATCTCTGCTAGAAATACAGCTTGGTCTCCCAAGCATGCAATTTCTCCCATAAATGCACCACTTTCAGTGTTGTAGATACAAGTAGACTCAAATGCTCAATAGCCTTTGGACAAAAGTGTGTTCTAGGACCCATCATATTTCACTTTCCCTCCTTATGTTCAGTTTTAAATTTTTGTGTGGCCATGAACAATGCAGAAGAATCAACTGATAAAATTCTGTCTGAAATCCTCTTTATCGCCAATATTTGTGGCTGAACCAAAGCTAAGTTCATTGCCTAGTGTCTTGCATATCCTGTAGTCTACAATACAGAGCTTCTGGTCAGAACGTGAAATTCAGAATTTCCAGAAGAAACATCTTTAAAAAAAGATGTTACAAGATATTTAGAGATCTTTGGTTTTAGGCTTTAGATCATAGAAGGGTAACAGTATAATGATACTATTATTATTATTATTATAGCATGGTCTAAATATGATTCAGACGACTGTATTAATTAGTGTTCACTACCACATCAGAAAAAAAAAATAATAAAAGTAGTAAAAAGTAAAAGGAATAATGAAATGTGAATCCATATATAGATGGCATGTAAAAACATCCAGTACCAGAGTATCATGCCTTTTCATGTGCTTACTGTAGAGAAGCTGCAATGGTCAGTGTCTTCTTCTTGGAAAAGGACAGAATCCTTAATGAAAATGGCAATAGCTTTTAAGATAAAAGTGAAAAAGAGCTGTATGTGGATATAATTTCTGGGACAGCGAAGCCTCCTGGAAGAAAAGAAGAAAGATTCTTCTGAGGTAATTCATTGACTTGTGCTGGCAATAATTCAGATATGCAATAAAGCCTTATTTCATCTCAGGTACTCCCAGGTATGTATAGAAAGTAAACTTTAATTCACTGAGCTCTTTCTGCTAAACAGGCAGAGACAGAAACCTTCCTCATGTAAAGCAATTCACCCACAGCCTACATTTTAATCTCTTCTCTTGTTAGGTGGTGTTTCCTTGTTGGCCTGATGTCGCTTCTGGTCTACCAGATTCCAAGAATCTCAGCTTTGTTATGTGTTCAGTGTGCCTGAGCTGAGATGTCTCTTGGTTGGCATTATTTTGGGGCAAAAAGAAACTTCAAATTGAAGAATCATTGCCATCAATATAATTTTGATTGTAGCTAAATCACTCCCAAGAAAAGAATGCAGAGATATTCTGGACTAATCAGAAAGTTTTCTCAATGCACAGGGTAACGATTAGCAAAATACGTAGCAAAATACTGTGGTTGAGTTAAATTGCATTAAATGTCTGTGTAGGCTGCCTTATCCAGAATTAAAGAATACTTCCTTAGATTACCAAAGTTATTCTTATGAATTAAATGAATAATTGCTTTAAAACAGTTTGGCACATCTTTAAATTTTTAGATTCAGATTTTTTTTTCTTAATCTTATTATATACAGACTTTTGGAGGGAGTTATGCAACTTAAAGTTTTCGTTTGGAGCTGAAGACTTCAGATAATTAGCAAAGAGCCCCTTTAAAAGCTGAATTCCCTCCAGATCCAGTAATCTCAGGGTCACCTAATCCAAAGGTTCAGTTAGTGTGCAGTTTTACTACTGAACTGAAATGCCAACACCATTGTTGAACTGTAACTCTTTCCTCCCTATTGCTAAGTTGTTTTCTGTCAATTGTTTCTTTCTTTCCCCTTATTTGAGTGGGTTTGTTTTCTCAAGGTCAGAGTAGATGTCAATACACATAATCTGTTGACTTCCAGACATGAGTTAGGAAGCTGCAGAGGTCAAGAAACTTTCCCCAGAGAAAGCTGATTCTTACAGCACAGTAATATGTATATTTTAGTACTTTTTGTTTTTATTTTACACAAATGCAAGAAATATAGATTAATAAAATAAATCTTATGTCAGCAAACATCAAATCAACCTTAAATAAGAAAACAATCATTTTCACTCAAAATTCTCTACATTATACATGAGAGCATCTAATAGATGGGTAATTCAATGGGGAAGAGATTTTAGCAAACTTGCCAAATTCAGACCCTAACTTTCAAAGTACCTTTTTTGTTGTAAATGTTTCAATAGTCATATATACAGTGCCATAGGAGCACTGACTCAGAATTGAGGTCTCTTATAATCTTATTATTAATATAAAATTTACTGAGTCCACATAAGGCAAGAATACATGGTTTTATCAAAAATTATCTTGATTCCAGCTAAAGCAAGAAAATATGTATATATTGTTTATTAGGATCTGAGTTGCTGACTTCTGCCAGCAAACAGCCAAGGTTTATTTCACAGTTCTGATTCTTCTTATTTCTGTGTTTCTCTGATAATCTTTCATTTGTAGCCCTCAATTTAATGTGATTAAACCAATACTGTCTGAAAGTTTTATTTTTATTCTTCTGAATTTCTGTCTCTATTATTTTGTTATGTCTAATGTCTCATACAAACTAAGATATGAAGAACTTTTAAATGAATCAAGTTAAAAGATAGCTTCACATACCTGAATGCAATAAGAACTGCCACAGCAATAATAAGTGAGGTGATAGATACACTGTATCCTACAGTATAGATGATCTTTATGGTAGAAAAGTAGGATTGCTATAAAAGAAAAGAATGATCCATCATAAATTGCAGCCAAATGACAGCTATTTAAATGATTTTGGCAGTTTTGTTTTATTTGATGCTTCCAATCTGTTCACACCTCTGAGTGCCTCTTTTGTTCCTTTTAATTCTGCAGCAAATTTCAACTGAAATTAATCATTAATGCTTCTTTTATGAAGACCCATTCTATGGGTACATGGATATTGCCCAGTTTGATAAAGAACCATTTATTGTTTAAGATGTTTTCAAGCTCATTCATAAAACCCTGAAAGACTAAGTGAGTCTTCCAAGAAAACATTGTAAATACTCATGCATTTTTTTAAGCATTTTATTTCATACTGTGTTTCTGCACAACAGTAGTGGAAGGATAATCCTTCTGGCAGCTGGCTACATGATGAATACAGAAAGCTCTAAGCCTTTCCTTATTCCTCTCCACTTTCTTTTTCTCTGTTTCCTTACATAGAATTTTGCCATCTATTGTCTTTTCCATTTTTTAAAATTGTTATTGTTATTTTTATATTTTTTCCTGAGGTTGTATTATTTCCTCTTTCTGCTTGCTTCCATATTCAACTTTTACTTAAGAGTATCAATCACAATCCATTTCTGTTTAAATGGAACCTCTATCAGACATGATCTCTGAGTAGGGGTTACCTGACTTCAACTATCATGCATGGAAGCAGAAAACAAAATGAATAAGCTCTAGGCTGCAGATCTTTCCCTTTGAACTCATGTGGTGTGTCTCTTGAGCCCCAGCTCAATATTTTGATGTCCTAACATCCATGCAGCTTATTCCATGCAATCACCTTCACTGTGAGGAAGGACACGTATTAGTTTTGAGTGTTAAGTATCACCAAAGTCATGATAAGGCTGAAACTGGGTAGGATTTATTTATTTTAGGTACTTTAAAATTAGCTTTCTAAGTATAAGCAGATGAGTCTATAGTAAAATGAGCAACGTGAGACCATGGTCCCAGGACTGTGCTGCTTAGTTGTTAACACAGTTCCATTTCTTGAAGGCTCTTTTTCTCTTTAGGGAAACAAGCACCTCCAGAAGGCAATTAATCTCATAAGATGAGGCCTGATCACTTCCCATCAGCAAGAAAAATAATCTATCGCTATGCCTACCTTAGTAAGTGGTGCAAGGCAATAGCTTTGGTTTAGCAGAGTGAAACCTTTGGTGCTGAGGACCCAACATGCACATTGTATGCATTTCTGACTAGCCATGGTCTAGTCCTGTAGGCTGGACTATTATTATTTTTCAGAGCACACTGTATGCACACTGCATTTGTCTTCCAGTTTAGTGTCATCCATACAAAACCAGATCAGCCTTTCTCAGAACATGCCTCAGTATAAATGAAAGCGCAAAAAGTGACAGAGATTTTCTTGAAAAGCTCACACCTGATCATGACCACAGCATTAATGTAGATCCACCATGTAGCCATTAGGTTAGACTTGCACAGATTTATTTTATTATTTATTTATTTATTTATTTTATTTAATTATTTTTATTTTATTTGAGATTGGTAAAATTAAATGATGTGGAAACTACAGAGTGGCCTCTTCTGTCTTGTGGATGAGCTGTGAGTTGCATAGGATTGCCCAGGCATTTGACTACACACCATTCAAGCCAGAGCTCAGAGAAGGCCCTGAGAGCTGCAAATCTATCCAGTAAGTCTTGTAGGCACTGCTCCATAAGAAGTGTATCAAAGATGTGCTGGGCCTGTCTTAGCTGGCAACTTCCACTTAGAAATCAAAGATGAAAAACACAGCAAGCAATAATCAAATCTTTAAGTAGAGAAATATACAAATGGGGAGTTTATTGAAAGGTAAAACGTGAGTTACTGCTTAAAAAAAAATAAAAAATCTGAAGACTCATTTAGGATTACTTTTACATCAGAAATGCAGGGAAGTAATAAAAGAAAGAAAGAGAAGAACAGAACTGTGTTTCAGTGGAACTGTTATTCATGGAAAGCAGCAGGTACTGTCTCTCAGAGGCTGGAAAGGAAGCTTGAGTTAAACAGCAGGACAGCAATCAGTACAGAAATGGGAAGACAAGAGAAATCTCTCCATAAGCACATAAAGTAAGCTCCCTCCTGCAAGTTGAGTGGACTCTGACAACTACAGTATAAATGTTAGTGGACAAAATAAATAAATAAATAAATACATAGTATTCACAATACTTGTAAAGATAAAGACAAAGGTGCAACGTAGCCTGTATAAAGGGGGGCAGAGGTCTAGAGTTAGACAGGACAACTGATTTTTAAGGAGGTAATATTCCTGCCTCCTTCCTATCAGTTTTAACCTGGTGGACATTTAATCTGATTCTTTCTACTTTGTTATTCTTCATTATCTCCACAGCAGCTAAAACCAACAGAGACTTTATATAATTCTAATAATTTTTAATATTGTGTTATTTTTCACTAAATGATGTATCTTTCAGTATTTTAGCTGACTTCTTTTCTCTGAAAAAAATATATACAATATTTTTGCATCCTTATTAGATCAAAATTTTTTTTATTTTTTATTTTTCTTATATAGATAAATTCTAAATGTCATTGAATGTGCAAACCTAGCTGAAGCAATATGTCAAATATAGAGATATAGATTTTAAAATATTCTTTGTTTTTATTTCCTTGTTGAATTAGATATTTTGTGTTAGTCAGGATAAGAAATCATACACCACTCTTGTCCTTAGGTATTGCTGAGTTTGGAACAGTGATGTTATAACAGCACATTTGCTGTACTGGTGCTGTGAGACCACAAAATCCCCTGATTTTTTTTTCCCAAGTGCAACAGAACTGCATGATTTCATGGAATTTGCAGATGACTTTATTTTCATTGCAATTTTATACCTGAAAAATAAAATGTCATCAGTAGTTCTCCAAAATATTTGATTGGAGTAAAATTTGAATCACATTCCATACTTGGTAAGAAATTTCAGCTTCATCTGAGTTTCCTTCCCTAGTGGTCTTCAGGAATAGAAAGGAATCCTGTAACGTCAGCACATCACAACATATGTTTATATAATTAAACTTACTTCTTCAAGGGGAATCTCATCTTCAACCGGACAAGCAATATGATAGGAAGGGAACGGGTCTGACCAACCTTTCTTTGTGCAGTTTCTTCTTACTATCCCAGCTGAAACAGAAACACTTAGTTTTACCAATGAAGAGCTGCATAATGCAGAAAATAAAAGCCAGGAGAAGATCTCTTGCTAGTATGGAGGTTATACTAGCAGAAGAGGACCATCTCCCTTATCCCACAGAGCTGACACAACTTTGTGTGTGTGCATCCAGTCAGGTACAAAACTTCTAACTTGTTTCTAATGATAAACAGCAGGAGGCAGTGAGAGAACCAAGGAGACAGAGGTAGAGGTGAAGGAGCAAGGGTGAAATCTTATTATGGACCCCTATTGGAACCCTATTTAAGAAGAATGGGAAGCACTGCCCCATAAGACTCATTCAGAGCTCACCCCTTGAATGTACCCCTTCTCACTGTCATCTTTCTTGGGGCTTACTCTTTCTTTGGAGATCAGACACTAGAATAAGTAGTTTGTTCTCTGAGGACAGTAGATTTCCATAGAAAAATTTATGAGTCAGATGAAGGATAAGTAAGAGAATCCCAGAACAGGAAATGAAGGTACACAGATGAAAGGGATTTTCCTTATCCTTCGTTTATAGCTAACATGTGCTGGGTGAGGCAGAGGTTGGGGTTTGCAGTTTCTTTTCCTTGTGAAACTGCCAAATATAGATCTCTCTTGGAAGATAATTTCCTTCTTATGGGCTTGCAGTTTGTTCCTGGCCACATTTACCCAGAGAGTAAACAGTCACAAAGGCATTACTTTGCACAGTCTTGCATTTGACCAAACACATATGCTACTTTAATGACAAGATTCTGCTTTGCATCTCCAACCTTGGTCTTAAAGAACAATCACATTATTCATTCCTCAGTCTTTGATTTCATCCCACACTAATCAAAGCATAAACCTCATAAAGACTCATGTTTAAGTTCTGACCTAAATGACCCCTCTGCAAGCTCTGTAGAAAACTTACCAAGCAATCTGATCTTGAAGCTCATGGAAACCAATGGAAATCACTCCATTGATTTCAGTGTTCTTTGGCTCGGGTTCTCATCACTGCCTATGGGATTATATCTAGTTACAGTAGTGCGTGAGATGTCAGATGGACTGCAAAGCACCCTCAGATCTTATTGCATGCTGTGCAGTAAGGCTTTGAGCAGGAACTTGAAGTAGTCTGTCTTTACTATTCGTTATTAGAAAGCCTTGTGCCAGGCATGCAGCATAATAGTAGGAGTACAATCAAAAGAGTACATCACCTGTCTCCTTCATGAAGTGAAAGAGGATATCTGGGCATGGTAAGGCAAGAGTCTCTCCAACATCTGCCTCTGGCCAGCACAATAATTTGTCCCAGGTTCTCTTGCAACCTCAGATAAAAAGTGAAATATATTTTTAAACTTACTTATATCTGAGCAAAATCAAAGATTTTTTTTTTCCAACTTTGATCCTCTGCTCCTTACATTTCTTATAAAAATAGTTAATCCTCAAATTTTATTTTATAGTGAAAGATAAACACCGCCAGCTGACTACTTACTCTAGTTAGACACCTTTTTCAGACACAGTGCAACAAATGACAATTTGCTATGGAAGTGGGAGGAAGAGTGCTGCTGGAAGACAGACGAGGTTATGGTTCCTGTTAAGTGGCTACCATGTTGTTAAGGGTCAGCACATCTCCACTAAAATATGATGCCATGATGGCACCTAGTCAGAATCATAGAATGGTTTGGGTTGGAAGGGACATCAACGCACCTTCAACCCCCCAGCCATGGGCAGGGACCCCTCCCACCAGCTCAGGCTGCCCCCAGCCCCATCCAGCCTGGCCTTGAGCACTGCCAGGGATGGGGCAGCCACAGCTCCTCTGGGCAGCCTGGGCCAGGACTTCACATCCCTCTGAGTGAAGGATTTCCTCCTAATGTCTAATCTAAATCTACCCTGTGTTAGTTTAAAGTTATTACCCCTTGTCCTATCCCTACACCCCCTGACCAAGAGTCCCTCCCCAGCTCTCCTGCAGCCCCCTTTAGGCCCTGGCAGGCTGCTGTGAGGTCTCCCCGGAGCCTTCTCCTCTCCAGGCTGAACAACCCCAACTCCCTCAGCCTGGCACCACAGCAGAGGTGCTCCAGCCTCTGAGCATCCTCGTGGCCTCCTCTGGACTCACCCCAACAGGTCCCTGTCCTGGTGCTGGGCCCCAGAGCTGAGCACAGGCTCCAGGTGGGGTCTCACAAGAGCAGAGCAGAGGGGGACAATGCAAGCACATGTTGCCAGCTCCTATCAACCTTCTCATCCACCAGCACCACCAGGTCCTTCTCCTCAGGGCTTCTCCCAACCCATTCCACACCCAGCCTGTGTTTGTGCTTGGGATTGACCCGGCCCAGATGTAGGATCTTGCACTTGGCCTTGTTGAACCTCATGAGGTTAACACAGGCCCACCACTCAGGCCTGCCCAGCTCCCTCTGGATGACATCCCTTCCCTTCCACACCACATAGCTAGGTGTTGTCAGCAAACATGCTTAAGGTGCACACAGTCCCACTGACCATGTCACTGACAAAGATCTTCAGCAGGGGGAGGGAACAGGACAAAGACATAAGCTATATAGACTGTCCACATCTGAACATGAAAAAAATGTTGAAAAAAGAGAATTGAAGGTATGGGACTACGTGGAAAAGAGCTGAGGAGAGCCCAGGAATGCTGAACAATTAGTAAAACATTTAAACATGCATTGGCAGCATGACTGTATCCTGATTTTGGCAGGGTGTTTCTTCTCTGTCACTCATTTCATCTACCACTCATGGATACCTGTTGTTGCATTCCCATGCTTTTCTGACTCCTCCAGACATTCAACCTCCTTTTTCTTCAACTCTGTTATAAAATCACATTCTGGATGGACATTCCCAGCAACCTACAGGGAGAGGAGTTTCAGCTGATTAGGAAGAAGGTTTGGGGAAGGATCTCACAAGCAGCCACAAAATCCAGCCCTACACATGCAGCTAACAAGTGTGTTAAGGACACAGAGCATTGGCTCAGTGCTTAGCGTCCAAAGAGACAAAGCTGTGCCTGCTGACAGACAGTGTCTCTGCACAAACCGTGATGTTCACAGCAGGTGAATCCAGCAGAGCTCTGTCAAAGGCAGCTGAGCTGTGCTACAGTCCATCAGAGAAAATCCTTAGGCAGCATAGCTGTTTGTGGATGATAGCTACAGCTCAGCTCTGTCCTGGGAAGTTTATAAGATTTCACTGGTTATATTCATACTGAAGGGAATCCTTGCTAGGGCCCAGGTATGAGTGCAGGACTTAACTTTCACCCTGACTTTAGACTCTGCCAAATCTGGATCCAAGAAACTAGAGTGGTCTTGAACAGACTCCTTTTCTTGATGGTGAAGGGCATACTGCAGAGCCTTACATACTTGCTTCTGGGCATAGACATGTCCCTGCCAACCTCCAAAGAAACATTTTGAAACAACATATGATATTTGTAAAATTGTCTTCTGAATGAGCTCTTTGCTCTAAAAAGAATGAATCTGATCTCTCCTTTCTGCCATCTGCCTTTCTTTACACTGGGTGGGAGACAAAACCTTCTTTGAAATAAAATTCTGCACCAAAGCATTTGTTGTTGATTTGGTGTGATGGTGTGGAGGAAAAAATGACATCTAGAGTTTTAACATCAGGGAATGCTGCATCACTTTGGTTGTTTTACTCTTTATTAGATGTGTGCTTACATGGACACCATAAGAGAATTTGAAGGGATCCAGAGTAACCTTGGCCACCAAAAGACACTGTCTGCAGCAAGTTGTTACAAAACACAGTCACTGTGGGTGTCCTGACCGTAGGTACCGTTGTGCTTAGTAGGTGTGCATATAGATATAAACACACAGATACAACAGAAAATAAACTCAGGATGAGAGTTGCATGGTGAGCAGGTGGCTGGCATATGGCTCAGCTTTGTTCTATCCAGGGAAGATTAATATTCAGGGAATCTGGGAAATAAATATCTCACTTTCAGGTCTTTCAGAGGGCAGGTCCTATCAGTTCCAATAAGCATTGTTTCCCCTCCGTGCTAATATCCTTATCACAAGTGGATCTGCAGAGCATTTGAACTGCTTATTGGCTGAAAACTCGAGTCTCTCAGCCTGCTTGTATGGACAATACTGGATTCATTGCAGAGCCTTTGGTCTCCTGGGGTTTGGACCCAGGCAGCTGGAAATGGCATGTATCCACATCTCTGCACTTCAAGAAGCTGTTTTCCTTCCCACTTATTGCACTTTTAGGAGGATGTTGTTTTCCTGCCAAACTGGCAGACAGCAGTGCCATGGATCAGTTCAAGGCAGCAGTGAAAATGCAGGTTCGATACTCAAGGTTAAATGAAGCTTGGTGTATGTGAGAGGAGGGTAACTGTGAGTGAACGGGGCAGAGGTCAGCTCTTGGCTTAGCACCAGGAGGTGGAGATCTGATGTGTGGGATGCTCACTGATATTAGCCATCATCATTAAAAACAGATACTCCAGGGAACCCCTCATCTCCATGCTATTAAGAAATGCAATGGTGGGCAGCATGACAGAAAACTGTGATCTGTCTTGAACACCTCTGCTCATCTGATAGCTCTTCTCATGCCAACATGTATATTTTTCTTCCTTATACTGACCCTGGACAGTGAAAGTCATCTATGCTGAAAAGCTCACTACATGTCACGTACAGCATCTATTACAAAAGTAGCTTTATTAGTAGTTAGTAAAAACAGTCATGCCATTTTACTGAAAAAACTTTTCACAGCATTCTCGTGGACTGGTGAACTGCCCAGAAAAATCTCAGCACACAATAAATGTACTCGTTTGTACAGTCCTAAATTATTTCTCCTGGCAAATAAAATGACTAGATTTTGCCCGTGAAAACTGTCTTTGCTCACTGAAATGTTCATGGTGAGAACAAAGAAAGTTTGGCGTATCACAAGTCCAGAAAATATGTTTTTTCTTTCTGTCTCCAGACTTGTGAGAACACTTTATCACATGCTTCTGAAATAAAAAGGTGAGGCCGATCAAGTGCCAGGTATTTAAATTATTACCTCTTCGTCCAAGAAGTCCTTATTTTAAGCAATGTTTTCACAGTTTATACTCAAGTCAATGGTAACTACTTCGTAAACAAACACTGAGTACAAGATCTGTTATGACAGAAACAAAATAAACTGAAAATATTTATCCCACTCCTGGACTGTGATTTAGGTATATCTGTACCCTTAGAACATTTGGCTACCACTTTTAAACAGCTTTTAAACTTTTAAACAGCTTTTTATACTTTTAAACAGCTCTGAATACTAATCTGAAACAAGGTATAGAATTAATTTCCAAACCAAAACATCTATAGACTTACTTGCTTAATCCCATTTTCTATCTTCCACCCTTCTGACCATCTCTGGAAGCATTAAATCATGGGGTAGAGGTGTGAGCCATTCTTGCAGATAGGAATAAACGTGCATATATGTGATTCATCTCCCTTTGGTTTCTATAACTACAGAGACATCACTATCTCATCCAGCTATCTTTGGTTCCTTTCATGAGAATATACAAGAGATGATAGCATTTTTGTGCATAGATCAATTGAATTATCTTATACACTTACTTTTGGATGAAATGAGCTATGGTTTAGTCTCAGTTCACTAGGATTCCCCTGACTATTAAATTCACTGTTACTCACTAACTTTGGGCTTCAGCACTGAGTCAGATGAATCCCACTTAACTACAGCTACTGGCATTATGCAGACTCATGTATGGATCATCACTGCAGAGCTATTTTGCCTGGTAGCTCAAATGATAATAAGCCATGTTATTGGTTTGTAGGATCCCCAAAGAAATGAAACTCCCTAAAGTTATTTAGCTTGCGATTTTTCTGGCTCACTTGCTTTAGGATTGTCTCTACAGAAGCTCTCTCTGTAGATCACAGATCACAAAATCAAAGAATCACAGACTGGTTAAGTCTGGCAGGAACCTCTGGAGATCATCTAGTGCAACCCCCTGCACAACATAAGGTCTATGTAGAGCAGGTTGCTCAGGGTTGCATCCAGTTGAGTTTTAAGTATCCCCAAGGATGAGGACTCCACAGCCTCTCTGGGCAGCTTCTTTCAGTGTTGTACACCCTCACTGTAAAAAGAGGTTGCTAGCATTTAAATTAAAGTTTGGGTATTTCAGTTTGTAGTGACTTCTTTGTGTACTTTTATTGTATAGCACTGCCAGATAGCCACTGAGATTACCTAGGAGCTGAGTTGTCCTCAGGAGAGATTCCTCTCTCAATCAACTGATGGCATAGCCCTGAATAACTGCAATCTTATTTTAGGCACTTCAACAAAATGTTTACCATTATGGTATATGAGTATGGATTCTCCCACCACAGGTAGCCTCTTGTTTTGGGTAGGTGAGACAACACAGGAATCTGAACTTGGCTTGTTTCTTTTTCTGAATTCTCTAAATTAGTAGAGGAAACATGAAATAGAGGTTGTAGTAAATTTCATAGTTACTTATATCCATGAAGATGGACAGATTTCAAGTGCTACTTCTCTGATAGACTTTAATAGGCATCCGACCTAATAGAAGCATGCCAGTTTTGGAAACACTGCTGAATTAAGGAACATGCTCAGGAGAAAATAATGTCTGATGTGGGAAGAGGAGGGTGAAGATTTTTTCAGTCAAATACAGCCACTCGTGATGTCTTCGCTGAGTTAGTGACCTCCAAACACCTCTTCCATCCATTTGTAATCTAGAATCTATAACGCAGATTCTTCTCTGCAAAGTGTTTAGCTGCAAACATTTCACAGAGCTGAAATGCTTTTAAAACTGTGTTGCCACCAGGTGAATTGCTCACTTTTAAAAAATTCTAAAAGGTTAAAATGTTCATCTAGAAAGCACCTTCAAATCCCTATGAAACTTGAATAATTTTCATTTCCCATTTTTTCAGGAGAATAAGTATCCCAGTAAGGCTTGGTTAGGGAGAAGATTCATAGTCATGCAGTGTGAAACCATTCTGTATCTGCACATGCATCTTCCAAGTAAAAACTAGGATGTGCCTGATGAATTTTGGTAACTGTTAGCAAAACTTGGAAGAGGAGAAAACAGAAGGAGAACAGATGGATGGCAGTTTTGGGATGTACAACCCCAAGTTCATGACAGTCTAAAGACATCAACTTTGTAGCTGGTTTTTTAAAATACTTTTTTTGTCCCCACAATAACTACTGTTTGGCGTTACTGATAAGCAAGCTTAGGACCTCTTAGAGGGCCATGATTTTCCAACTGCTTTACATTCCCAGAATATCCGTAACTGTCCTTTAAGGCACAGCCTATTGGACAGCAAACTCATTGGATGCAAGGCACCTCTTAAGGACGTATTGAAAAGTCAGCTGCATCTTCATGTTTCCACTGGCCTGAGACAGAATAAAGGAATAATGGCTTAATGCCAAAGCTAAGCTGATGTCAGTGCCCTTAGTCACCCTGCCCAGCCTGCCCTGGGGACTCCCACATGGGCCCAAGACCCCTTTTCAGCTTGGCCCCTGTGCCAGTGATGCTACAGGATGATGGACACAAGCTCCACCATAGCCCTGCTCTGCCCAGTCATAGGCTTCACTGATGTCTCAGCCTGATCTTGGCCCAGTCCTGTCCCCATTGCTCTGTCCAGTAAACCTGGGCCATGTTTGACCCTGATTCCCTCACAGATCCTGATCCTGACCACCCACGGAGTGTTCTGCTTCCTTGTTGGAGGTGGTGGGTTGAGTTTTTGCTGGCAAGATTCACCTCTGCGTGTCAGCTTATCACTTACAGTATAAATATAGCTTAGAACAAATATAAGTGCTTTTCTTATGCTCACGTGCATATGCTAAGGAAACGGGTATTTCCCCAAAACCTCTTTGAAGGGCAAAAATTAAAGGAATTGTGTAACAAGAGCCAAACTCTTTTTTGAGAGTGTCATAGCTAACATTTCAGGTTGTCCTCCTGAATAACTGTGCCCCAAATTTTCCCTACTGAGGGGGAAGACTGAAACTGCAAATGAAATAAACACCTATGTGTTCCAAATAGAAGATGAATTTGCAGTTGCTGCATCCCTTAGTTACAGTATTAATGAAGCTGTGGGTTAGCATAACCTCTGAAAATCAAGCAAATCTTTGCCCTTGTCAGGAGGCCCCAGCTGAAAGTCCTATTAGTGCAATAAAAACAAAAACACAAACTGTACCAGATCATGCTCTAAAGAGGGGCATGAAATGCACAGATAGGAAAGAAAACTTTTTTTCATGTTATTCTAGTTTTTGTGTTTCTTTTTTTTTTTTTCATCATGCAAAATTTACTGCTTGAATATTATTTCTCCTCTGTTTTCTCTCATATATATCAGAATGGCTCAATATTTGCATTCTTTTCACATTACAGTAAGCACCACACAAGTGATGACAGTAAAAAAACCTCAGTTTATAGAAGGTGAGAGTCAGCCTCTTAAACATTTAAAACCTCTCCAAAAGTTGACTTCATCTGTTCCAAGGAAAGCATGCCGTTAAGTTACACTAACAATGAAGAGAGATGTCTGCTTTTCCACCATTTGCTAGGCAAAATAACAATTGTTTGCCTATGCTCTGTTAACTGTAAGATATACAAATACACAGTAGGAGATTTAGTTTATACACTTCTACATAAACGTGTGGTTTTTGATCAGTGTGTAATTCCATCATAACCAGCATGACTATCTAGAAGAAGATGCTATTTGCATAAATGGGACAGGTTCTTACAGAGACCTTCAGTGATATTATTGCCTATTAGCCCTGGATCCTGATATTCCTTTTATGAACATTTGTACTCCGCACACTACAGGGAAGCAGAGTTTGTCGCACAGCTGATGCAAAGGAAACCATGGTGCTTTGTTTTTCTTGATCCATAAAGAACAGGCTGCTGTGCCATCCCTTGCAAAATGCTTCATCAGAGAAGAGATTCTCTGGGTTATGATTCACAGGAAAAAGGGAAGGATACAACAGAAATATAACAAAAGGAAAATGCTGAAAATATCATTAGTCTCAGAAGCAAAGCAAATACCCTTCCCTCACTTTTGACATACTTTTCCTGATATTTGTGTGATCCTGAATGCTGTTTTTCTAATCATTGCCAGAAGCTAAATATTAGCAAGACCTCTAGGCTATTTAATGGCACTGGACATTTCTAAATCTGCCATAAGCAACCGTGCCGATTCAACTCATTTCTTATCTGTAGTATCTCAGCTGCTCACATTAGATAATGTTCCACCAAAAAGGCAGATGAAATGATAACTAATAAGACTGCATATTCTGAAATTTAAGAAAACTGTCAAGACTCAGCTGCTCTCATGTAACAGCTCTACTCCAGTTTCTTCGACTTAGTTACTGTCTTTTAAAGCTTACACACACACACACACACACACACAGGGCTTTTGCCAATTACGGTGTTTCTCCTTAGCCAGTGTATGGTAAGAAAACAGTGAAATGCATTGATACATAGATCCTAAAAATTGTGTCCCTTCTGCCACTGTTCACACTTTTCATAGCATCTTGACTTGTTTAATTGGAATCCAAAGCAAATTAAGATAAAAAAGCACCCATTCAAAGAAATAAAGCTCTATCCAACCATCTGCTCCAAGTAGAAAACAAACCATTATTGAAAAACAATGATGTAAAAGCTAATTTCATGCAATTACTCACAAACACTGCAAGAGTCAAGGTATACAGGACACAGTGGTATAACAGGCTAGAGTCCATGTTCCAAAGAAAGAGTTAGAATTCACTTCTTTAGCCTTCCTTAGCATCTTTCACCTTCTTTTTGACTTCCGCTTCTCCCATCAGTTGCTGATCCAAAGCATTTATCTTTTTGCACAGAAGTGACGTAACAGTACGGTGAAGTGGGAAATAAATATTAACAACTCTAAACTGTGTTAATCCACTTTCTCTCTCTCTCTCTCTCTCTTTTTTTTTTTTCTTTTTTTTTTTTTTTTTTTTAACTTCACGTTCAAAGGCTGGAATGGATTATTTGAGTGATTGTTCCCAAGATTATGAGAATTTGGAGAGTCATCTCTTTTTCTCCTCTGTAACACAAAATTACTTTAAGAGGGATGAACAGTTCAAAATATTGCCAATTGTGCATAATAAGAGCATGGTTCACATAAACAAACAAACAAACAAAAAAAACCCCTCTCCTAACAGCTATTATTAATACCAATTTATTCTAAGAAAATATGCTTCTTTCTGTAGCTTCACTGTATCTGTGTGTGGGCATGTTTATATGGAATGTAATAAGCATGGTCCTACATTTTAAAATACAAGGTCAAAATCTACTCACAAAGGTGAACACAAGTTGTGCTGGATACATTTTTACATTGATTTAAAGGCAACATTCACAAGGGGTTCATCTCACTTTGTTTAAGACTTGAAATTTCATTGTCTAAATCTGAACTAGTAATTCTCTGTGTTAAGAATATAGTGATTCTCTGTGTTAAGAATACAGAAATATGTACATTGAGTTCATTCACCTCATCCAAACATGAGCTTTAAGACAGGTCAGATGAATCCCACTCCAGAAATGCCCATTTTGCCTTATTGACAAAAAAATGCAGTTTCACTTGGAGCTAAATGTGTAACATTTAGACGCCATGAAGTCTGATCTATTCTGGCCATCTTGTGTATATATGAAATCATGTCTGTCAATACATACTGTCTGAAGGACACCAAATTCCATTATCAACATTAAGCAAATGTTAATATAGCAAAAGCAGAGGCATGAGATATGAAATACTTTTATAATGTTGATCTCTGCTGTTCTCTCTCCATATCATGCCATTCCTCATAATCAGTCCTTAACCCCAGCTCCATCTTCTCACAATGGTCTATCCTACACATCTGTTTTCACCTCTAACACTGCTTTTCCTCCGTCTTCCCCAGTGCACCTTTCTGCAGTTAAATCACATGGCTTCTTCCTGTTTGTCTGCACAGCTTTGGCAGGGGAATGACAAGACCTAGGAAAGGAGCTGCCCAACCCCTAGAGCCACCACAGCCACAGAGAACACCTAAAGTTGTGCTTATGTGCACCTGAACTACACTTGGAAACATTCGTGGTGATGAAGCAGTCAGGGTCTGGTTGCAAGTTGGAGCTGCACAGGAGGTGAGCTTGTGAAGTACAGAAAGTATCTTTGGAGAGCTGAAGTTGGCAAGCTTTACTTTCAGTGTGTGCATAAGGATTTTTTTTTCCCCAGAGCCCTTTACACTGCCTAAATTGGGGAAGCTTTCACAGGGCTGTCTAAAATAAAATTAGAGCTGCGTTACTGCCAACTTTCTTCATCTTGTTCTAGAGGATGAAGCTCTAGACTTTGTAAATGAACACCCATAAGTGTTTTTTGTCATGGTCAAATTCCTATATTTTTCCTAATCTCATTTCAGAAGCTACAAAATCTGGAGAACTGAAAGATTTCCCTGCAGAGGAATATCATGAAAAAATAAAAATAAAAAATCAACCCCTAGTGTTACATTTACTTGTTCAGCTGGCAAAGCTATGAACAAGATTGTAAGATAACTTTAACCTACAGTTTCTTAATTCATCATGGCACATGATTTCAAAATCATATCTGGCAGCAATATGAAATCCCTACCAGTATTTTACCAATTACCTCAAATTACTATTTGAGGAGGTAGATAGCTGAATATTTGCCCTACTCAAAGTGCTGTCAGCAGTAAGACTAGAATAGAGAGTTTTAGCAGTCTTACCAATATTTAATATTGTTATATTACTTGAAAATCTTGTAAAACTGTACTTCTGGGTGCTGTCATCACAAGCTCATGCCAGCAGAGGCTGCATTATAGCCTCTCCTTTCCCATTCACATTCCCACTCCTTTGCTCTCCACAGAGATTCCAGACTAAAGGAAAATCCTTGGCTAAGCATCCGTCATATGTATTATTAAGACCAACAGTCTTCATATTCAGACTGTATCACAAATGGCCTAGAGATAGTGTGTCCTACAGCCATGTCAAATAGTGTTTGAATCAGAATCATAAACAGTCCTGCTTCATATGAGTTACACCTCAACATTTCACAGGGATGCACTTTTTCAGCCTAAGTATTAGAAAAAAAAATAATAAAAAAGTCGCTTATGAGTAAGCTTTTGCTGTACATATCAGAAATTTCCATTTCAGCCACCACATCTGAAGTGTTTATTCAGTGCTGTTGAAGTAATGCCTAAAAAAACCACAGAAGACATTGCTTACCACTTTCCAATGGACCAGAGCACATAGAAAGCCCTATGTAAGACAGCTGAAAAGGCTTCCATTTTTTAAGGTCAGGAAGCACTGATACAGAGAGATTTTGCTCACTCTGAAATTCACCATACTGAAACACTCGTGACCATGGTTCATTTTGGAAAACCCTACTTTTCTGATTTTTTAACATTATTTTGCCAATCTGCAGCACAGACATTCCATTAAAATGAGTTTCTTCCTACTGTCGCTGTTCTGTGCAAATTTGCAGCTGTTTGTGATTAAGAAGGACTTGTCTAAGAAAGATGGACTTATGTGTCTTTTTTTCCTTAAAAAATGACTATTTTGTCATAATAATAATAATAATAAAAGTTTCCTCAAAAACTTGCAGAACTTTGAGCTTCTTTGTTTCACCATAAAAGCACATCTGAAGGACTAGTATGCCAGAAGCACAGACAAAAAGTTATCACGTCCTACCAACTCTATCCAAGCTTTTCACTCTTGAATATCACCACCCCTGCAAGTCCGCTCCTACACTTCTCCTGAGCAGAGACAACTATTTGATGCATCAGTAATTACTACATCTCTCCCCTTGTTTTTCTGACTTCCATGATCAATGTATTCCCTGGTGCATGATGCTTCTCTGCCAAGTTCTTTCTAGTTGTGGCAGGTTGCCTTTAGGATGGCAGAGCTGCAACTGAGAGATTGAACATGCAGCGAAAGAAATATGCTTCTCCCCACGGGATCTCCAAAGGTGAAAGCCTGACATTTTCACAGCTTTTTCAAGGATTCTCTTGCTGCTCTTTGCGGAATGGCTTTAGGCCAGCTTGTGCTACCAACTCACTTAGTTTGTAAGCTGCCAGCTGCTGACATAGCAGCTTGTTGCCTGCTCCCAGCCTTCCCACCAATTCTGCACTCTTCTCCCTACACATCTACACATAGAACAGCACCCCCAAATGGTTCTAAAACCTGTTTTTTTACTCCCATTTTTACTCTCTCTTTATGATAATCTCCATTACTGTGATCACAATGACATTTACACAGAGATCAGTCCAACACAGATAAAATGCAACTATGTATTTTATTTAAACCATCTTGTCTGAGGTTGGCATGGTTTGGTAGGACCCAATTCACGTTTGTTTGGTGGAAATTGTGATACAGTGAATAGGCACAAAAATGTAAAAACAATTTACCCAAAGCTAGGTGGCATCACTAGATAGTGGCTGTATTTCCTCAGGCAAGAAGAGCCAGGCTGTAATTATTTTAGACTTGTCTTTAATTACTGTCCTTGAAAACTTGGTATTGATTCTCAACTTTTTTGGTTTAAGCAAGATTCAGAGTCTTATCTCCTGTCACCATGCTACTGAAGTTTCATTTAGACATTTGAGAGAGTAAATTGTTTCTTCCACCAACATGAAAGGCTGGATTCATAGCACACAAGGTGCTGGGTGGTTAGGCTAAATTTCACCTATGGTACAAAACATTAACAAGCACAATAAAATCTAAAATTTATGAAGAATGTTTCCACAGCAATTAGTAATATATATTTGTGTCATGCCACTGGAAACCTGGAGGAAGCCCTAATAAGTGTACAATAAATGAATATGTCAAGACCTTACCATTTTGCATGAAAAAAAAAAAAAAAAAAGTAACAACAACTTATTTTACTGACATTTCCAGAGTTAAACACAAACAATTTGAATTAAATAGTCAAGGCTTCTTGGAAGACACTGCTACAGCTTTGTTTTTCCCAGGGGTCATGCCCCCAAAAAGGTATTAGAATTTGGCATTGAGAAAAAAGCTACAATTAACATTTTGCCCTGAAATTGTTAATCCCATCAGCATGGCCAAAACTAAGTGGATATGGACTCAGGACTACTTTTGTGGTCTTCCAAGGTCAGACCCATGGGCTGATAACATCATCATGAAGTCCGTAATACTGCAGGCAAATCTACTGTGGAATAAATGGGAAATTTCTGTCTCTAAGGTTGTCTTTCCAGAGGCTCTTATTGCTATGACGATTCTTTTAAACTATCAAAATTTAGAGGAAAGGTGTGGGAGGGGAGGGGGGGGAGGAAAGTTGGGTCTAAGTCATTTAACCACAGCTCCAAGAATAGGCAATTTTGTTGTGCAGACGTGACAGATGAATGTTTAGTTTCTATCAAAAAAAAAAAAAAAGGAATGCTTGAAACAGGGCAACACAATCCAGATCTTCAAAAAGTTTTAGAAATAGAGCTTTGAATTATCATTTAAATACTGAAGAACAAAAGTATGCAAAGTCATAATTATGCAGGGAAATTAATTTTTCTTTCCAACACAGTGTAAAAGGATGATTATTTTACTTGCATTTTGTACGCAATGAACTCATGGATTTTAATAAAAGCTGTTTCAACATAATGCAAAATGTAGAGCATTAACTCATCATCATGTTACATAAAGTTAAATCTGTTTAAGCATTTGTATACTAGGGGTTTGAACCAGCATGCTTGATTGATTTTGTTTCCACTGGGATAAATTTTTTAGCTTGGCAGTAAGGCTGTGGCACGGTTATTTGACCACAGTGCTAGCTTCAGCACTTCTTTCCTCTTCCCTTTCAACTTTCTTTGGGCTGCTTACTCCCTGCCAGAGCTATTTGTGGGCATAGTGGGGAACTGGAGCAAGATCCAGACTAGAAATAAACATTTTTTTTTTTTTTTTTTTTTCCCAAGAAGAATCAATTCCCCATCCACCTCACCGTGTGTTGTAAATGCTGTCAGTGTAACAGAGAAGGCAGCCCTTGGAAGAGGAGACGGGGATTGTTTTGGGAGAGAGCAGGCGCCGCTGAAACAAACCTGAAACCATATCTTGCGGCTACCTAGGGAACATCAGGTGATGTTTTCAGACACACACCTTGTCATTTGAATGCTGTATTTAAAACCTGTCTTAAGGCAGGAAAAAAAAAAAAAAGTTTTTACGTGCAGAAATAGGAAATAAACTCATGCACATGATCTGTGAATGATTAAAATAGACTACCTAGATTTTAAAATGGCAATCTACTATGGAAAACTATAGGTTGAAGCAGATGCATCATGTACAGTTATTGCCTTTGTCTTTGGTTCTCTGAAAGGTTAAGTCAGTGACATTTGACTCGACTTTCTTATTTACACGTTAAAAAGTTTCCTTCCATATGCTTGTTAAGAAAAGTCAAGGCTACAATTCAGTGGTAAGGCTCTTAGTTTTCACATGATAATGTAATGAGAAGGTTTTTATTCTGACAGATAGTCTAAAAAAGTCTTCATCAGTTACAACATATTTCATAAAACTTATATGATATCAGACACAAAAATACCCAGAGCTTGAAAAAGTTATATATATACGTGTGTTTGTTTGTTTGTTTGTTTGTTTTATAGTGCAAATAGAAATTTTGGAGCAAGGAAATTTTCTATTTCAGATGGGAAAAAAATAAAATAAAATAAAATAAAAAAGAAGCTGAAAAGAAAATGTTTGTTTGGTTGGTTTTTTGTTTGTTTGATACCCAAAATACCTGAATATAACTGTAAAACAAAACTTTACAACATCAGGTTTTCTTTGTAAGAATAAGAAAAAAGTACATGTTTATCAGCTATGATGGGTTTATTTCATATTTTGAGGTGGGAACATCATTCTCCTCTGAAAAATCTTTGAACGATCACTTGTTTGACTTGTCCATTGATTAACTATTGTCTAAAGTCCACCACTGACTGTCTATTTTGGCACAAAAAAATTAACAAAAGTATTAGTTTAAAATTTTAACAAAATTATTTATTAATCAAATAATCAATAAAAATTGTCTTTAAAACATTCCCCTATTTCTTTTGAGTTCTGCAGAAGATTTCAAAATTTCTAGTATAGACCATCAGAAATTTTCTGTATTTTTTTACTTGTTTCTACTGTTCTCTTTTATTTGGGCTTTACATCAATAGATGAATGTAATAAACACTCATTTCCAAATCTAGTTGTTAGCTGGAATCAATAAAAAAGGCTTTGAAATTTTTCAGTTGAGGATATTCAATTTAATTTTTAAAAGAAAAATTGGCTCAGTTGAACAGAATGTGCATTTCTAACGACAACAACAGAAAAATGCTTTTTCCAGACAGAGAGAAACATTAGCATTATGTTATCCAAAATTACTCTCTCTTTTGGTTCTCATTTAATCAATTGCTCATGGAGAACCTGCAAGATCTAAAAATGGTCCTTGCTTGATTCATCGCCCAGTATTATTTGCTAGTCATATTTCAACAATTCCAACATTAGAGGAAGAAAGTAATCAATTTTCTAAATGAGTATTTTTAGGGTATAATTTAACAGAAACAACTGCAAAATGCAATACTGGGCTGTAGAAAATCAAGTACACAAACACAACGGACGAAGTTGCTGCTCAAAGAGCAGCTCTACAGGAAACCATCTGAGGGTCAAGGTGGATAAAAGGGTAAGTAAATGATGTCATTGATGCTATGGGACAGAAAGGCAAAATTATTGGGTGTATAAATGAGGGTATCAATTATTACATGTATAAAACAATGCTTCATACCAGTGGGCAGTCAAATGGCTAGAACAAGAGGACTGGTCAATGTTAGAGCTCTTTCTGAAGTGCCATTCAAGAAAGACTTTGATGTGCTGGATAGACTCTAGAGGAAAGCAAAGTGTTCAAGGAGAGGCCAGGAAACTGCAGCATAACTGCAGCATGGTTTTGCCAAAAGAAGAGAAGATGAAGGGAACACATGAAAAGTTTTGCATTATAAAAAGACCTTTTGAAATGCAACAGGAATAATTTTGCCCATGTCAAACAGGACAAAAAGAAACTGGCTAAAGCTACCATAGGAAAGTTGTGGATGGGATGTCTGCAAATAATATTTCTTACAGTAAAATCAGTATACCCTTTGATGAACCACAGGAAGCAAATGTAGACTCTCCATCTTTTAAGGTCTTTTGAAAAGTGTCCGAAAAACACCCATGACAGTGATGACTGAGACTGCCTTGGGGCTGGAAAGTGGATTGGTTCATGTCTTGAAATCTCTTCAAGCCATGCTGCCCTATGCTTTGAAGGACTTCCAGCAGTCAAAGGAGATTGATCCTCAAAGTGCAGTGCCAACAAAGTTCTCTTCAGGGGTGGGCAGAGTAAATGGCCTTTGAAACAAATAACAATTACAGGGGATTTGAGGTATATGAGTTTAAAAGTTTATACATGTGCAATATTTCCTGTTCCCTAACAGTAATACTTTTCCTGTTCAAGTTGGCAAAGAAAAATGATTTAATTTTTCCTCCTTCTTTTTTTTAGAACAATTTTTGTTGTTGTTGTTTTGTTTTGTTTTAGAAGTTAATGGGAGAAAGTAGATTTTTTTTTTTTTTCCCTTAGAAAACAAATAAAAATCTGGCACTCCTTACCATGCCATTGAGATTAAATTTCAGTATGAACTCCATTGTGCAAATGTTACAAATCTTATAAAATCACAAAATGTCTTCACTGAAGTGACAAACAAGATTAAGGTATCAAACTTAATATTACTCTATGAATTTAATGGAACAGTTCCTACCAAATTAGCACTAGCTGGCGTGAACAGGGGTTTCAGTCACACTTAGTAAAGAGCAAACCTCTGTGTGCTTGATACACAATACTCTGAAGAGCAGTATCCTGTCCTTAGCTGATCCCTCTCCCAGAGTTGTTCTCCTCTCATAAGGATTCATCTAATCTCACTGGTGCAGAGAATGTGTGTAAGGGGACCATGGCTAGAAATGTTTGGTGGACCATGTTGCTAATGGAGACAGAAGATGGTGCTGTACTTGGGAGAATTCTGCCTATTTCCATGATAGCATGAGTTTTCTGCATTTTAAGATATCTCGTGGAAGCTAAAGTCTATGTATTTGTTAGCTGCACACAGTGGACTTTGTCTGCTACCTGTCTCTGTTTCCTCTTTTCACAGTGAGAACAGTGATCATGAAAAGTGTGGAGCAGATACGGTGTCACATTACCACAAATAAATTTCTGTGTTAATGTAATTGATTATTTATGTACATTATCAGTAGAAAATGTGGAAAATAACATAATAAAACAATTTCCCATAGAAAGAAAGATTTAGGGAAAATGTTATGACAGTAGACATTTTGGACTAGTGTTAATGCCAAAGAATGGCAGAAGAGCATGTAGCAAACGATGTGCTAGTTTCTGAATGCTAAAGTCTAATAAAGAATAGAACAGTTATTAGTACAGCCACATACAATACAGGGAATCATTTACAGCAGCAGGATGTTAATAATAAACTAAAAAGCCCCACAGAAACAGATATTTGCTGTTTTTATATTTTCATTGAACAGACCAGTAGTGAAGTATGATTTTTCTTACTACATTCTAATAAACAGCTGTTGTCCTGACCAGACACTAAGTAAAAATCACAGATGAAAGAGCATTTACTTTTAATTAAGAGCAGGTGGATAGTTACTTCATTACCAGCTGCTAATCACCAGTAAAGATTTTATTCTTCTTGCCAAGGAAGAAATTTTGGTAATTAAATCTACTTTGAAAAGCATAAACTAAAGGCTTTTGTTTTGTTTTTGTTTTACAAAATGGTATTTATTTCTTTTGAGCCACTGCACAGTCTATTTTTACCTTGGGAACTAGGAGTACAAAAAGGGATTTAGGACCTCATGGTCCCTCTGTATTTCTCTCTGTGCTGCCCATTACCAAACCTCATTCTCTTTGCTGCAAACACACAGATTGCTCCTATCTTGTGATCACAATTTACCAGTTTTGGCAGTCTTTTGGCAGTGACTTTTTTTTTTTTTTTTTTTTTTTCCTAATGGAAAATCGCCTCCTTACATATTGAAAAGATCTCCATGGACTTTAATGTGAGTTCTGACATCTGGGACAGGATTCAGTTACCTGAACATATGTGGCTATTGATATCTTAGATGTTCTGGTTCATCCTGTTTAGCTTCCATCTGGTCAGGAGCAGTACAGATGCTCCCTAGATCCACCAGTGCGGGCGTCTTCAGTAACCTGAGGTTTCTCAAATATCAATAGAGGCCATATTAGGACAAGTAAACTGAGCACCTGGGCCAGAAATTTCATCTCCTGCATACCTATATCTAGATGCAGAAAATATGATGTCAAAATCTCAGTGTGGCTCTTGTCCCTAACCTAAAAGTCTAATTATGACATTCTTTTTCTAGATTAAAGTGAGTCATCTCCAGAAGGAACATCAAACAAAACTTGGGTGAGTTTCTTTATATTTTCTTCTTGTTCTTCAATCTTAAGTCTAGGGACTTAGAAATTAGTAATCAGATTTATACAGTCCCCAGCAGAATGGGAGCTCAAACTGGAAGAGGAGCTAGCTCTTAATGCAGTCCAAAAGTTAACACGGCAATACCCAAGTGGTGGTCATGATGTTGACTATGCACTATTAACACCAGCACAAGATGAGTTAAGTCAAGTGTTCACCCATGGTGGTCCTGGGACCACAGATAAGCCTGAGTTTGTGGTTATTCTGCAGATGGCTTAAAACTGTAACAAGTTTGGCCAAAATGTAGGGGTTCTGTTTGCATTGGTTACGGTAGTAATGAGAAGAGCAAGAAACATATTATTATTTTGATTACGCAGTTGTAACTGAGGAATTACACAACGTGGTAATTCAGGAATGCTTAAAGAGAAAAGGGAACCATAATTAACTAGTCTATCTTGCAACACAGTCCCTTATTTGAGGAAATGACATAACATGGGAGTAATCTCTCTTTACAAACCTAAGTACTATAGAAATGGTTCTCAGCTCAAACAATTTGTTCACCTTAGGGAAATACTGGCATAATGCTTTCTGAAGGGGAAAAAAATGAAATATATGAAAATGAACGTATTAATGAGTGTGGAGATGGGATAAATCATGATAGTTATTACATATTTTCAATTTTGGGGGGAGAATACATTCTAACTATGACTGTAGTATCAGGTATGTAACTAGGTATCAGACTCAATGTCTTTTCATGTGCAGGTTGAAAACCCCTTTCAGTGTTTTATTTTAATTTTGAAGAATATATAATTAGAATAATGAAGCTATGTTCAGGAGAAAGACCAAAAATGAAATTAGCCCAATAATCAAAAACTCTGTTTTTGCCATCCCAGACTCAATCTATTTACTCTTTTTATTTTTTTATTTTATTTTTTCCCAAATGTCAGTTTCAGCTGGGATAGAGTTAATTTTCTTCACACTGGCTGGTGTGGTGCCATATATTGGATTTAGGAGGAAAATAATGTTGATATACCAATGTTTTAATTTGTAAGGGATGGATTAGACACAGTGTCTGTTATTCTGTAATCCAGAAGTTGGATTAGCTGCAGTGTCTGTTATTTTGTAATGAGATCCAGAGACCTTCTCTGATAGTGCTGCACAGTGTTGAACAGGGCTCGGTAAGCACGTGCCAAGCCCCAGCATGTTGCAGTGATTTGTGTCTCTCTGGAATTGACAGGGTGACGGCATATTTTTTTCCAAACATTTTACTAGTTTTTCAGGATTCTGCACTTGTTCACTCTATCCCAGACATAACCTGGACAACTTATTAATTTTAAGACTGCAGGATCATCATGCCACAGAGTGCAGGATATCTGTGATCTAATTGTTATGCCATCTGACCCCTGAAGAGACTTAACTCCAACATTTAATGAGGACTTTACATATTCTCAGGGGTTCTCTCTGTAAGAACTTTATTTATTTATTTATTTATTTCTACAAATTCTCTCTTTTCCCACTCTTTAGCACTATCTATAAAAATTAGAATTTGTCAACATTGTTCTCTTTGCTTACTCCACGAAGCTTCTAGTACCTCCCAGAAGTATATGTGTTCCTTGACTAAAGCCCTAAGTAAGAAAAATAACATCCATACTTGCCCTGGAGAAAAAGGGAAGAGACATCTATCAAAATAGTGATACTCATGAAACTAGCTCAAGAAGTTAATCCATGGACAAGTTCTGAGCCTTGCATCTTTCCCATAAAATTGAAATGTCACATCTAATTGAAGATCTTCCAAAAGAAGTTGTTCCATAACTGATGAACCTCTTTGAAGTATATCAACACATTTCTATATCGTCCTTGCAGATCCTCATCCACCTACACATTATATTTGCCATATTTTGATGTCTTTCAGTGACAGATAAATAGTAGAAAAAAACAATAAGTACCAGTTGTTTTATTATTACAGTCCCTGATAAACACAGGGAATAACAAAACAACCAACCAAACAGAACAGGTTTCTCTTGGATTACCCATAACTACAAATACCAGTTTTGCAAGCCTCAATCTAGCTGCAATAACTAAGGCAACTATTTTAACCCCTCTTCTAACATTATGAAAATGCTGATTTAATTCTTGTATGACAGATGTCTGCTGAATTTCAAAGATCTGCACTGATAGTGATTCACACTCTCCCTTGGCAGCCAACTCCACAGCCTAATACTTCTAGTTATGAAGTTTTTCCTAATATTCGATCTAATGCCTCCCTGCTGTCTTGTAAACTCATAACAATGAGAGGGAATAACTGATGCTTGTCTCTTTTGTAATATCTCTTTTAACCATTCCCAGTTAATCACCTCTCCTTTTCTCTCTGGAATCACATGCCCAATTCTTTAAAGCTTCTCTCTGAGGTCTTATTTGCCCAGCTTCTTCATTCTAACAGCTTTCTCTGAGCTCCCTCTGGTCCCTCTGTCTTATTTAATAGCAAAGTTGCAGTGTTTACAAGCATACGGTAACAGAAGGAAAATATAACAGAACCTTAAAAAGTAATAAAAGTAATCCTGGGATATTTCTTTTTTTTTTTTTTTTTCCCTAGTTCAGAGCCAAGAAAAAACAGCTTTGCAGAGCCACTTAATTTTCGAGATTTCTTTTGAATGCCATGTTAAAGGCTGCTCTTCTATTAGACCTAAATGCGATCAAAAGGGCCATGACACTTCACCTGATGATGGCATAAAGAGAGCAACAAACAACTTGGAGAATTTTACACATTACTGCAGCTACAGCTCTGCCCAACAGACCTAGAGGAGTACATGCAAGGATTCAAGCTGTGCTGCACATCAGTGCCTTCATTCTTGCAGACTCATTTGAACTTGAATCTGCAGTTACTGAGGTATTTCAAAAACTGACAGAGAAACATATGCTCAAAAAGAGGAAGTAAAGTAAAATATATTTTTTATTTTATTTTAGCGTCATGTGCACCATAACAGCTGTGCCAGCAGGGACTCAGGAAAGAGTTTAACTCCTCCAGGCAAGGCCTGCATGAAGAGACCATGTTTGGGAAGAGTTGATATCTTTCATCTTCCACCTACAAGAATTTCTCTCACTTTTTCCCTAACATGTTTGAAGTGTTATGTGGCCATACGAAGTGTTATGTGGCCATACCTGTAGCATCCTGACCTTCAGCTGACTTGTGCCTGCAGCTTCTCTGCAGCTCCCTGGCCCCTTCTGCTCACTGAAATAATCAGTTTTGCAGCTTTGGGGTTTCCAGATCAGTGAACTGTATAGAAATATTTAACATTTTTGTCCAAAAGAAAATGACTCTACCATTATTTTCTTCTATCTGATCAAAAGCCTGCAGGAAGTTAGACTGAGGGCATTATCTTGATTTTGTGGTTTTCCGAGCTTTGTTCCTCACAAAGACAAGAGGAGAGTGTAGAGAATGACTGAACCACACTATCGGGAATGGACAGTATGACCAACTGACGTCTGAAATAGCAAAAGTCATAAAACTCCTTATTTGTTCTCTGATCAGAAAGGGGGAAATGTAGTAATTTCCTTCTCTGATTCCCCTCTCCCTGTGTCAGGACACCCACGTGTTAGCAAAACACCAGATCCATACCAGGATGGGGGCACAGACTTGTGCAGGAAGAAATAAACTGCAAACACAGCAGACTGGTAACCTTATCAAAGAAGCCGTGTCAGAGGCAGGAAACTATTTACAAATCTAGTCCACTGCTGGGAAGTTGGTGTTGTCAGATATAAGTGTGGCAGAACTTGTGGCAGTGGTGATTCTCCTCTGGTATGTTTTTGCTGGATGAGCAAGGAGGTTCAAAAACTGCATTATTTGTCACGCACAAATGTATGACGCATTGCAATGACGTGCAGTAATCAGCATCAACAAGCGGTAATTGAAGATTCAGCATTCATTGTGTAATAGCAATAAACAGCATTTCACATGGCTGGTAGTTGCAGTGAGCTGTGTTGCTTTGCACTGAGGAGTGCAAAGAAATACACATTTCCCCCTTATGTGAACAGCAAGGAAGACGCAGAAATCTGCCTTCCAGTCTGATTCACCATTTCTGTTAGTAAAACGGTGCGTATCTCATTTCCTGGGAAGTTGCAAGTAGTGATTCTTGATGCGTAGTAGATTCTTGATGCGTAGGTCTTACACATGAACCAGTAATGACTAAGTAATCTGGAGTTTGGATGGGGGTAAGAGGGTAAAGTTTTAGGAATGGCTTGATTTGTGGGACATAAGACACTTGAACTCTCAACTGCAAAGGGCGTCTCCATATGTGCAGACTTCGGCATTGACATCATGCATCCCACCATGGTTATTAGATCAATGTTTGCCTCTGATCACACATTCACATGGTGTTACTGAAACTCTTGAGTATCACTACAGGAAGAAGTTGGTTCTAGGAGCTACAATGTGCAAAGTAAATTTTGAAAACCTTCCAGAAGAAGATTCTGGCTTTTGGTTTTTGTGTTTGGTTTGTAGCTTTTTTGTTGTTGTTTTATTTTTGTTTTCAACACACATATAACCAGTTTTAACTTTGTCATTTTTATTTATTTTATTTATTTATTTATAGGAAATATTTTTTTCCTAGATGTTATCATAGTATGCACATTCTTTTAGAGATGTCTGAGTGTATGCACATTCATTTTTTTAAGTCTGTTTTCCACTTACTATAAACAGCACTTATGATGATCAGTTTGTTTGCTTATTTATTTGTTTATTTTTAATTTTGGAATTTCATTTGCCCAAAAGTAAGAAAAAATTTGACCTTTCATCTGCTGCATAAACTGCACAAGTTACAGGAACCCTGTAAAAGGAAACCCCAGGTTTCCTTTTGTTTTCACATTACCTTATTGATAGAAATAGGTGAAAAATGAGTCCTGGGCCATATCACTGACCCTCCATTCTGTTATAAGACATTTCCTGTTTAAGTGAGTAGGGACAGTTTCAAGTAGAAGCAGTGGGCAACCCTAGTACCTTGTTGTGCCTCATAAGCTCTGCTCCTTAGGTTCAAATAATGAATTCAAGGTATACTAATTAATTTTGCAAAGTAGATTTACTCTACCAGCTATACTGAAAAATTCTGTCTGCCCAGAACATGCCAATCAATGTTTTGTGAACTCTCGCCAATGATTTACAAGCTGAAATAGTCCTCAAATTTCATCTCATCACACCAAGCTCTGGCCCACTGGGTAAAAGGTGCCTGTTCTCATAGACTTTTGTGCAAGCTGTGTTTTCACCAGCTCTGAGTGTGAATTAACTCATCCCTTGGTAGGTTCATCTGATTCACACTGACAGGACATATATGGGTAATTACCAGATGTCAGGTGATAAATTTGCAACCCTGACAGTTTCCCAAGGATGTGTCAGTTTGTGCGTTAGGTCCTATACTACTAGATCTATCTCCCACGTTTGAAAAGGTCAGAAGTTCATTCTACTTGACTTGGGCAAAAAGAAAGTCTTGCAACCACAGATGAGAGATTGAGCAATAATTTTCAAAGGGGTGAAGAGCAACAGCTGTGAAGGAAGGGAGAGCACTGTCTATACAAAGTGGTTTATTGTAAACCTTCAGTGAGATCAGAGCAGTGCCAGCCCAGTGGTTAAAGGACACAAGTAGATTGGAAACTGTATTTAAAAAGAACAAAACAATATAAGCTATAAGCTTCATCTGCTCAGAGCACTTATAACATTATGGAAGAGAGTGATAAAAAAAATAATAATAATAAAAAAAAGAAATTTCAAAAGGCACAAAGTTCTTGACTGTAGTGCTATGAAGAGAAAGGCATCTTACATGCTCAAATATATGATGCTTATTGGATTTTATGTCTTTGCCACCTTTCTAGCCTAGACAAGGAAATTAGAGTAGCTTAGCTACATACTTCTTCAAAGCAACATTTAATTGTTTCTTCCTTTTTCTTCCCTGATACTGGTTTTCAAGAGAAGAGTGGATACAGAGTTCAGCAGGTAATCTGTTGGGGTCTTTCAAACTCAGCCATTACAGAGAAAAATAAAATAAGTAAAATAAAAATAAAATAATAAAATAAAATAATAAACAAAATAAAATAATGTAAAAAGAAAAAATAAAGTTAGGAGATTACAAATACAAAAACAAAAGAACAAAAGTGGTCTGCACAAACATTGTGGTGAGGGAAGAAGAAATTGCACATCAAGTCTGACACCAGCCTATCCTTTTAAAGAGGTATGTATTATGTTGTGTCATGTACAATGCAGAGACGTTCCTCTGCTCTTTGCCATATCTTTTTATAATATTGAAAACCCCTCAGAAGTACAGGTCGATGAGGATCATGTTTAAATCCTCAAAATCAGAGTGTTGTGGTTTAGCCCTGGCAGGCAGCTAAGTACCATGCAACCCTCATTCTCCCCTCGCTCATTCTCCCCACGTGGGGTGGAGGACAGAATCAAGAGTAAAAGTGCGAGAACTCTTGAGTTGAGATAAAGAGAGCTTAGTAGGTAAAGCCAAAGCTGCACACACAAGCAAAGCCAAACCAGGAATTCATTTACTACTTCCCATCAGCAGACAGATGTTCAGCCACTCCCAGGGGAGCAGGGCTCATCATGCATAACAGTTTATTAGGAAGACAAACACCATTGTTCCAAATGTTCTCCCTCTGTACCTCTGCTTTTGTTGCTGAGCGTTACCCCATGCGGTATGGGATGTCCCTTGGTCAGTCTGGGTCACCTCTCCTGTCTGTGTCCCCTCCCAGCTCCTCGTGCACCCCAGGTATCTCACAGCAGGGCAGCACAAGAAGCTAAAAAGTCCTTGGCTCTGTAAGCACTGCTCTGCAACAACTAAAAGCATTGATGTGTTATCACCACTGTTTTCATCAAAAATCCAAAACACAGCATCTTATGAGCCTCTACAAAGAAAATTAACCCTGTCTCAGCCAAAACCATGACACAGACTTATAATAAGCTGTAAACACTGTCTCTGACTTCATCCTGTCAATCAAATAATAACAATAAGCATGATCTGAAAATTATAGCTCAGAGTATTTACGAGTCAGGAAGTAATTAAACCTCACAGAACCTTTCAGAGATAATAAAAAGTTATTTTTGAAGTTTTAATAATAAAATAATCAGGCAGAGCTTGCTGGTAGTGTTCTAATTGCTGCATAAATAAGGGTAATTAATGTCCATGCACATTCTGCTCCTTTGGCATAGGCATACTCAGCAAGTCAGAGAGAGGGAAACAGAGGCAATAACATATTACAAGCACGGTTTTCAGAAGTATTTGAGTGAATCAGGAGCAGGTGTCTTTGAAAATCCCGCCCTAGGGAAAATAAATGAAACTTGGGTGCTAATCTTGTAAATTCATATTTAGGTGCATATTGTGGTTTGACATTAGAGTGCTCTGAAGGTCTGCAAGCATTCTCTGATTTTGTTTACCAGCTCTTACTTGGACATCATACCTTTCTTCTCCAGGATAGCAAATATTGCCTAATGTGGCCTGCCTAAGACCAGAAATGGAATTGGTGACTGGGCCAGAAGCAAAATCCAGGGCCCTTCCTCTGCTCCCATTTTCTAGACATTAGCTCATGTTCTTTGTAAACTACATGCTTCAAGTTCACTGCTATCACAGCCTGCATTAAGGTTTAATATGGGATGACTTGGCTTCTGTTATGATTAAATTGAACTCTTATCATAACCCAAATACAAGTTCTCGCTGTGTGTTTTCCCAGAACACAACAATATTGGCTTAATACCAACCTGGCACTTGGCAGTCTTGGCCTTGGCTAGGAAATGATATTTATAGATGTGTACACATGCAAACACTCCTATATACACATGCACACACACCCTCACACAGGCACATCCACACATCATTTCAAGCACTGAGATAAGACAGTGACACTGGGGACCAGGAAATCTCCAGAAGATGTATGGAAGCTGCACATTTATTTGAGATGTCAAAAAATGCCTTGATCCAGTTTGAAACACCCAAACACCTGTCCCCACTCTTGGTGGCTGAGAGGCAGCCAAAGCCTTTCAGAGGCTGGTATTGAGTCTGTATAAGAAAACTGCTACAAATATTTAAATAAATTTTAAAAAATATTAATTTTACCTTTTCTTTGTCTACAACCCTGGTGGTACCCAAGACTGTCTTCCTGCCCCTGCTCCCTTTTTCACTGGGTATGTTCATTAAAAGCAGGCAGCCCTGCCTTCCAACGTTTCAGGAGGAGGGATGGAGAAACCACAGTGAACATCCCATCTATTTGAATACCCTGGAAAGTCACTGGGGGTTCATTCTCTCCTTATTATTCTCATTTGCAGGACCTATGTTTTTAAGGAATGGAGCCCTTCAGTCTGATTAATAACGGGCTGTGTCCAGATGCCAAAGGACAACACAGAGACACTTTGTACAGATACAGGTTGGCTGTCTTTTCCACTCAGAGGGAGAAGGGCCTAACCCAGAAATGCACTGAAAGCAGTCTGTCAAACCATTGAGGGGTCTCTGCACCTTGTTGGAGCCAGTTTTGGGAGAGGGAGGAGGGAAATCTCCATCCCAAGAATGTCTCTGTCACACTGGGAGATCTACAAATTAACCTTTGATTTTGGTAAAAGTTGGGAAGGGGAAGGGCAATTGCTGGGAGAAACCTCACTGTGTTCAATGCACTTAGGCCATCATCCTGGCAATTTACCCTTAGCTTGGCAAACCCTACTTATCTTATTCTCCCTGAGATCTTCAGGCTGCTTTTTGATGGCCGTCAAAGGGCACTTCTCCTCAGCTGAGTCACAACATGCTTTGTTCAGCCCTTTCCCGGACAGTAAAAAGGATGCTTTGAAAGAAGCACCCAAAGGAGCTAAATGTAATAAACAACCTCAGTGCAGGAGAGCAATTGTCTCCTAGGACTCTGACACACAACAGCTGTGAAGGCTGAATACAAAATGCACTTTCCACTACAGTGAGCCTTTGCTTGGCAAAGCTTTTACATGAAATGACTTATCTGTGTGGGCAGCAATACTTCCCTCTCGGTCTCATTCTTCCAGCCTCCCTCTCCCATATCAACCATTGTCAACATTTCAGTCGCAACTGCAACATAGTCTACTAGTCGTCATTTCTTGGCCTCATTTCAGACCAAGACTGTGTTTTTAAGTTATCTGACAAATTTCTCAGGTTCACAGGGCCCTGAAATAACTTAATCTAAGGAGAAAATGGTTACAGGTTGATAGTGGAGTAAATACTGGTTTTAGATTTCCTGTCCGTCTCATAGTTCAGATGAAGAGGTGTGTTCCCCTGTGCCATAATGCCAGCCAGCAGCAGACTGAATAATGTATCCACCCTATGGTGTGATTTTCTGCTGCACACAGATTTGCACTGGTAATGATCTGCAAGGGTCTCACAAGCTTCAGGTTCTGCCCTGACAGGCTGGGGCTGTGCTTTTCTCTTCATTTTTGTATAACAACAACAACAAAAAAATGTTCTGTAGATGTCTAGCAGCAAAGGGATAGCTAATACAGGCTTAATCACTCCAACTTCATTGAATGTTTGTCGTTAGCTGGATGTGGGCTTTGCCACCAAGTAGTTAAGTTTGTGCTGTGTTCCCATTTATTTATCAGACCAAGTTCTGTAGGCACTTCGATTTCTAATGAGGTGGTTGGGTAAAAGAGGAAAATGAAGCAGAATATTCAGGTATTTTCAGCCAGCTGTTAGGCAGCTAGTAACTGCTTAGTGTGCTATAAAAATGCCCCATATAAAAAATAAGAAGGAAAACCAAGTATATAAAATGCTTTAGGACACATTTTTCAACCTGATCTATTTTGGGAAGTTTGCTTTCTTCTGTGACAAAAGAAAATATAAAGAAATTAATGCATAACAAACAAACAGAAGGCTCCATCGCATACAGTCCTGGTCAAAGCTGTCCTTCTGTGAGCTGTACTGAAATTTTGAGAAGGGAAAACACAAGGAGAGGTTGATCAAGGGTAAGTAAATGCATAGTACCATCAAAAGATGGCTACAGCAAATCAGAACCTAGACAGCAGGTACACATATCTGCATGTGTCATGTGTGCTTCTGGAACACGTTAAGAACCAACAGATTATCTTCATAAATTAATCTTTTTTTGGTTTCTTGCCTCCTGTCTCCAAAGAGAGTTGTATATCCACCCTCCTCCCATTCAATCATCTCTTACCACCCTTTCCCCTGCATTTTGTACCTGAAGTAATTAGACAACACTTGTAGGCCTATATAGATACACACATATATTTCAGGAGGAAAGGAGTAGAGGGAAATTTCGTACTGAAATATCCATGTTACATCACATGGGACCCCAGGCTCCAGGGTCCCAAGACATCAGCAAGGGAAAGGATAAGGTGAAAGCATGTTCCATTTTAATGGTAAGAGCTAGTGTTCCTCAAAGGACTTAAAGGAAAGCATACATTATTTATCAGCTCAGTGGGGCCAGCCTGGATTCAAGACAGCTATTTGCACTGCCTTCCACCCCGATTAGTCCCAGATTCTGCAATTCCACACATTAACACAATCCAAACTTAGCCTTTCCCTTTTCCATCTGCTCCTTTTCCAACCTTTCATTCTCCAATGACTCCTCAGGCCATGGTATTATTTCTTGCAACACTTGTGGATGTGATTAGTGAAAATTTGGAGTCAGGAACTTGGAGGTACATTGTATCTGGCAAATGAAGAAACATTAGAAGTACGAACTTTGAAAAAATGGGAAAAAAAATGTATATATGTGAAAGTCAGGTAGTCTACAAAGTGCCTAGAGATTGCCTTAACCAGGCTGTTCCATGGAGGCTGTCTGTATTTCAGCCCAAGTCTCTTCAAGTGCTAATAATTTTTATCCTTCCTTTCAGCTTCTACCCCAATGTTTGACTAGTAAATTTTCCCTACTCCCAAATGTCTCCTTTCGGCAGTCTGGGCTTTAATCCAGCTCTGTGCTCAAGTCCTTTGCCAAGTAGGGGTATGGAATTACTGGACTCAGTGATGATCTGAGAGAAATGGGGATTAAAAAAAAAAAAAAAATAGAAAGAGGGACAAGAGTTCAGGTTCAGAAGTGTGTTTGATGCAGGATGGAGTAAAACCAGAGCATAGTGAGTGTTCCAGTGAGATACTATGTCCTGAAATACAGAAGGTGCCAGAAGGCCTTTGGGAAGAATGGGATCTGAGCAGCACAGTTCCTGTTTGTGAGGTGTGCTGATGGATGAGGAACATCTGTTCTGACAGGCAAAGAGGAAAGATGTTGCAGAACAAATGTCAGCTGAGAGAACAAATTCCTGTTAAGGCAGTGACAAAATGTGAAATCCACTACCATTGGGGCCATGTACTTAGCAAAACCAATGATATGTTCAGGTATAAAGCAGAAGAAAGGCGAATCATATTGGGATATATAAACAAAAAGACCTTTAATCAAAGAAGATAGAAAAGTTACAGGGTGCAGAGAAAAGCAGAGATGCAAAAGGGATAGTGTTTTGACCTGGGATGTTCTTCTTGTTCTTCTGCAGAAAACTCAGTCATATCTCCAGTCTGCTGAGCTGAAGGGAACAAAGCAGAGCAACGTTTCTTATAGTGTCTGAAAAAAAAAATATAAAATAAAAATCAAAGAACAGTTCCCGCTGTGGCTCATTTCTCAGCCTTCAGTTCAAACACAACACGACATATTTGTTCCCACAGTGCAAGGCTGACCTTAAAATCTTTCACGAGCTTTTGCTAACTGCAGCCCAGCTGGCTGCAGAGTTCCAGCCATCTGCTTCTATTTTTAACACCCCAGGTTGCAGACAGTTTTCTTTAGCCACTACTCTTCTGGGGATTGCCTTAAACAGAGTTGTACAAAGCAGCAAGGCCCCCTGTTAACATCCCTGGGATCCTGAGGGATTGAAGAACAGCAGAGAAGAAGGCAGGACTGATCTTGTGCAAATGAGGATGTTTAATGGAAGATCCGTTCCCAGGAAATCTCAACTCTGGAGAGACAGGGAGGATTCATCCTTCAATATGTAGCCACCAGGCAGCAGTTAAGCCAACCCAGCGAAATACCAGCTGAATTTGGGAAAGAAAACTGTGTAGCCTAGCATTTCATAGGCTGCCTTTCCTACTTACATCTCTGTTAGGATCCAAGCACTCCCAGGTCCAAGTTTGGCTTGGATATTTTGTCCTATGTCTCAATAAAGACCAAGATCTTGAAAATATTAACAGAACAGTCAAACTATTTCTACCAGCCAAAGGGACAAATTAATCAGATGGCAATGTACTGAAAGTGTTCTCCTGTTTCCCTGTTATATTGTAGTCATAGAATCATAGAATCATCTAGATTGAAAAAGACCTTCAGGATTATCAGCTTCATCAACCATCAAACTGTCTTACTGAATTTCATCATTAAACCATGTTCCTTGGTGCCACACAATTTCTATCTAAAATTAGATATAATTAGAAGGCTGTTGACACTTTTGAATAGAAAGTCCTTTCTCTGACTGGCTTTCTTGACAAGACTACACCAAATATCTTGTCTGGTACTTTAAATTCATCATGACAAGGAAGAACGTTTAATCTTTGTTAATTTATGTATTTGCCTTTAAGATGTTAAACTGAAATACAAGTTTTCAAAACTAGAGTGTAACAATCTAAGTCAAGTATTGTAAATGCTCTTATTTCTGTTATTTGTAATGATTTTTTGAAGATTTTATTTAAAACTACAGGTCCTCTATCGGTATTCTTTTTCCATGTATATGTATAGGAATATGCAAGTGAGGCAGGTAACAGAGAACCTTTTAGTTAATCAAGGCCTCATCAATACTGTCAGTGAAGTCTTCGGTTAATTCAGCTAACCATATTTGTCATCTGAATAGCTCTTCATGCTTTGCTAACTGAATTCAGTAAGCCTCCAGTGACTTTAGTGGGAGCTTAGAAAATCACATGTGGACTCCTGTTTTGGAAATACCTAAATTTAGGTGACCTGGCTTGTGAGTCAAAACACATCTCTCGAATAATGGAATTCCATTCCATCTCAGACATTAATAATGAAACATTTGCAGAATACAGTGTGAAAAGATCATGTTTCCCTCTTCTGTAAAACCATAAGAAATCAATCAATCAAAGAAACAAACAACAACAACAAAATAAAACAGATCCGTCCGAATCATTCCTGTGAATATAGAATCTACTGCAATCTGAGTCTTTATCAAAACTCACTTAAGAACTGTGTTAAATCTTTGCTGAGGTAAAAGGAGATAGAAAAGTGTGTTCAACACAGATTCATTAGTAACTTTATATAACTCTGGCCCACATACGTGGTTTTCCATATGTATGGCCACATGTATTAAAGTTCATACACCTACACATACACACTTTTTACTGAGTCACATGAAAGTCATACACTAGCCTGAGAATCTAGTTTGGCACAGTGTGAGGCACAGAATGCTTACCACAACGGAGTATGATCCCACTGTGTCTTCCAAATCTCAGCTATCACTCATCTTTGGCAATTAATTTAATCTGTAGACTTTGCAGCTCTTTCATTCCCATTCCATTTTCTTTATGCATACAAAACTTTCAACTGAATTTACTAAGCTATGCCCATAGGATTGGGCACCATTTAAATCAATTGCCCTTATTTATATTTGGAAAAGAAATACACTGGTGAAACTTCTTAGTTTTTCTAAGGCCATTATTAAAAATTAACAATGATTTCAATGTTTGAATGGGCTCAGGAAACAGCTATTATTTATTGAGAAGCTAAAGTCAAGGCTTCTTAACAATATTGGACAAAACTGACTAACTGGACAAACAATCCTTTAAGGAAAGAAAGAAGTTATTGTTCATACAGTGAAAACCCTAACATAATAATTAACCACTCTGAATGTTTTGACAGATAGTCAGTAGCCATAGAATTCCAAAATGCTTAAAAAGTCATGTGAAAAGTTCTCATGTGACAAGGCAATGTACTTGAAAGTGGACATAACAGAACTCCAACACAGAAGTCTGAAGTGCCTAAATCACTTAAAAGTTTACACAAAGTACAGATTGCCTTTCAAGTCCCTCAAAGCCAGAAGTTAAAGTTCCAACAGATCCACACCCTCACTCTTGCCAAGGCTTGGTCAGGAACATCAGTTATAAGTCATTTGAAAATAGACATCCCCAGATTGCATTTGATCCATATCAAGAGGATCAAGACTTACCAAGCTGTCATTTACTTTGTTTGATTTTAGTTTTCTAAAAGCTTATTTCCATGTACACACTGGACAGAGAGACGTGACAACTGAGAGCAAGTCATTCTTTACTAAAAGGTCACAGAGACATGCTCAGTTAATTCAGGATATGCTTTCAATAGTAAATAACATTGACCAATGACTGTCTACTGGGCAAAGAGATAGTAGTACAGCATGATTTGCAGCCATACAGCTAAACTCTCCTCCTTCCAGTCCAAGGTGCCTTCTTTCAAAGTGCACATTTAGATCAACTTAGGCATGTGCTACCTCCTGACCTGCACTGTATGAAACAGAGCTAAATTACACCTGCTAGGAACTAAAAGTGTCTGGACAGAACCAGGACAATGATAGAAGCCCTGGTCTTAGTTTTCTAGTGTAGATGGAGTCTAAAAGAACATCTGTAGACCTCTTGGAGAAAGAGGGTGTTTGGGGCAGTCCTGAAGGAGCTGAGTTTGTTTAGGCTGGACAAAAATTAGGTTAAAGTAGCACCTCATCACAGTCTTCCACAACTTACAGGGGGTTTAAAGAAAAGGAGAAAAATGTTCCTTAATTATTCCTTATAATAATAAAAAGACAAGAGACAGCAGGCATAGCAAAGACATCCTTATGAGGCATAAATAAATAAATAAATAAATAAATAAATAAAAGCAGTCTGAGGCAGAATGGTTAAGGAATAGGAGTGGTTGCCCTTTTCCAACAGGAACAGTAAGTATGTTTTGAAATCTTCACCACTAGAGATTGTCAACATTTAACTTGAAAAGCCCCTCAGACATCTATTCTAATAGTGAAGTTAGATCTGCTTCGAGCATGAGATTTAACTAGAGACCTCCAGATATCCCTTCCTACCTAAATTATTCTATAATTGTATGAATTGTACCCTTTTCTCCATTTGTTATATTCTAGCAACTAAAAAGTTAAAAAGTTAACTAAAAAGTTCTCTTGGGGAGGATCAGTTCAGATGTAATGGTACTCACAGCAGATGTCTTCATCTGGTCAGATGGAACTTCTAGGTACGTAGAAGTTCTTTTTTGACTTTAATCTTGAGATTTCTACTCCTATATAAAGTATTTATACAGCTCCTAGATATGCTTTGAGTAAACATATAAAATATGTTTATACATATATATTCTATACATCTATTCTAATTTTCTTAACCTGGACTGTCTTCATTTCAGTCATTCAAAATTTTTGCCTTAACAGAAAATATACACAATGTCAAGTTAGATTTTTACACACTGAAGAATACACTAAGTTGAGGGATTTGCAAGCTGAAACCAGCTGATATGAATTCCTTAAGAAAAGTGTTCTGTATCTGAAGAAAAATATTGGGTCTTGGCTGATTGGACTTCAACTATTTTTATTAATAACTTTCTAGAGTGTCATTGCATCTGAATGTATTGCTTCTCATCCCTTCACAATCATTACCACTGGCATCAGACTCTTGTGAAGTAAGTTAACATCTGACTTTATGAGGAGGAAGACAAAGGCCAAAGAAGAATAATTAACGTATGATGTCTTCAGCAAAGCAACAAGTTCTTCTAAAAGCAGACAGTCTGGACTTTTGAAGAAAATCATAGTTGATTTATGGGCATGACCACTGGGATTTATGCTATGCTGGGATTTTTAGATTTTTTTTGGTCTTTCTTGCTTTTTTAAAGGAACACCTCAAGGAACACCTTAGACAAAAAAATTTCCTTTCAAGTACAGTGCACTATAGTCATCCTTGGCTAACATCCTAAATAGTATATGGCAATAATTTTCTTGACAATCACAAGATAGGTGAGCTTTCTTGATTTTTTTTTATTTTTATTTTTTATTATTATTATTTTTTTTAAGTAGTGAATTGCAAGTTTCACATTCCTTCCAGTCTTTTACTTATGAGCCACATAAATGGAAAAGTGAACCCAGATTCATAAACCATTCCCCCTGGATTAGACAAAGGCCAATGCAAAAAGAGGTAAATCTTCCAGCCTCAGCAATGACAAGAATGAAAGAAAAATTTACCCTAGAGCCAAAATACCGACCTGTAGCAAATAAATCTCAGTCTGTCAGTTCATGTGTCCTTCATCAATAACCTATGCAAAGAAAGAGATTGAAGCACACTTTGAAGATTAACAGAAATGAACTAAAGTGGATTTGCAAGGAACAAGACCCCCAAAACCAGAGTTCCACTGGGTAAAGAAAGCTTCTGGTAAGATTTTTCTGTCTTCCCCACCAACAACAGATGTGGTAGTGCTGTTTGGGAACAAGGTAACATATCAAACTGAAATATTATAGATCTTTCAGGGTCTCACAGATTCAAGTAAGTGCCTAAGATTCACTCCTGTGCCTGGTTAACAACCCACCAGAGCTGAGATCAGATCTTTTCTGATCAGATCAGACATGAAAGCACTGATGCCTGCTCTCCAGAATCACAAAAGGCACTTTACAGTACCCTAACAATACAAAACAGTATGAAGGCAGATAAGAATGCAATTTAGCTCTTTAACTCCTCAAACAATGCAAAAAGATTTTGGAGCAAATCGGATTTGACTCCAAGACGAAAATAGGCACAATACATGCAAACTTTCTTCCTATACAGGGACCCATATAGGTAGATCTATCACTTCCTCTTCTCCCCTTTAATTCTTCTTAAGTAATAATAAGAAATGGTGAAAAAAGGAAAAGTTAGAGAAAGCAAGCGTGTACTACAGCTTGTCATATTTATAGCCACATCCGCCTTTTGCCCAGATTGCTACCTGCAAGTACTCCATTTACTCTTCAGGAAAAAAAAAAAAAAGAAAAAGAAAAAAAAGTGTGCTGTTTCCAGCAATTGCACTTAGCATCCAGTTTTTGCCAAGAGCTGCTGTTTGGCTCCCATGCTTTCAGAGAACATTGTTCTGTTTGTATTCAATGGCAGAATAAATAAATAAATAAATAAATAAATAAATAAATAAATGGAGGGGGGGAGGGAGGAGTGGGGAATAATTAATAGTTTGTCCCTTGAGGTTTTTGTCTAGGGGTAAGGATACACCCTTTAAAAAAGATAATTTACCACAGGGTAAATGGAGAATTGGTCAAATGAAGGGACAACCATTAACTGTTAGTAGTCCTTCTCATGACCTTGAAAATTGAAAGTGTATTAAAAAAAAAAGATAAAGGGGAAAAAAGCTTTTAGAAATGGGCAAATGGTATCATTACATTGATCATTTTTCACAAGCTGCTTAATTCTTGCCCTAAGACAAGAATAGAAGCAGAAAGGAGGAAATGGCACAATGAGGGCAATTCATGGTAAATTATAGAGCATGACAAATCAGGAAGTTCAGGAGATCATAAAAAGGGGAGTGTTTTGAGTTTCTTTTTTTTTTTTTTTAATCAAAATCTATAAATCTCATAACACAAAGAGTGAATATGTTGAAGACTTTTTATTGAAATAGGCATGACTTAAGGACAATAGGGTGTATAGTTCAAGCACGGTGAAAAAAGAATATTCCCTTTGAATACTAACAAAATCCACAGATTTGTTGCCTTTTCTGCAGTCTGTCACTTCCCTCCATGCATTCTTCATTTCTGTGTTCATTTCGTGCTCTGCCTCTTTTCTGAATTCCGAGGTGTACAGTATTTATTACAGTATTACAGGTGATGGGGCTGACGTCCTTTGTTAACAAGTTTGGAGTGTTTTGATAAACAGAGTTATATAAGGGTTACATCATTGTTATATTCCACCATATTCTATTTTATTCTCTTCTATTTACACATTGTTTTTCTTTATTGCCATAGAACCCACAAGACTTCCAACAGTACTTTATGGCTGGAGACGTCTGTATTTCATGTCACATACATGACATTATTTTCCTCTCCCTTAGTGTGGACAAGAAATATGTTCAACAAAGAAGCTTGTTTGGTAATCTAAGTGCTGAGTTTGGCTAATATATGTATTTTTGGAAGCTGCACATTTGCAAGGTATTTTTGTCAGAGGAGACAATGTGAAGTGGGAGGTGAGGTCATCTGTTTGGACTTAATTCTGAAATTCTTTAGGTTCCATCTAAGATTTAGGATCCGTCTGTACCACAAAAAATGGATCTCGATACAAAGAAAACTAGCCAAGGTAGTGTTAGAGCTGGATTCAGTGTGATTATATTAGGCTGGTGTACTGGCTAATATTTGCAAAGAATAGGCACAGTATGATCTCCTTCTTCAGCTATGCTATGAAACTCTGATTCTATGGCATATCTAATACAGTTATAATACAGACATTCATAATATTGTACATGCTTATCTTCCATCTTCTCCGTATTTCATCTTCCTCTAGTCTCTGGAAGAACTGGTTGTGGTTCTCAACACAGAGTTTGAGGAAGTTCACAGTTTAGACAAATGAACATTTTGAAGATCAGGATCAAGATCATGAAAGTGATTTAATATTTTAGACAGAGTAAACATCAGAGCAGATTTAATGTGTTCATGGTATTCCTGATTGCTGAAATACTCTGCTGACTTATTAGTTGGAGTCTCCCCAGCACTGAATTTCTCATGTCCAGGTATGTCATCTGGATGTCATTCAGGTTAGAGGTGGCTCCAGTGTGAAAGACAATTTATTACTCATGCTTTAGGAAGGGACATTTCCTAGACAATCAGTAATGATCGGAAGCATCATTTGGGAGTCCTGTAATAAGACCTCAGTGCTAGTAAGGATTCAGAAATATGCTCCAGATATGGATTGACTGTGTCAATTGTAGGATTGCTCTGTCTGCCAAAGGAAAGCCTGCACCATTCCATATCCTTTCCTCTGCCCATAATTCTTCCACTTCTTTCTTCCTCAAATACATTCTCAGAGAAGCCTTTCTACATTCCTCAGCTATATTTGTCAAATCAACCAGCCTTAAAATTATGATACGTTCTAACTTGGTGAAAGAAAAGTTTGCAGATTATCTGCTCCTGACACTGAATCACTGGCCAAGTAAAAGCATGAAAAAGAGAATAATTGCACAGAGTTCCTCAGGACAGAGGCATCAAAAGAAACAATGGGAATCTGAAGACCCTAAAAGCCCAGCTAACTAGCTCTGTGAATCATAGTTACCTGCCCATCTCTCCCTGCAGATGGCTTATACAGGGTGTAGAAGAACAGGAATGCACAAGGGCAGGCATCCGTGGTTACGTGGAGTTGTCTGATTATCATATCAGTGATCCTATTTAAACAGAGGTTTGAATTGCAATTAAGGTTTGGAAAGCCTGTACAACAGTGCATTTGTCCCAATAAATAGTTCTGGGCTAAATCATTTCTGTACTATCTTGACAATTTATAAACAAAAAACTTGGTCTTCTCAAGGACATCAGGTTTAAGTAAAATGAAACCCAGAAGTGTTCTTGACACAGATGTTTACAAGAGCCCAGACTTCAATTGAATCATAACATCTATATTCTTAATGTGACTTTATTGTGTGACTTTTGGCACATCCCAGCTTCAGCTGGGTAAAAGGAGGGAAAGCACTGAAATACTATGAGATTAGTATTATTGTGTTATTAGTATTATTGTGTTATTTTAAATTTTAAAAACATTAAGCTGTGAATTGTGACTGGTGCAGCTGGTGGATATGGAAAGACAATGGAAGCTTCCTGGCTTGTTGGCTGTCATTATGTTATATTTCAATCGCCTTTCTTTCCTTGCATGTGTTAAAAGTTGACACAGAGTTGAGCAGTGTGAAATCTAAAATTAAATTGCCACAGTTACAATGGGGAGGTGGAGCATGTATTTACTTCTAAAGATAGATGACTAAAGTTAGGATCAATATCTCCTTAGATTGTGTATAAAATCAATGGAGTGGCAAGGGTTCCTCTAGAGATGAATACAAAGCACCTTACTTAGGCTTCTTCTAAATTGTCTTGTGCTGGAACATGTAAGAAACAGATGATCCTTGGTACCTGAAGGTCAGGAACTATTAGTGCATACATAATGGGAGCTCTTTTAAACAACTCTGTTCTAGGCTTCCCCTTGACTCTAGGGAGATTTTGCTGAGTTTCTGGGTGACCTCCTGGAAATACATTTATCCACTTGACATTTGATAGTGGGTTTCGATACTTGCTGCTTCATGTTTTTAATTACTTTTCTGGGTATCCTCCAAATATTTTAATGGATACCAATAACTTTTAAGTGTGCTTGTCCAACACAAAGCAAAACCATTTGTGCTAGGAGTGGGGAGACCATTAGTAGCTATGGCTTTGTATTGTTTAGAAACTACTGTTCTCAAGTCAGGATCTAAGTACTACAAAAGCACTTTATGTGAGCAATTAAGGTTTTCCTTCTTTAAAAAGAAGGGGGTTGGGGGTTTAAGAATGGAATTCTGCTGTAAAGTATTTTCACATAATTTCCAGGATCTTTGGAAACATTTTCACTGTGAATAAATATACCAAAAAATCACACTTCATTTACCGTGACCTATTTTTTTTGTCTCTTCACTAGCAAAATAGTTATTGTATATCTTTGCTTCTATTTCCTTTACTACCAGGATGATCATAAGCAGCAGTTAGAGCAGTGAATGTGACATAGGTTTATTACAGACCTGATACAATGGCAGTATTTCTTGTCTTCAATGTTTTGTATCTTGAGGGGTAGAAAATAGTCCAAGAACATTTCTTTGTGCTTGAAGTAGACTAAAGACCAAATTGTGAATCTCACACTTTTACTCTCACCATAGGTATTGAGTTAGAATCATATTATCATAGAATATCCCAAGTTGGAAGGTACGCACCAGGATCATTGAGTCCAACTCCTGGCTACACATGGAACCACCCCAAAATCAGACCACATGTCTGAGAGCGCTTTCCAAACTCTTCTCAAACTCTGGCGGGCTTGGTGCCATGACTACTGCCCTGGGCAGCCTGTCCCAGTGCCCAACCACCTCTGGGTGCAGAACCCTACCCTAACACCCAGCCTGACCCTCCCCTGTCCCAGCTCCATGCCGTTCCCTCGGGTCCTGTTGCTGTCCCCAGAGAGCAGAGCTCAGCACCTGCTCCTCTGCTCCCCTCATGAGGAAGCTGTATGCTTATAGGTAGGCACTTGGAAAATGCTATAGCAAAGGAAATTGCGTTGTGTTGCAGAGCAACATAAAAAGCAGGAATCATGAACATTTAATGTGTTAGCACAACTGATTTTGTTTATTTTTAAACCACCCCAAAATCCAATCATGCTCTATGTACATAGACAATACACGGGATAAGACATCAAAAGTAAACATGAAAGATAAAACACATTCTGTTTCAGTTTGCTGGTGTTTCTTCCTTTTTTTTTTTTTTCTTTTTTTTTTTTCATTGTACATCTGCTCAATTCACTGAAATGATCCAATCTATATGGATTCCCATGTCAACCTTCTCTCAATTCCCATTTCCATGCTGTCTTCTCTCAATTCCCATTTCCATGCTGTCTCTATCAGGAGACACCCATCATATTACATCTGGGGTGCTTGTCTGAATGGTTAAGTGTGCAGTTTTTATATAGGTTTCTCTGGGTCTTGTTTCTTATGCAAAACAGTTTAGTGCAGAACAAGTATATCATCACCTATCTGCTTGACCTATCTTCTATAGTTAGTATGTAAGACCAGCTACTGCTATGGGTTACTCAGGAAATCAAAAGTAGCACACACACAAAAACAAAAACAGAAAATAGACTTCCACATTGTTTAGAGTGTTAGTTTTCTTTACATTTCCAGTGTCATTTATTTTGCTAAGCACTTCTGCATTTCTTTCCACTTATCTTCTGCTCTTATTTTCTTACAAAACAGTATACTAAACTTTCTGTATAAAACATTTCTATAAACATATATATATATATATAAAAAAAAACAAAGGAATGACCCCCAAAATGGACTTACACACAGGTATGTATTTGTCACTCTTTAGAAAATATACTGTGTGTATATCTATTAATTGTCCCTGAATGTCATAACACTGGCTATTAAAATGGGGTCAGAAAGAAAGGGGCTTTTTTTTTTTTTTTTTTTCTTTTTTATCCTGTTTCTTTTCAAATGTAGAGTTAAGTTAGAAAAGACAAGCAAAAGCAGGACAGTCACAGGAACAATCATGTCCTGTTAAGTATCAGGAACATGCTGTTCCTGTTGCCGTTTTTCCTATTACTTTCCAATTTCATTTCTAGTTATTACTTCCCAGGAATTCATATATCAATACATTTTTGGTCATATATTCTCTCTCTTCACAGTGGGCTAGATGCAGGTTCAGAGAGGATGAAACACTGGAAAATGTAATTAGATCTGGGGACTTTGAAAGTTCTTGTTCTGCTCAACAACATTTGTGGTCCTCTTTCTTGAAGATTATTGATCATTTAGAACATTATGGTTCATTCTTCATAAGTAATAGTTATTTGTGGCTTTTTTTTTTTTTTTCAAAAGATGCTTCTGGAAAACAATTAGAATTTTTTTTTTTTTTTTTTTTTTTCATAAGCACTGCTGACGTTAAATACCAGCCTTGCATGTCTGTGTAAATATATTTTTTTCTGGTACAAAACCCCTCTTATTGCTACAGATGGCTCTTTGCTCTATGTATTTGTTCTTTCAGCAAACAGACTTATCAATACTACATGATGTGCTGGGAAAACTAGCCATACTAAATACACCAGCAAATTTGGTGGTGGGGGGGGAATGGTTAAAATTCAACTCAATTTATGTAACTCATGCACAAGTATCTAATGAATTCTTGGCCTGTAGACTTTGCAATTGGAAAACCCCAGGTAAGAAAGTGTTATTAAGATTGGGGACAAAAAATGGAAAACCATGATGAATTAAAAAACGAACAAATAAACAAAAAACAACAAAGTACTTCTTGCCGGCTTACAAAAAGTCTATAACACTGATAAAATCTTCAGAAACCAATGTGCTCCCCCCTCCCGCCCTCCCCTTTCCCCTTGCCCTTCTTTATTTTGGCTTCATTTCCACCCTGGAGTTCATATCATCTCCTTCCAGATCATACTCTTCTACTTGGCCGCTGGTCCACACCTTCACACGGTCAGTCAGGTCGCTGCTTCTGGGTGCCAGGATGAAGTCATAAATGAGGGCAGCACTTGCTCCTCCAATGATTGGGCCAACCCAGAAGATCTGGAACACAGGTCGAAGTCCAGTTAGTACATCAGGTATTAATGCATTTGAAGCTGTTCTGAAAATCTCCTCTGAAGTTTCTATGCATATTTCCAGTGAACACATGAAAAGTATAGGCTATCACTTGAATTTTTACTTAATTACATAGGCAAGAAACTGGGAATTTCTCACCCTGAATTGGACAACAGACCCAGAGGTGGACACCTGTGACTACGCTGTCAATATCTGATATTTAAAATTATGTACCTATTGGTAAAACTTCACTGTTGCTCAAGTTATATTTGGCAGGGAGAGGGGGAACAATTTCCAAAAGCAGCAAAGGTATTGGATTCCTTTCTCACAGTAACCTTCAGTGATACTTAGGTGGATTCGAAAGTAATACTTATTGAGGATGTATTTAGGGTCTTAATTTGCTACTAGCTGCTATTTACCTAGTGATATTCCGCATAAGGCAAACAAAGTTTGGAAGGAGAGGTAATAAAAATGTTTTAGTGGATAGGTTGAATTTATTAGAAATAATGGATAGTTTTGAGGAATCTATACAGCAAAAGAGATACTGGGTCTGAAAACACGTTTTCTTTATTCAGCAATATCAGAGGTTTAATATGAATTACTACCCCTCCTTCTTTTTTACTCTCTCTCTCTACAAAGGCAAATAATTTTTCTACACATTTGTCAAAATACTAGCTACTTGTTTAGCAACAGTATTTTAGTTTCACAATAGAAGTGTTTAAGAGGGAGATAATGACAACATTTCTACAGTGTCCTCATTTTGTGTGTTTTAATCTTTATATTAAAATGGCTTCCATAACCAAAATTTCAGAACTATGCTGAACTAACACCAGACTTCCATGAATTCTTATGCAAATAGCTGCCAAAATGAGTAGAAGAGTTGCAACAAACTAAATTTTAAATATTCAAGAACACATGCTCATTTAGGGGCTTTATATGAGCCTGCTTTATTCAGTTTTATTGAAATAAGCAAATTTTCATGAAGTTCCTCATTTTAACCACAAGGAATAATTGTAAAATCTATTGTTTTCAGTGCACTCATCCATGGAAGTGCGTAAGCAAACACTTAACATTAGGCAGATGAACATTTTATTAGGTTTCAAATACTGGATGATTCACTTCAGTTTATAAATGTGTTTAGGAGCCTTCCTAAATTAGGTTTGACTGGATTAAGCAGTAACAATTTGCAAACTCCATTTAAACAATATATGCTCAATACCGGATTCAGTACAACAAGGCTTTAAAGTTTAAAATAAGTAAAATAAATAAATAAATGAATGAATAATGGGAAATAACTAAAATATCAGCTGTATTGGTTTGAACAAACAAATTCAGCTTGAGGAATTGTCAGTCTTAGTGAGGAGTAAATGAGATTTTTATTATTATTATTATTTTTAATGAAATAGAAACAGCAGTTCACCAATTCAGTTTTAATGATATGGATTTAAATGTTTCTGATCTTGAAGATTGTGTATATGCAGAATCTCTTGTGAGCTAAACTAATTTCTTCAACTTACCCAGTGATTTTCAAAGTTATTGGCAATCAGCGCTGAGCCAAAAGATCTGGCTGGGTTAATTCCACATCCGGTGTAATCAATCTAGGAGTTGAAAAGAGAACCGGTGGTGAGGTACTGAGGCCCATGTGGCATCTTTATTACACTGAAGGCTAAGCAACTGCCTACAGAATGGATCAGATGCACACAAGAGCATCATTCATTCCACCCGCTTTTACTCAGAAAAAGGAGGAAAGACTGTTTGCCACATCACTGCCCCATCCCAACAGGGAAACAGGTCCTACTGCAGTGACTCCTTCTCACAAGTGTTCAATCTCAGCACTTATAGCCACAGCTGCATGGCTCAAGGGAGCAGGGCCATGTGTGTTGCAGAAACAGCCTCTGAAGAAGAAGGAAAAGGATGAAAGTACCATGTTGCCGATCATCTATCTGCCTTCACTGGCCCATCTTGTTGTGGAATATTGCAGGTATCAATGGTGAGAGCTAAAACTTACAGCAAGAAGGTGTCCCAAGGCAACAGACAGACCAATGGCCAGAGGTGCTGATCCTGAGACATCAGTCCTTCTCCGGTCTGTGGTGGCAAGGACACACAAAACCAGCTGGAGGGTAGCGATGATTTCAATTCCTAGTCCTTGGCCTGCATTGACTCCATCTGAAAGCTGTATGGAGACAAGAAGGAAAATGTCAGCTGGTATTCCTATCTGTCTTCAATCAGACATCAAAGTTTCAGGGGATCTGGTGTCTCAATAGGAAACACATGCTACTGTACATAAGGGTAAATGTAGCCAGCTTTTGCTGTTGATATAACAAAGTTGTTGCATTCAGCCAAAGTGAACACTCAGCCACTAGACACAATGAGAATGTAGCTGGTGTACGTGTGAAAGACAAATGAGTCAAAGATTTGCCGTCAATAGAGCTTACCCATAAAAATGAACTCTAGTGTCATGACATTTATTCATTGCTTCTAAGAATGAGGATGTTGTGGTCAGGTTAAACATTGCTCAACTTGACTTTGGCAACGATTGCCAAACAAATATGGGCAGGAGGTGGAAGAGACAAATAGAGTAAGAAAGGTGCATAGCTCTGGGTAGCTTGAAGAAGGTACCTATAAGATACTATCTCTGTTATTTACAAGTGACATTAATCGTTTTTTATCCCACTACTAACTATTTTCTGCTGTTCAGTATGAATTCTTCAGAACAAGGACTTAATGTGGGCAATTCCCTGCAGAATGCAAGCACCACTGGTATATTTTCTCCTGAATATTAATTCACCTATACTGTGATTCAGTTGCCTGAAAATATGCATCTAATGCCATTTGAAACACCCAGGGAAATGCATGGTGTTCCTGTGGGACTAGAAGATGTGACACAAGAGACCAAAGGTATCTAAAATGGCTCTAAAGACCAGTGTTCAGGCAGCGTATCTCTGAACTTGGTTTGGCAATGAGCACAGTCAATGGGGATGAGCTGAATAAATTGTTGTTAAGCAGAAGTAATTGCATTGCATGGATCGGATAAAACATGAACTTGGACAGAGGCCAGAGAAACTGAGAATGTGAGTGACTCAGTGTAGGAAGCAAACTCTGCAAAATTTACGCTCAAGAATAGTGCTATCAGTAGGTTATCCCATCTGTCATAGCCTCTGCACAAAAAATTGCAAGGTCATACATAACAAAAACATGATTACATGTTATTTTGATCTACACAGAGTAATGAAAGTATGGGAAATCATGCTTTATAATTTTTTATGGTTTTACAACATAATTTCTCTAAAACTAATCTTTGAATAATCTTAAAACATAAGGATGATTTGCTAAACTCCTTCACTTTCCACCTTTGCTATTCACTTTTCTTGTTTCTTCTATGTAACAAAGAATAATATAAAATTTATAACACTGGAAAATACTGCCTCAGCCTTCAGCTAACATAAATCTGTTTAGGTACATTACAAAGAGTGAAAATATATTGATTTTGGCAATCTGAAGCATAAATATTTTTATATCTTGTTATTTAATGTGTAGAACTGAACTAGAAGAAGTTTGTCCACATAAAAAGGAATTTTGGTTGAAATGATGGTCATTTTGTTTCCTTCAGCCTCTATGCATTAGAAACAAAAATAAATTGGTAAAACTTCCAACACAAATAGAACTATGTGTGAGAAATAAAAATTTGTCATAAATATGTACATATAAGCTAGCAGTGAAAATGACATATTCCAGAAATCTATACTGAACACCTGATATGAAAATAAATTAGTATTCTACTACTTCTGCCATCACCCTTTAAAAATAATTACTTTATTTGCTGCAAAGACAGTGGAATTTGTGAATCAACAATCTAGTCTTCAAACACATCATACTGATATAAAATTTGTACTATAGACTCTGGAAATTCCTATCTCACATTCGGAGGGACGAATGGTCAATATTAAAAGGTAAGTGTGTCTGCAAATGAGTGAGTGATATACAGGTTCCCCAAAGTGGTTATGAAACTGGGATTTCCTCTATTATAATGCAACCGTTAAACCCCAGAGAGTCTTGATCTGAGATATGACATGTTCATGTTAGTATTTGACAAGACCTTGGCACTTGAGATGATTAAACACTGACCTATCATAAGTCTTTCCCTTTGCTTTGAAGGGCTTCAAGAAAAGAAGAAAGACAATAAGAACAAAATTACGCTTTCAAAACGTGTGATAATCCTTATCTTTGAGAGACGGAAATCATAGTCTTCCTTTCCCTGCAGGAAAACACATCCTAAGGTTGACGTGACTTGAGGTCATTCTCCTTGCTAATCAACAGTTATTGATGGGCTGTGTGGAATCAAATAAAACCTGGAAATGTCATAGGAAACCTTTTGCTTTCCTCTAGCATGTAATTTTATGCAGCCTGCCAGGGACATAAGATTACCTTGTGAGAGCAAGAACTCTGGGCCGTGTTCCAAAACACTGCAAACTGAGGCAAGCCTTGGATGTCCTCATTTGCTGTGGTTTGTGGATGTGCAGTATTTAAGTATATTATCACAGATGTTGGTTATTTGCCTACTTGTCAGAGCTATAGTGTCACTAGAGCAGCACCCTGGACCTATCAGGATACAGTAACACATGGAACGTCATGCATCTTCACCAGATTAACCACATCCCAGCATAACATTAGTAGGAAGGTGCATTTCCTGATATTCCCATAACCAAGGAGAGGTGTCAAGTTAAAATGAACATATATATACATATGCATATATTTATATTTATATAGTCCTTGGTCACAGTAGATTTGTAAGGGTTACCCAGATAAGAGATAGAGGTTGGACTAGGTGATCTTAGAGGTTTCTTCCAACCTAGATGAATCTGTGATTCTGTGATTCTGTGATTGCAGAGACCTGACTATGTGAGTCTATGAAGATACACAAAAGTAAATATCAGCTACTTTTCTTAACATTTAGTATTGTTCTATTGAGTATATCCTGAATTTAAGGTGACCATATCTCTGGTTCTTAAATAGATATAATAATGTCTTAAAACGTAAGATGTAGTGTTGAAGTGAAGGAGTCCTTTTCCAGTGACCTGTACTCATACTGCAATGACTTGCTCTGCTGTATTAGTAGGCGGTTTACTGGTGGTCACAACAAGGTAGGTGGGCAGAGTCATGGGCTGACACTGCTTTTGCCCTTGATATATATGTGGGGAAATCTCTGGCCTCTTCTCACCTTAGGCCAATAACCCTCACATGCTCTGTATTTTGGGTGATACTCATTAAGGTTGCAGAAAAAAATGTCAGAGGACAGGGAACAGCAGATTAACTCCCTGCCCCCTTCATGCTTCAGATTTGTGAGGCTCAAAGACAAATTCAATTCTTTAAGGAACTAAATCTGCTTTAAGTGAATAAAATGAAACGCAGAAGCCCACAGTGATCTCCAACAAAGTTTCCATACCATAGGAGGCAATCCAGTCCTGTACACCTTTGAGTTCACATTAATTCTTCCACTGAAATTCATTTCTAAGTCACTCGATTATTTTGACAAGAAAAGCACCAGAAACTTACCCAATAAGTGGCATTACTGGCAAGATCTGAGAGTTATATCTAGACATAACTATATCTGATCAGCTGAATCACTCTCTTGTCTGCAGTAGCTTGCACTGAGTAATTTTCCTTTGACTGTAATACCATCCAGACCACATGCAGAAGCATACATGTAGACAGCCCTAGTGAGGTGTATCCTTTTGTGAGCTGAATCCCACCATTACAATTTTTACCTGTGTTCAGTGTAACGTTAGATAAGTTAGTGGGAAAAAAAAATCCACTGGAATTTGCTAAATTTATAGAAATCACACATCATTCAGAAAGCTTCTCTATCCCAAACTGACTCTGGTTGGAAGCTAAGGAAAATATTCAGGGCATACTGAACCCTTCTTTGCTGCGTTACTGGAGATAGGGATGAGGCAGCTTTTTCCCATTCAAAGACTAGTTTTATCTGATAATGCAGCTATTGCCCTAGAGCAATCTGATTTGAATGTAGTGCTGACTTTGCTTTGAGCAAGGGGCTGGACTGGAGACCTTCTGAGGTCCCTTCTGTCTTGAGCTATCACATGAGAGATCTCATTTTTTTTGGCCCTGTGGGGAAAATTGGGAAAGGATTGTCTCACCCCTGCTGTGCCTCAGCTGAGTTAATGCACAGAAACAGTTGGTGATATACGTAGGTAGTGGAGGCAGAGCTGGTGGATCAATGACATCGAAGGCTCTGCACAGATATAGTCCATAACAGTGAGTGAGCCAAGGAAGAGGTAATATTTTGAGGACTATTAGACCTGAGTGCAAAATTTAATGAAAAATCATTATCCAGTTGTGACCATGAGAGTAACTACTTGAGATGAGTACCTGCTTTTTGGTCAGAGGAAATGTGCAACAGTCACATTGCTTCCATTTCTCTACAACATCAGACAGTTTTGATTTATTTGTGACTGGAATTTTGGAAGCTTCTTTCTCATAAGTGCCCTTAGCTGCCATGTTTAACTGACTGACTTCCATAGCTTCAGGCAGCAATGTGGGAAAAATAATGGTATGTTTTCTCTCTCTCTTTTTTTTTTTTTTTCTTTATTTTATTTTTTTTCCAACATGATATTTATTATTTGTCTGCCTTCAAGAGAAAAAGGGACAGGAAATTAAACTGGCCCAAGGTAAACCCAACTGTGTACTTCTCCAGTGGCTTCATATTTTTCTCATTAGAAATAAAATTATATCAAATTCAAACCTGTTTCCTGTTATACGGGTAAGACAGTTCGTTATGCAAGGTCATTTCATCACGTGATGCTATGCCTGCCCCATTTCATCCAACAAACTCTTAGCAATGGATTGTATCTTCTGGGGTTGAGCTTACTTTCATATAACAGGGATTATTTTCTCATTATTCCTGAAAAATGGTAGGCCTCTGGAAATGTACAAATCTATTTTTCAGTAGGGGAATGTCAATTTTCTCCATCCTTATGAAACACTTCACTGCAAGTGGCTAATGCTTTTTTCAAGAGAAAAAAAATGAAACCAAAGACTCATAGCTATATCGACATGTATAACAACACTGTTGGCTAGGCCTTCTCTCCTTCAAATATCTCAGCCATGCCCTGTGTAAGGCTATCTTTTGGAGAACCCCAGCAACAGTATGTCTGGGGCATAATAATAAGAGTGTTGTGAACCAGATATGAATTTGCCACCTTCAATAAAAGTGTTTTTAATACTCATGCTGGGAGAACTGTTTGCCTGTCCACAAAATAAATAAATAAATAAATAAAATAAAAGAGCAGTGTTGCAGTGAATAATATCTTTATATCAGACAGACCTCTTTCCTTGTGTGCTGAACTCAAATAAACAGCCAACAATTTGCACCAGGCCTGACATTTTCAGCATTCCAAGTTATTGCTTATTTCTGACATGGCAGACTTTCCTCTGCAATATTTTTGGCATCTTCCTCAACCAAATTTGAATCTACTTCCTTGGATATATTTCTTGCTGGCTACTCAAAAAAATAAAATAATAATAATAATATAAAAAACAATCTGTCTTCCTATGCTTTCTTCTTGTAGCTTAAATTTTCCCAGCTTTGATTTTCCTTATTTTTCTTAATAAGAAAAACGCTTCACGTGGGTTTAAATGGTTCATGCTCTCTTCTTCATCCCTACACTGGAAATATCAAGTATGCTTCTTTATACCAAACTAACATTTAAGTGTCTAACTGGGCAGTTATTTAACACGATGTTCTTTAAATGTAATCTCAGAAATTAATCTTCCTACTTCCCTTAAAACTGTCAGTCATTTTGTCTGACTCTTCTCATTCTTTCAGCTCCAGGCTCCATCATGAAAATAATTTAGTAACTCCTGTCTGGATGACACCCCTTTCTCCTGCTGGAAGGGTATTCCAGAGCTCCATATATATAAGCCTTGATTTAACTGACAGTCAAAATGTATTCTGAGACTTTATCAGTTATTATCTTCTCTCTTTGCAATTTAATAGTATTGCTCTGAAATGGATGTTTCTATACTCGTTATCTGAGAGTTAGGGATTCATAGAGTAGAAAAGTCACATTTCTTTAATAAGCAGAGTCAGCTAAAGATCTAAAGAGTTTCACTTAAAATTATGCAACAGGAGCACTCAGATGAAGCTGCTTATGAAGCAAAGGATTTGCTTTGGATCATATCCTAGATCAACAATAGAAGCATTTATCAGAACCTAAGGACAAAACATATTGTCCCCTGCTAGATTATCCTTCCTATAAATACAGCCTTAAGAGCTCTAGAGGGGGCACATTGAATTCCCAAAGCACAAATCATATTTCCCATTCTTTGGACAGCAGACACCCTCCAGGAATAAGACTAACCTTCCTCCCACCCTGTCTTCAGGCTGATGAGAAACTAGCCAAGGCTTTGTCTTGCAGCAGCCTAGTATGCCATAAAGAGAAAAGTGATGGTTTCATTTATATTAAAAGAGTACATAAAGCTTACATATGAAGCCAATGACAGACAGTAAAAGTCAATAGCTGTATAGGACTTCACTTAGCACAGACAGTTGGAGATGAACCACTTGTTTAACTGTCTCATTTGCACTTTTACTTCTTGATGTGACTGTGGGAAAATTTATCTGGGAAATGTTGTTGTTGCTGAGAAGTATACTACTTCTATTCAGAGGATAAGGTGATTTTTTTTTTCTTTACCCAGCCAAACACAAGTAAGTAGTTTATTTTCACTAATACATTTGAAGCATTTATTTATACCAGTAAGCTATTTATGATCTCCTGTATTGTCAGCCAAGAAGGAGATAGTGTTTCAATAGGAATTGAGGGCATATCTGAATTTTGAGTTTTATACAATCTACTTTTCAAAGTTGTTACTGGAACAACTATTTAGATTTGCACAAACATCACAGTGTGGTTGTTGGCAGTTGCATCAAAGCAATATTAATTTTATACTTCTAGACAAACACTACAGCCAACCTGTGAAATTTTCAAACTTTCCAAGTCTGAGGTAGTTTATACAGTCAGTCTTGTTGCAGGGCATTCAAGACCTGGTATTTCCATGGAGTTAAAATACAGCTCTGGATATATGCACTGGACTTTAGAAATTAGGGGAACAATTCCAGCTCCTTCTCCACCTTGTTCATCAAGTAAGAGTCATATCAAAGTAAGAAATAGGGGCCAAGCTTGACTTTATTCATTCCTCAGTTCAAATACAGTCATCATTAACTTCAAGGGAAGTTTTGTGAATATGTGTAAGGAAACATGTGCCACAGTTCTGCTTTCAAAGCATTCATTGACTTTTCTTGGCACAGAATGTGTCAAGAACCTGGAAAAGTTTGGTTTTCTGTGGTACCTCTCAGTGGTTCCTGGAGAAGGGATGCACAGGACTCTACCAGGAAAGTACACAAAGGATTTCTTGGCTTCTTTCCTATCCTCAAATGCCAAAAGAGAAACCCCTTGCAGACTTTCCAGCACATATTTTTGCCCTCCTGCTGTTTAAAGAGTTTTCTCCAGGATGCCTGCCAGGCTCTGTATATTTAACAGGTTAATGCTGTGCTTTAACCTCACATATCATTGACATCAGAGGAATTGCAGCAGTTAAATACCAACACTAGCTTTGGCTCTGAATGCCAGAAAGAGTAGTACTTTCCCATCATGTTGTATATTAATAAATGCACGGAACCACATACTGCTCCCAGCCAGGACAGGAAAACCTCCAGGAGAGATTCACTTGCTCCATGGCATTGCTATTACATTATTCCAGAGGCACTGAGGAGCACAGCCACAGCCTGATGTCCTGTTGTGGCAGGTACTGTGTCAGCCCACAATGAAAAGGCTGCCATTACCTCTGCATATTTCTAATCAAAAGGCAGCAGTTAAAAGGCAGGAGAATATAGAAACACAGACACATAGTATACACATAGTTTTCTATTCATGAAGTTATGCATTGGTGTAACAGTTCGGTCTAGTTTCTTTAACTCTGGAACACAGATTTGTCTAAGAATAAAGATTTCTTCAACATTTTTAATTATGATATCAGGTAGAGATCCCTCTGTTATTGAATACTCCCTATTAAGCTAGAGGATGACAGATAAGCAAGAATGTACTACTGCTGTAAAGAAAACAGGCAATTTCCTCTTGAGAAAAACAGGAAATTTTTAAAGGCATATTTTTTCTTCCTTTACTAGTAGTGATCTGGTTCGGTATCCTTATTTTTAAAAATGTTTCTCTTAAAGGTAGCTATAATACAAACCAGATAGTGACATTTTTTAGGACTAAAGAAATGCTATTCTCAGCCCACTCAAAGGTCCAAATTATCTGCTGAAGTATATGAGCCCTGCTACAAATGACTTATATGTTGCTTTTACCACCACAAATTTGAATTAATCTCATCTGAAAAATCCCTCTATCTATCTATCCATCTATCCATCCAGCTGTCTCTGGTATGTGAGAGCAAGTGCAGAGATAGATGTGCATACTGATACAAAATATCTATATATATGGCATAATACATAGAGAGCCAGGGAAAGGAAAATAATTTTACCTATTTATTCACCAGTTAGGAAGGATGGTGGAAAAGTGAATTTCCTTCTTTCTCATACTTAATCCTACTTAGTTTGACAGCTACTTAAACACAGAAAAAAAAAAAAAAAAAGCTTCAAAAAAAACAAAAACAAAACACCAACAACAACACAAGACAAAGCCAGCATGAATTAATTTGAATTACAACATTAACCAATCAACCAAATTAATATTGTTTTAGGCCTGATGCAATTCATCATTTTAAAACCCTCTGTGCACACTTTCCATTGATTTCTATCATTTCTATTCCAATAGGACCTTAATTAATGCCTGCAGAGTATTTTTCAGACAATCCACAATCATCCTTAGATCCTCCGGACGTGGACCCTGTTCATGGTGTGAAACTCACTTTGAACCAATCTACTTTAGCTCTTTAATAAGATTTAGAGCGATAACCCCTGTTATCGCCAAACGTGCTGGAGTGATAACCATCAGTTTTAAATCTCAGCCCAGATGTTTCTGCTTTGTCTGGGTGAGCTCGTTAGAAAGCAGCCATGACTACGGCCATTTCTGAGCAGGTGCCTTTCCTGTGTCCCACCTCCCTGGCATGGTGCGATTCACCACAATGCTGGCATGCCATAAAAGGCTGCTGCTGCAAGATCGAAATCGAATAATGAGGTATTGTTGTGCTGCTCTTTGTTAAGAACTAAAAATCATGGACTAATCTCATGTACAGGAACCATTTAGAATATGCAGCCACTTCTGGTCCCATGCCACAGCTTGAATGCCTAAGTACGCAGATGTCCCAGCGCAGGCCAGTTTGGCAGGAGGACCCTAAATCTAATCAAAAACAGGGAGGTCGGAGGACAATGTCACGGAGAATGTGGCTGACAGTATGGAAACTTGAGGAAGGTGCAGGACATAATGTGCATTGTAAAAAGGCATCATAAGGTTTTAATAAGCACAAGAGGTCAAGAACTCAGCTACTGGCTCATCCATCCAGCGGCACCTCTGGAACCACAATTCTCCATACTGACTCAGAGGAAAAGCAGCATCACTTACACAATTGTCCACTCACGCTGTCAAGCTCTCGGTTTATTTTGGATGTTCTAACACCACAACCAGACTTTGCTTAATTTGAGGCTGGAGGAGAGCAGACTCAGAGGGTGTGGGCACAAAGGGAGGGAAATCACAAAGGGAAGCACTGAGTCATCAGCACCAAGCATGCAAGTCCTGCTCCCATGGTCAGAGGGCCATCGCTGGTTGCTTAGGACCAGATGTGGGGAGTCTGGTGATTCCTATCATCCATGATACCCCCTGAGGCAACTTTCCAAAGGATGGGAAAGATGTGAAAGAAAGGAGGCAGAGACACAATCATACTGAAAATCCAGTGTTCCAGGAACAAATGGATTTCCACACTGCCAGAGTGGTATCTATGGCTATTTATCTGTCTTAAAAAATTAATCCAGATCTCTTAATCTGCTGACCACAGATCTCTGGTCCTTCTAGAAAGTTCTTCAGTTGCACAAATAACATTTGTCAGTCTATGAAGTGGTTCTGAAAACAGATTTCTTCTATTTGTTTTTCTTGGTTGCTTTTCTTTTTTATTTATCTACCCTGAGCAAAACTACCTTCAGGTCTGTTTTTCTTGCCTAAAATTCTTGATCCACTTAGAACTTAAAAAAAAAAAAAAAAGTTTTATAAACTACATGGCAGAGTTTTTCAAACTGTGGCCCATGAAGCTTATGGGGGCACTTTCCTGGCATTTTAATTAGTATACAGAAATACAGAAAGTACTTAAAATTATGAATTTGTAAAGCAAAATCTGCATTTTTCACAAAGTGATAATTTTCACACAAAATTAACAACAACAACAAAACCAACCCTCAGATAAATAAATTTGCTCAACATGCTTTTAATAGTCTGATAAAAGTTCTCAAGATAAACATTGCTGAACAGCAAATATTGTGTTACCTTACAGTACAGACATCTCCTCTCACCCGCCTTTCCTGCTTGAGCTCTTTGTTGGTAATTAATTGCCCATGATGAATAGTTTCTTCCATTACCCAAACTACAGATCTGTCCTCACTAGACAATAGCCAACTATGTTGGCAGATGAGTGCACTTTGGATCAGATTTTCTCTACTCTTACAGTTTTACCTAATGGAAATTTGTAAAATGTAGTAATCCAGTTGCCAAAAAAAAAAAAAAAAAAGAGATATAAGATGATGTAAGGAAAAATATTCAAATATTTAGAAAAAAAAAATGCACACTTTCAGCTTTTCCAATTCTCAAAGTTTTTACTTTGGCAGCCATACCACTACCAAAATATATGGGAAGCTGTGTCTTAACAGATTCAATAACCTAAGTACCTCTCTGCATATAGTCCAGAATTCCTTATTTAGAACCAGACAAAGTAAATAAAAAACATTTCCATTGACTTCAGTGATGTTCAGATCAAACCCTTCATATGTGACCATTTTGTTTGTCTCTCAGGGTAAAACAGACCCTAATATTGAACATGTTAAAGGATGGTCCTGCTTTGTCCTGATACCTTCTTTCTCTTCAGCATTGTACCTTCCATGTCTGTTTTTTGTGCTTCATTTGCTTTCATATCCCTTTTCACCTCTGAGCAGTAAGGCACGGATTCATCACACTTTATTTCAGGTACTTAACAGAGGCTCCCAGGGCTGGAACCTCATCATACCAAATTGTCTCTATAGGCAAGGAAGAGAGCAAGGTTTTTCTGTAGAGGAGAGCTGAGTGTATCTAAGAGCTGAACTATTTTATTTGTCTCTCCTTCTCTGTAAACTGGAAAGGGACTTTAGAAATTGAGCTCATCACTTTGGCCCCTCAGTGCAGGACCTACAGCTGGGCAGGATGAACCTAAGTGCAGGCATGCAGTCCCACCCAGCATCAGTGAGGACACTGGATAGCCAGACTGCACTAAATTGCTCCCACCACGATTTTCCTGTCAGAAAGACCTTTCCAAGGCCATGGCACTGTCAGAACAGAGGATCCAGTCACGCATATCCGAGCCCTCTTCCCACCCTTGCCAAAGAAGCAACACTCCCTTCCTTTCTATTCTTTTTCTCAGTAGTGAATCTATACCTTCTTTCCTACCAGAAGGACAAGAAGACAAAGCAGCTGGCAGGAATGCCAGCTCTGTCCCTCCCCTCCTTGTCCTCAGGTTAAAAAGCATGACAGGAAAGCCAGTCTCTGTGGTTTCTCGCTATCCTCTGTTTGCTGAAGGAGGCAGCGTGCTGTGGGTGCTGGGCTGCAGTTCCAGGATGCGTCCCGTTGTGATTGGCTCTGCACAAGGAGAGGTGTCCTGCTGCTCTCCCCTGCGCTGGGCTCAGACCTGCTGCCCCCTTAGACCCTCATCTCCCCTCCCCAGGCAGTCCCAGCTCATCAGTGGGAAATGAATGGACTTGCTTTCCTCTCCAGTTCTTTCCTACAAGGGAAAAGAACAGCTGTTGCACTCCCCATCTCCTGGGAAGTCCCCCCCACCCCCCACCCCCACTGCTTTTTTATCCAGAGCATTTAGAACTGGATGGGAAATAGAAAATAAAATAAATAAAATAAAAATAAAAACTTAGCATTTGACAATGACAAGCACTGAGACCAGGGCTTTTCACAATGTTTGAGAACCATTTTATCCATTAAGTCACAGAACACAGAAAGTGTTGCTAGATTTGTAAAATAGGCATGGTGGAGACTTACCGTATGTTTCCTCTTACAGTAAAGGTTATGGTATTGGAAAGGATGAATTTGACTATCTTTCAGAGGTGTTCCTAGAGGAAGGAAAAGGCTTCCACCCTCAAATCTAATTTTTGAGATTCAAGGAATAGTCTCCTAGGGTTACCAAAATCAGTGACTCTACTGTTTTTCTCTTCTGAGGTGCCCTTGTGCAGGGCTCTGAATTGTATCTTTGTAATTTGGAGAATTACCAGCACAAGGCTGGGGTGGTCACCTACACCCACTTTACAAACGGCCAGTTTCAAGGCTTCGGGATGGAGCAAGGAGCCAGCCATCAGCACTTTGTGGCAAGCAAAAGGCAAAGCCCAAATGCAAACGGGACCTCCCGTGTTTAATAGCAGCTGGCAGTCAGACCTCTTGAGGAAACCACTTGGGTGGATACCCTGTCCCACGCAGCCGAGCAGTTCCCTCTGCCAGTGGTTGCAGAGGGAAAGATCACGTATCACACACAAAGCCAGAGCCTTCTGGACTTAATAAAAAGATTCCCTCTTCTTCCCCAAAATGTTTTGGATTAACCCATCAACATTTCTGGATTGATGGCATGATGGGATCCCTGCAGGCACCAGGCTTCAGCAAGGGAGGTAAGCAGACAACCCCCAGAGTGACAAAAGGGTGGATGATACTGGACTACTCAGGAATGACCTTAATGTCAGCTTTTGTTTTCAAAAACTTCACTGCCTTATTTTTGGAAATAACTGTAATGCCACAGAATGGTAAAACATTTTTTTTTTTCATCCTTTCTTTCCTTTTTTGCCAAAATGATTTCTGAAGAGATATTGTATTTGGAGCTTTATGTCCCAAATATCCCCGTGAAATCTAAGAGGCATAAAATTTCAAATAAGTTCAAGTTTCAGACTGCAGCTAGGAATATCCTGCAAGAAAGGGGCCACAGAAAAGACATTAAATACTTATTCTTAACAGAGTCAGGTGAGATAAGTGACTGGAATTCCCATTTATAGCACTCCTCTGTGTATTGCTGTGGCTGTAGGACCATCTCACTGACATCCACTGACAATGGGATGATTTAATGTTTAAAAGGGTAACTACCGCTTTTGGTCCTGTTATGGTACAACATGCTGAGGAGGAGGAGCTGCAGTCAGGCAATTTTCTACGCAGCGTGACTGTCAATAGCTCTGAGCAGCTGGATGGGAGAGGGCTGAAATCTGCACCCCTGTTAAATGTGGCTTCCTCTTTTTTCCAGCCTACACCTGAGAATTCAGTTTTTTGTTTTGTTTTGTTTTTCCTTCCCCATTTTTGCACAGCTGAAGGAAGAAAACATGGAAAATGCAGCTGGGATTCTGTATCAGGCAGGATGTTAGCACTTTGCCTAATGCAACAGGTGATGCTCGCACCTTTTGTGATAGGGTTTCTCCTGCTGCCCATCTCTCTCACTGTTCCCCTACTGCAGTCATCATCAGCTTACACAAACCATTAATTAGGTATTGGAAAAGAACCACATTCATAGAAGTGAAAATAACGTTGATATATACATATTAATCAGCATCATGAGCCAAAGGTGTGTTACCTGAGACCTATAGAAGCAGCAAAAGGACTCAGTCATGCAAGTGCCAGTGATTTCAAAGTTAAATTGGTGTCAAAAGGCATCTTTCAGCAGCATGGATGCACAAAATTGAACATAAGCAAAACTGATAATAACCATAGTATCCTATAGATGTGAAAAGGGGGTGTGGAGAAAGGACCATCCCTATGACATCTCTTACAAAATAAAAAGGATTAAATAAGTGCTTAAACTGATAGCAGTGAATGCATCTACCCTAGATCCACCCTGGCATCAGCCAGGACTGGACCCCCTGCTACAATAAGCAATTGGCTACCTGAGGTCACCACCACCACCACACCACCACCACCCACATCCTCAGTAGCTTACAGGTGTTGTACTCACATTTCTACTTGAAAGAAAAAAAAAAAATACGGGAAATAAAAAGTTTCTGCTTACCGCATTGAGCCCCAGGAGGTTGTTTGGGAGAGAGGAGGTGACTCCCGACAGAATAGCTGTGGCCACCACTGCCCCCAGGCACTGGGCAATGATGTACATGAGCGCCTTGAAGATGCTGATCTGGCAGCTCAGCAGGAGGCCCAGGGTCACGGCTGGATTCAGGTGGGCACCGCTGATGTGGCCCACGCTTTGTGCCATGGTAGCGATGGATAACCCAAAAGCCAGCGAAACCTTCACATTGTCCTGAGACCTCGTCGACGTTTTGTTGCCCACCACTGGGAAGCTAAAACCCAGAGCTGAGCCAATGCTGATAAAAATAAAGAGGCTCATGGCAAGGAACTCAGCCACCACTGCCCTCCAGAACATTTTCTTTTTGAATTCACTAGCCATCTTTCCTCTTTCTCTCTTTCCCCTCCTCACTTTTCCTTCTCCTCTCTCCCTTCTCCTGCCTGATATTTTCCCTCTGAGGTCTGAAGAGAAAGCTGGAGAAAAAATACAGTCCTTGGATTATTTATAGGGCTTTGGGTGGTCTGTAGGAGGGAAGGGGTGTTGCACAAAAGGAGGAAAGAACATCTACATAGATGCTGACTGCTAGATTGATGTAAGACACTGCACGCTTGCCAAAGTTTTTCTTCCTTTTTTTTTTTTTTTTCCCCACTCCCTTAACAGACTTCGATCTCTGCTGCCGGTTTTAAGAGGCTTTTTAAAAATCCTTGGAAAAGCCTTTAGGAGCGCCTCAGGAATTTTACCCTGACTTGTTTAACTTCTGTATCGTCATTCAGCACACAGATCAGAGCGAGAGCTTTTGCGGGATTTCTGTCTGAAGCTGGACTGAAAGGAAAAGAAAAGTTATCTGTGCAGGCTGGTAAGTTATTCACGCTCAGCTTCACCGGCGGCTGGTGACATCCGAAAGTAGTAAATAAAGCTGACAACTAAATCTGCACTCCAGAGACGGAAATATCTCTGTTTGATTTGAAAACAGGTAGAAAAAGTCTCTTCTGCTGGCTCTGTGGAGACGTGGATGCATTTCTTGTGCCAAGCCTGACGGCTGCGTGGACAGACACGCTATTGACACAGGCTAACACAGGCTGATCTTAGCTGACTGATGGTAGGGATCACTTCTAATCCTCGTGACCGCTGTGTAAATCCGATATAACACCACTGCACATGGAAACTTTCTATAGATGTGATTTGGATGCTGAGGGACAGATATTTTTGTTTAAATTTTTAATTCACTTCATTTCTTCGCCCTTTTTTTCTTTCGGACACAGAGGTGTCTCAGGGTTTCTGCAGGCTTGCCCTCCTGCATCTCTTCTGATCAGCAGCAAAGAAGCCAATCTGGGGGCTTCCTAGCCCATGCCCTGCAGTCAAAGTACATCTAACACTGCTCTGCTGAAGGGCAGCTGCACTGGTGTCACTGGGGAGACCGAGCCATGGGGCTGGACGGACACAGGGACAGAAAGAGAGAGCAAGGGAGAAGGGAAATTACATGCTTGGTTTTGCAGACAAAATGAATCTCCCAGCAGTGCCAGAATGTCCTCCGGAGCAAAAGGTCTAATCGCTTCTGGTTTTATCACAGCGGGACTTGTGTACATGCCTCAGATTAACCCCTGAGTTATCAGACCTCTGCGGGCTTTAGCAGCTGGTGTTACTCCATAAGCCAGAGGGGTTGCTCTGGCTTCAAACTACGCAAAATCTGATCCAGAGTCAAAAGCAAAGTCCCCAGGCACAAGTCGTGAAAGAAGAGCATTTCAAATCAGCCTACCTCTCTGCCTCCTTTTTTTTTTTTTTTTTTTTTTTTACTTACATCAGTTCACTTGTGTCAAATTCTAAATTGTAGTTAAATTAACTCAAGTTTTTTTCACTTGGGCAATAAGTCACTATGACGATAAAAACAAATACACACCTGCATAAGAGTGTTTTTTTTTTTTTTCTTTTCTTTTTTTCTAAGTATATTCAGCTTTCAAAAGATGATTCAGATACAAAGCTGAAAACTGCTTAAATAAAAATCTGGATGTCTGAAGCCTGTTGTCCCCAAGTTCTTATTCTTTCTAGTCATCAGATGTTTTTGATTTTCCAAATATCCAGTTTTATTTCATTCCATTTTATTGTGCACTTACACAACAGCACTGTACCAGTGGGGGAAAAAAAAATGTGAAGGAATGGGGACAAATTGATTATTAGTTTCACACTTCTAATTACAGAGGAATCGCAATGAGGAACAACGTGACAGACAAATCAAAAAACAAATTTAGCCATAGACAGTGCGTGGTGGAATTTTAATATATAAATAAAAACAATGCTAGTTGTATTCTGTTCAGCAAAACTTTTTATTTACAGCAGACTGTCTCTGAGACTAGAAGATCATATGTGACTGGGTTCTCTGGTCATAACAACCAGATGCCCAAGACACAGGGCATAAGTCATCTCAGGGGACTAGGGAAAGAAGAGTCTATAAATAGTTCACAAGAGCAAGTACTTTCCATGTGTCCCAAACTGGCACCTGTGGGATGGAGCTGCCCATCCTATTCAGCTGTGTTCACAGGAAATTCCCTCTTTACTCACTTCTTCCTACAATTAGGGTCTGGGTGACCAAACAACCTCTGTACCAGTACTGATAAGACTGATAAGGTGAGAAGGAACCCCTCCAAGGAAAATTACTAGAAGCCAGGAAAATGGGCTAGGGAAGTGTTGCAGCATGCTTGTTTGTTTCCTAGAGGCTCACCTAGGTACCGTTGACTGGCCCATGTCACAGACAGGGTACTGAGTAAATACAGTGAGGTAGCCTTGGAAAGGATGAGGTAGCCTTGGCATGCACATGAATTCAATGTTCCTCAAGAGCAGCAGATTGACCACCTCCCTTTGGTGTTAGCTAATAGAACTAACTACATGTTTATCCTGGGACTCTCCATTTGTCTCTTGATAACCACCACCCACCTTTCATATTTTGGAACTAGATACCACCAGAAGAATAACACTACCATGCAGACTAAATAAATAAATAAAAATAAATAAATAAAATCAGCTGAAACAAAATAAAGACAGAAACTTTTATAATATATACACAGACAATGCACATCTGAAAGACATATGGGGAGCTGTTAACCAATCTTACCTTTCTGAGCTCTGATGTGAACGAACTCCTGATCATCACTGATGCGTTGTAATTAATTGCTTGCACGGTGATTATACCAGCACCCCCACATCTTCCATGAAGAGAGACAGCAAAGATGAACCACCAAGTGGGGAAACATAAGGAGATATTGGCAAAAGAACAAATATTCTGCACGTAAAACAGAGGAAACTGGCAGACATGATGAACAAAATCAACAACATAAACATATTAGGGAAGGAGGAAAGAGAAGATGTGAGTAGAGCAGCAACACATCAGTGGAAGATTTAACCCAAGTGATGACTGCAGCACAAGGGCACCATAATTCCAGGGCAACATCTGTTCAGAAATGTCCTCCATAACACAGATCTAATTGGTGCCCAAGTCCTTATGTCCCTTTTTCCACCAAATGATCTCCTTTCCTTCTTATTCAGGGTAAAGGCAAATGCCCCAGCACATGGCCAAGGGCTCTGAGGCCTACATACCCAATCTTCATAAACCACCCTAAAACAAACAAACAAAAATGACAAATTCCAGTCTCCCCAATATCAGACAAGCTGGGTTTTGTGCAGAAAGTTTGTCTAGGCATGACTTACAGGTTATGTGCCAAATCATGCTTGAAGGTGAAGTTAGGGTTTTTCTGGAATTATATATCTCGAAATAGAGGGAGATGACTGCCAACCTTATGTAAGTGTTTAGGACAGGCAATGAAGAACATATCTGATGGGAACAAGAGGGAGAAAGTAGCTTTTCAGCTGAGGGCTGATTCTTCACAGATGATTTAAATCAGTGTACTCTCAACATTATTTAGTTACACTAGAGACAGTTGAGTGAAAACTTGAGCTCACAGGACTGGATATTTACTTGTTAAGATCCCAGGGCCAACTCTTTTTTTTTTTTTCTCCCTTTTTTTTCCTTTTTTTTTTTTGTCTGAAACAAATCAGGTTCTGAAGGTCTGTAGCACAATCCTCATTTAACATTTCAATCAGAAAACAAATGTACTTGTTGGTTAAGTAGCAGGCTTTGTTCTGTGCTCCCACATGTCAAACTGCTCAGGATCTCTCTACAATTTGAACAAGAAACAAATGTTAGTGACGGCAAATTCGGTCTTGGCTAGCAGGACTTGTCTGGGAATTTTCCACTTAGGTGAAGGAACAGTCAAAGTTGAAGGGCAGAGGGAACATACGTCGGTCCAGAGGCCAAATGAACAGAGGAACCGGGGGAACTTTAGCAAACTATAGTTACTCTTCTCTCAAGAAGGATTTGGTAACCTGTAACTCTGCCAGCCAAGTGCATCAGCAGGCAATCAGTAATTGCTAGGACAACTATATTACAGTTTCAGAGACAACAGCAATTCCTACCTTCTGCACATAGATTTTCACTCATAGATTTTCTGGCACTTCTTTTCAGGCACTTCTGGCTGGAAGGAAAATGTTTTCCCATATATTCTGTTCAGTGCTGTCCATACAAAAAAAGTTGGAGTACAGAGGCTCTGCTTCCTATAAAAATGGCACTGACTTAAAAACAATTATACCAACATTCAGGAGATGCTTTTTGGAATCCACTGTCTGGTTAGGAGGAGAATTAGTCCTGTTTGCCAACATAAGTGTGAGGTGATAGCTAGGTGCAAAACCAGTTGGGAACCTCTCTGCAAGAGAGGTGCCTGAGCACAACTGGCACCTTACAGCACGACTAAGGCAGCCAAGAGTGGTTTTAGGTGTGAGGGATTTTAATCTGAATCCCTCACTTACATTCCTAAATCCAGGAAAGAAGGAATATTTCAGACACATCCCCCTCTTTAGCATTTGCTATCAGCCAGTCTCAGCACCCACTTGCTCCATATGCTGACTGCCGGGAATTCCCCTCCTGGCTTCTCATCTGACTGTTCACTGTATGGTAAACTCTAGGTCTGTAATATCCTCTTACAGAGCTGGACACCTAAATCCCTTTGGGAGGCTGGACCTCAGCTCTTGGAAACCTGTCCGGTAGTTATTTGTCAATTGCCTGGTGTGCCAGGAACCAACACGTTGTGTTACCCTGTAATGAGCAAGATTTAAAGGCATAAAGTCCATAGAATTTATTTTCATTTAGGTATTTCATGATTCAGTGAAATCAAAACAGGTTCTAAAGACCTACCAAGTTTTTCATTTTCTTAGGAAAAAAAAAATAAAAAAAATCTGTCTGTACATTTCACCATGTTAACCTCATTAATATAACTCTCTTTTGACAGATTTTCTTAAAAAAAAAATAAAATTTTATCAATATATGTGAGCATCCTTACTACAGAACTTCCCTGTTTCTGCTCTTTTTTTCCTTTTCCTTCATTTTTTCCCCTCCAAGTCATAAGAGTTAAAAAGAAAAGTTTATCAGTGAGTATATGAAGTGACAAAATCTGTTACTGTATGAATAAATTAATGAAATTCAGAGCAGATGTACAAGCAGACGTAAACCTATTTACACCAATGATGAACTTAGTTCAGACAGATATAGAGAGATGATGGTTGGACAATTGTTTCCTCTTGAATGAGGTATCTAAGGCATCCGAAGAGAAGATCACTCAGGATTGTCCTTGGAGTGTTTGCTTCAATTTTCATTTAAAGGTGTTCCCTTCTCTGAGAGGAAAAGACCCTCAGTGTCAAATGCAGAGGTGAATGTGTTAGCACAGAAGGCTTTTTCATCACAAGTACAAAAAAGCCCCAGGTGGCATTTGTCTCCCCAGACTGTAGGTATCTACCATGAAAATGGCTCCAGCTGAGCTGGTGTCCTTCAGCTGCCTCTTGGTGAATGCAGTGTGGGCCTTGTCAGGGTGCAATCACTGATCAGTCTTAAATATCTCTGCTCCATAGGCTCTATTCACACAGCTATTTAGGGTTCCCAGGCTGCCCAGCTCCAAAATAAGCATTTACTTTTCTCTGGAAACCTCAATTCTATGTCCATGAAAACTGTACAGCTGGATATCATGTTGCTGAAAAGAGTGATACCCTCTTTTGACACTTCTGTGACGTGAAATAATAACGATGACTGTCTTCCAACTGGGACACAGAAGGGAATTTCCCAGACAAGTGCTAAATAAGCCTGCATGAGGAATCAGCTTTTCTTTCACCGTGATTCTCCTGTACCTCATAGCCTCTCCAAAAGAGGAAGTGTTCTGCGTCATGACTCTTTCAAACTGCCTGCAGAGTGCGTAGTGTTAGAGAAAGGGTGCGGCTAAGCTGGCTCTCATCAAGATCATCTTTTGTGTGAAGGCATCTTCCAAAATAGGCATTTATTCTCCCCGAGCTTATGCTGGGGAGAGAGAGCCACACACTCTGCTGCTTAGCAGCAAGCAACTTGCAGCAGCATTAATATCCCAGTGTCCCTTTTAGACTAGCAATGGGTGTTAACCAAACAAATGTTATTGCACTTTAAGAGCAAGACATTTTTGCAAAAAAAAAAAAAGGGGGGCATGAGTCTCTTACCCTAATATAGGATAATATCTTACATCTTTCTCCGAACAAATCTTGTTATATATGTGCCATTTGAACACAGGTGTCTTGTGAAACAGTTGGTTTCTCTGGCAGTCCTAGAAAATGCCGCCACGCTGAGGGTTAAATTCCAATTATTATTTTTTCTAAGCAAACATATTTAGCAACGATTGTCCTTTTGAGTTTCCTGTGCCCAGTGCATCACTGGGAGGTTGACCAATTTTCTTTCTTTCTTTCTTTTTTTTTTTTTTTTTTTTTTTTTTTCTCTTGCCCTGCACATTGTGTTACATAAAATGACAAGTCTGCCAGGAATACCGGGCATGACACATCAGTGACTGTACTAATGAAAGCCTTGGTAATTCATTACAAGCACAGGAGGTGAATAAACCATTGTTATTGCTATAGGAAAGTTTTCAGTATGGATCACAGTTCACTTGTTGTTTTTTTAATGTGTAGCGAAAAGCAGGTCCAATCTTCTACTCCCATAAGCTGCAAAGCTCCAGTGGAGCAATGCTGATTATTTTGTTGTTTTGCTGTTAGTTTTGAGGCAGGGATTTTTTCATGAGTTTTGTTACCCAGATTTCATAATTCCTCTGTCTTCTATGATCTCTTTCACCATGGCTCAACTGCTCAGGCTCACAGCTTGTCTTTGGCACAGTCCGAGGTGCTGATTCAACATCAGAGACTTCTTTATAATAGTGAATTTCTTTTAACTGCCAAGTGTTATAGGGCACTGGATGCTGAGATGATATGAAAATAAAAGGGAGACCTTGAGATGAAACTTGTGACCTAATTCCCAAGAAGGAAAAAGCCTTGAGGTGAACTTTGTTAGGGTTATCACACAGCAACAGTCTGTGAAGTGTCAGCCAGATGTGTCAAATCTATAAGAACACATTGCGGTAGTGAAGTAGCTCATCATCTTCACACAGGCTGCAGAAATACAGTGGTAAAATGAAGTATCCATAGGCAGAGCCTTGGTATGCCTTACAGAGTTCTGTGTTAGAACATCTTAGTAAAAGGAGAATTTTAATAATTTAATTAGTGTTTCCTCCATCTCCAATTACAATCCTCCTGACAGCAGTTTGTCTAGGCTGTCTTAAAGATCTTCCTTAAGGATGGTGATTCTTGTCCCCATCCAGATGATCTACTACAGTGCTCACCATTAGGAAGGTCTCCTAACATCCAAACTTCCCAAGACTCCCTTGTTCCAATAAAAGCCCTCCATGTACATTGGAAAACAATTTATTTCCTTCCTCTAAAAAATGTTTGAGATCTTTGAAGGTCCTTTTTTTTCTTCCTTTTTTTTCTTTTTTTTTTTTCCTAGACTGAGCAACTCAGTAGCTTACAATATTTTCTCTTTGGTCATATTTTCTTTTTTTGACCTGTAAATATAATTCTTTCCTATTGGGTGTTCATATGATTATAATGCTTGCATTTTCTCTATAGGAAAACATCTTTTGTACATCAAACCAGTTTTACAATTCAGAAGGTTCATCCTAAACTCTCATTGTGCATCTTCAGACTACTGCCACACCTTCTAACTTAATAACATTTGCAAATTTAACACCTGTTCACTATTCCATCATTCAGGACGCAATACAACTGAACAATACCAAACCAGAACAAGATCCTAGCAAAGTCACTACCTCAATAACATCCTCAGTTTTGACAAGGAACCATTGATAACTATATCTCAAGTGTAGTTTTCCAGCATTTATGAATTTATTGCAGTTTCATAATCCTAGACAGGATTGTCCTCATTTGCTTATGGGGACAGAATACTCAAAGTTCATCTAACATCTAGAGATGACGCATTTATGACAACTCACCCATGCACAAGCCTTAAAACAATAGAAAACCCTTGACGATTGTGAGATTCATATCATTTAACTTCAAAGAGATAACCTTATATTAGTTGTACTTGCTTCCCTTACAGTCAGTGGAAAGAAATAGACTTTTTTTTATGCTTGACTCAATGAACCTCTTTATACAACCACTTTGGGTGCGTGACACCAGAGACAATACTGACCATGGCTAGATTTTTACTTCAAAGGGAATTTCAGTACTATGTATGTTGTGACACAAATCATTAGCAAGATGTATCATAATTCTCCTGGAAGAAGAAAAGAGCAGAGTGGCACTGGGAAAGCAGTGAGAAGATCTGCCAACATTGCCTGTTCTGGGTGTAACAACAACATATGTCGCAGCCGGGTTATGGTCTTGTGAACAGACTATTGTATTTCTTGTATTTCTATTTATTTCTGAAATATTGCTTGTATTTCAGCAGGAAGCACAATATTTAGCCTTATGATTAACCAGCACACATACCAGTAAGTCTAATGAACCTCAGGAACTTGATTCTACAGTTCCTTTATAGAGCGTGAACCTATGAAGCCCTAATATATAAGCACATGTAGGCAAAGTATCTGGTAGTCCTTGGGCTACATTTTTTCCCTTTTACACTGTGTCTCTTGCACAGCCATGGCAAGACAGAACATGATCATTTGTTACATATTTGGCACCCTGAAAACCCCCTTGTGATCTGGGTCTGAAATGACTGAAGATGGGTCCATAGAGTGGATTTGGAGGCAATGCAATGAACTCTGCCATGAGAAGGTTCTACCTTTCTTTTGCCATATACCAGAGTGACATAAATAACTTCTGAAAAGTGTCCTTCTTCTTCTACTAGCTGTAGAGGAACCTCAGGTGATCAGTATGAACTCAGTGCTTAACTTCTGGATAGCTTAAATTAGGTGAAATTACAACAAACTCCCTCTCAGTGAGTATCTCAGACTGAGAAACTGCCTAAGTTTAAGCATTTCTTTATTCTCAAGTGAGTGGAGAGGAGTTGTCTCTGGCATAGCCAACATACAGCACAGCTCACACTAATTCTGAGTTCACTGACACAGTCTCCTGATGCACTTTTGGTGATAAAACTCTCCTATACAATGTCTTCTCACTCTTTTTTGAAAGTACCAGCTGTCTCCATTTCTGAATAAGCAGGAAGAATAACATTGGGCATTTGTGCACCTTTGAAGGCACAGTGTATAGTTTCATCCCCATGCCTATATGGATACCATATCTGGCTTTAAACACTGTCCAGCCTTTTGCAGAGTAGTCTTTACTTTGTCTTTTTTGGGATCACCAATATTTTGTAATGTATCTGTAAGTAGCCATTTTCTTGAGTACCCTTCCCTTTCTCTTTCACCTTTTGTCTATTCTTTTTTCTTCCTAATTTTTAACAAACAGATGCTCTCTGTCTTTCTTTCCAGGTTTGAAAATCCTGTTCATTTGAAGCTAGACTCATATGCCAAGAGTGAGAGTTACCTTTCGGTATGACTTATTTTATCTCTAAATGAGAACACGATGACACCAGCAAAGCCATCAACATTGAAGCCAAATAATTAGAAGTGAAATAAATATTGTGAGTAGCCTTCAGCTCTATCACTACGTGATAATGATCACTGCAAACATCTAACCATCATTACAACTTGGGATCCCACCTAAATGTAAAAAATAAAAACAAACCAAAAGAAATAGATTAATTATTCCATGCAGTGGTAATTGTAAGTAAACTCACACTCATAACATGGATATTTATAGGGACCACTCTTTTACTTCCTAGCAGAAAAACATAATAGTGCAGAACCATGGAGTCTCTTTTGAAAGTTTCCCAAATAAAAATGAGCTAAGTTGCTACAGAAATAATCTAAAAACAAGCAAATAAAAATGGTTTAAATTATGTTAGGTCTCAGTTTTCCTTCAGAGAAGCAAAGCTGAGATCTAGGAGGCATTAAAAGAGTTGGCTTTTCTCAGTCATTTATCTGTTTGGTGGTTATATAATTCTTTTCTCATCTCACCAGGGTGTTAAGTGCATGTGGATTTGCACTCTGTAAGGGCATGCTAGCACCTCACTGACACTGAGAGCATCCACACTGATTCATTGATGCTGCCTCAGGACAGGAAACAGCGGTGCTGGCATAAAATGAGCTTTTCTAGAGCTTACTCTATCGGTTTAAGACATGCTTGCCTTTAGAGTCATCCATGCAGTGGACATTCCCCATCTCACAGGTAAATTAGGGTCAGGATCTGTGTTCAGAGGAGGCTCAAACAGGCTTACCCAGAAGTGACTTACAATAAACCCACTGGCTTGGACAGGAATAGATTACGAATGTGCACATCATGTGGTGCTGTGTCTCAGCTACTAGGGCAGAAACTTTCCTTCAAATGATGGTAAAAGACATCCGGAGAGGAACCCACTTCAGCTATGTGGCATAAAGAGAGCTGAGCCACACCCTTAATTTCAGTAGTGTCACATTCATTCCTTTCATTCAGTGGAGGCTGGGATATTTATACTCCCAACCAGGGTTTGCAGAGCTCTCAATTCAGACTAAGTATTTATATTCTGCCATGAAAGTGTGTGGTTTTACCTTATACAGTTTTCCAAGCTTCTTTTTCTTCCACTGGGGCTATCAGAGTACCTGAGAATGGTGCAAACAATATCTTTGTATGTGCTCATTACTTCTTAGAGAACTACAGTATATAGCCATATAAGCATTGCATCAATCTGTTAAATACCCGAAAGTGAGTTTAAAAGCAGAATAGAAAACACTGGCACATATCATAAAGGACAGAAGAGATTCAGATAAACAAGTCTTGTAAGGCAAAACCTAAGTAAAATCATGTAACCACTAGGCATATTCATTTAAAATCTGAATATTAGTTAATACAGGCAGAGACTTAAATAAGTCTCTGAATATCAGTTAATAGGGGCAGCCTTAAATAAGCCTGCAAGAAGTTGTAGTTTCAAGATCCAGCCTTGCTCTGCATTCCCACATTGTCATATGGATTACATGGCAAGAAGCTTTGTGTATCTTCAGTGAGGGTGCACATATGGAAAGAGGGTCATATTCAACAGGGGAGACTTTCTGAACAAGGAAGAGTGGTGGTTTCACCCTGCTGGACAGCTGAACTCCAGCACAGCGCTCTCTCATCCCCCTCTTCAGAGGAAGAGGAAATACAGTGGATAAGCATTCAAGGGTTGAGATTAAGGACTGCGAGAACACCCACCAATTACCATCACAGGCAAAACAGACTCAGCATAAGGAGATTAATGTAATTTATTGCCTATTGCTAACAGACTTGAGCAGTGAGAAACTAAAGCAAATAAAGCAAATTAAAAACACCTTCCCCCCATCCACTCTCTCCTCCCTCCTCTCCAAGTGGCATAGGGGAATGGGGAAGGGGGGCTGTGGTCAGTCCCTGATGCTTTGTCTCTGCCGCTCCCTCACAGCCCCTCTGTGCCCCTGCTCCACGCGGGGTCCCTCCCATGGGATGCCGTCCTTCCCCAGCTGAACCTGGGGGGGCTGCCCACAGGCAGCAGCTCTTCAACAACTGCTCCCACATGGCTCCATCCCACGGGGTCCATCCCCCAGGAGCAAACTGCTCCAGCATGGGTCCCCCACGGGTGGCAGCTCCCCCCAGACCCCCTGCTCCTGCATGGGCTCCTCTCCACGGGCTGCAGCTCCGGCCCGGGGCCTGCTCCTGCGGGGGCTCTCCATGGGCCGCAGCCTCCTCCAGGCCACATCCACCTGCTCCACCGGGGGCTCCTCCACGGGCTGCAGTGTGGAGATCTGCTCCGTGTGGGACCCATGGGCTGCAGGGGGACAGCCTGCTCCACCAGGGGCCTCTCCACAGGCCGCAGGGGAACTGCTGCTGCGGGTCTGGAGCACCTCCTGCCCTCCTGCTGCACTGGCCTTGGGGGCTGCAGGGCTGGGACTCTCTCATTTCTTGTTCATCTGTCCTAGCTGCTGTAGCACAGCAGATATTTCCCCCTTAAGTCTGTTCTTGCAGAGGCCTAAACAGCGTCACTCATGGCTCAGCTCTGGCCAGTGGCAGGTCCCTTTTGGAGCTGGCTGGAGCTCATTCTCATTTGACATGGGGCAGCTGCTGGGCTCTGCTCACAGAGGCCACCCTGCAGCCCCTCTGTTACCAAAACCTTGCTGTGTAAAGACAACACAGAAAAAGAAAAAAAAAGAAAAAAAAAAAAGGAAAATGGGGCATTTTTCTCCTCTAAACTGAAGATCCATTCAAATAACAGTCCTTTTCCTCGTAGGGAAGACTCACCCCCCAAGATTTTTGCAATAATGTGGGATTGGGTATCCACTTGCCCCAGGACACAGGGAAAAGGGGATGTAAATGAAATACAGTTGACTTGCGTAAGAGTTGGATCAGGTCAACACAAAATAGAATGGGGACTGACTTTCTTAGTAGGCAGGGGCTGCACATACCTGTTTTTCCATGGCTGAGCAGGAGGAAAAGTGATAATCACCTACTGAGTTCTCTCTGATGTCTTGAGAGAAAAAGAGGAAGCTCCCTAATAGAATGACATCCAGAACTACTCAGGATTTGACTCAGTTTCTGAGGAATTTCTGAGGCAAAGATTTAGCCCCCCCCAATCTGATTCAACTTTGGAAAGGAGGTTGAAAGTACATGTAATGACCACATGCTTCAGAATTTGCTGCAAGAAAGATGTGTATCCTGGAAGGATGTGTCTCTGCTCATCTGGTAGTTTGCAATGCAGACACGTAACAGGGTCTAAAAGGTATTCTATAAATCAGATTTGCCCCATTAGCAATTCACTTTCTTATAACAGGTGAATCAATGGTGGGAGGAAAATAATAGTGAGATTGGACGATTTTCTGTGGTCTGAAAGATGAGCAAACATTAGAATTTGGCAGGTTGGAATAACCACGTACTTTGGACTTGTAGGTCAACTCTATGAATACAAACACTAGCTATGAGGACTTCTTATATTGACTGGTCTGGAAACAAAAGCCTCCCAAGCTTCTTAGGACATAGGTAGACTTCTTAAAAGTCTGGAGCAGTTTCTGCAACTACAGAGCAGTGGTAGTTCTATTAGCAAAACATCCACAGATCTAGATTAGGATGTGATCCTGTTGTCTTCAGTTACACACCACTACAGATCCAGACAAGTTAAAAACTAAGAAGGGGAAGGTGATAATTAAGTAAATGAGCTTTTCAAAGCTTGGCTAATCTTTGAGTTGCGTACAATAATTATAACAGGATAGAATATGGGGAAGGGAAAAGTGGCAGACATTCTTACAAAGGGAACCTCAAGGGAAGTAAACAGAAAAGAAACAGCTGACCATTACTGCTTGCACATACAGGCAGAGTTTTCGCTGGTGTCATTGTTGCACAAATTGTCTGAGACCCAAATATTAAGTGAAGTTCAGCAGGTCTTGCTAAATAGCTTCTCTTAAAATAAAGCAACCATTAGCACCTTTTCTATCCACATGGAAAAGTTTCTGTGTTTCTTAAAACATGAGCCCAAAGCTTGATTTCTAGCCTTCTGAGAATATCAAGCTTGCCTTCCAGACTACAGCTCCCCTAGTGCCATGCAACTATGAAGACCAACCACAGCTTGGGTTTCCAACCATCTTTTCTTTGTAAAGGTCGTCAAGTCATTACCACTATTTTGGCTATTCTTGACATTTAGGACACAATCTTCTAGAAGAACTCTCCAGCCTCCTCAGATAGATTGGCAAGGTAGTTCAAGGTGGAGACATTGGGACTGCTTCAACTGGTGAACTAGGAGCTTTTTCATTAGACGGTGTTATGCCTTCCTTGAAACAAACTGAAAAGTTACGCTTCTTAGACCACATATTGAAAGATTTATTTTCTTGCCATGGATTGCATTTGCAGCTCTCCTTTGAACTATCTCTGCTGTTTAGACATTTTTCCAGAAATGTGTACTCCAGAGCTGGATACATCATTTTACAAATGTTTCAACTGGTGTAGTTTAAAGAGGCAAGGTCATTTCCCATTTTCTATGGAATGTTCTCTGTACACATCTAAAAGTTGCACTGGTTTCTTTTTTGGAAGTTTATGTTGAACTAGTTACTGATGCTTCACTTGCAATTTGCCAGACAAATTTCTCTCTTCCCACACATAAAACTTTCAGTCTGTTCTCCCAGACATAATGCCCTCAATATGACTTCATTAAAACAGATTACACTGGAGTATGAATATTTAGACAATCACTATTCTGTCCTATTGATTGTTTGCTAAGCTACCTTTGTTATGGCACCTGCAAACTGATTTCACAAAGACAGTGTATTCTCATGGGGTGGTTCCTAAACATAAGAGAGCATTCACCCAAATTAGCTTTGTCTTTTTCCCTCAAAGGTGCTTTCCTGAATCCCTGGGGACTTGAAGGGTTTCTGGAAAACAGGATTATGTAAAGTCATTGTTGACGTGATACATCACTTCTAAAAGCGTCTCTTCTGCTGACCATGCAATCTTGTCTGTTCTCAATGTAGGTCCTTCATTTTCAGGGCAACAGCTAACTGTCCTGATTTGGATTTTATCATAACGATAACTTGTCTTTCTTACCAAGTTCTGGAGGCATTTTAAAATCTGTCTGATGTCTACTGAGTTTAGGCTGAACAATTTATCAGTTCTTTCTGATTCTCTAAACTTTCATTTGCATTGACTTTTACAGAATAGATGTGCAAAATGTCTTGTTCCAGCCATAAAATCTATGAAAGAAGGGGAGAAACACATAATGCCAAGTCCTAAAAGAGAAATATCTTTTATGCTTACAGGAACTTTTGCCTCCAGTGGTGGGTACACTTTGGTTTGAATTGCCCAGAGAACGCATACCCAGCCAAGTACCTAAAGTCTTGCTGTCTTTGGCAGGATCACATAAATAATGTTTCAGCTTGAATAACATGTTCTTGAACAGTTTCTCCAGTGTATTTTCTGCACATATGTTTCCCACCAACAGCAGACAGAGCAGTCTTACCCAAGAGCACTTGTATGTCCAGTTTACAGAGGTGAAAAGGATAACACGAAAAGATTTCTAACATTGTCTTCAATTCTTCAGTGGAGATGTGTGTAGAAAAATTCTAGTGGATCAACAGGTTTGTATCAGCAACAAACTGCATTTTACCCATATTACCCAATGAATTTAGTCAGCCTAGTCAGTGGACACCAGGAGTTGGTCGGTGGACCTGTACATGCCTCATTCATCTGCGTAAACGTAAGTTCCTGGCACCATTTTATGAATTGCAGTGTCTCTTGCCTGGCTGCCGGCAGCTATGCCAGAAATGTTTGGGTCTCCTGAATCTCTTGTATTGTCTCCCTTCGTATCTAACAGCCTTCTGTGGATATCTCAGGTAGCCAATGATATTGTAAAGTTTTCTAGTTACAGATAATGATGTGTGGGAAGCTAGAATCAATGTCTAGGTAAAAGACAGTTGCATGGGTCTCCTTTTTTGACATCAAGCATCAACATGGTCAGAGTTAGGTGAATCCTGTTCCAATATATTGTTCAAAAGAGGGGGCACTAGCCATTCCCTGGCAGTACCAGCCTCTCGTGGAATCATAGAATGGTTTGGGTTGGAAGGGACCTCGAAGATCATCTAATTCCAATCCCCCTGCTATGGGCAGGGACATCTTCCACTAGAAATACCTTCCCTACAGAGGAAGCTGCGCCTTCATTTTCAGATAACTAAAGCTGATGTGGGTCCCAAACTTTACATCACACTCAGCAATCATTTGTCCAATATTGTTTCTCTTACCAGGAGAGTCTGAAATGTAGCTTGGCCATAAGGAATCACTTCAGTCTCACCTAATTCTCGTAGGAAGGCTCTCTGACACACATGCAAGCTTATGCTAGTCTTTTCCACCTTAACAAACATACAAGACTCAGAGAGTCTCATTCCAGGGTTGGAAACATAGTTAATGGTGTGTCAGAATGACTCACATCACCACTTACCTAATGTTTCCCTTTCTACATCTTAACTCCACATATGCTCATTTTCCAGCTGCCACTCCTGTGCAGGTGGCACGCAGACATGGCAACTTGAAATCTCAGTGTGCTCAGTTCGGTTTCTTCTCTTCACCTCCCTTTGAGGATATAAAGATAAGTTGCAAAGTTTCACAGGCAGTACATACATTTCCACGTTACTGGGTGAGAGTTTCATGTCATTAGCAGTCTACCCTTAACCCCATAAATATATTATTGGAAACAACTTATTCTGTCAGAAAGGTAGGTCTCATTTGGACTCTCATCATCTTGTATCTTGTGTCTCAAATCTTGACCTATGCAACCTTACCTCGCACATCCTGTACAGCACACATCCTGAATTTCCTTCACCTTTCCTTAACTGGGAGCCATTGTAAGTTTTCTCCCCAGATCCCTCACCTCACTCCTTTTCTGTTTTATGAAACAAACTGCTATCTTTTGATTTCAGAGCCTTTCATGGAAGATACTTATCTTCTGTTAATTCAGAATTAGCAGACATGCAAAATTTGAAGAAGGCAGTGAAGACAAACCTCTTTATTTATTTCATTCTCAAAGATCTCCTCTTAGACAATTTCCTAGTCCTGGGTTACATTAACACACACAAATATAATATATACACATGCTGGAAATATTTTTATTGTTCTTTATCTCTTTCTTCACAGAATCACAGAATGATTGAAGTTAGAAGGGACCACTGGATGTCATCTAGTCCAACTCCCCTTCTCAAGCAGGGCCATCTAGGTTGCCCAAGACCATGTCCACACAGTTTTTGAATGTCTACAAGGATGGAGGCTCCACAACCTTTTTCTTTGAAACCAGCCTTCACTGTGAAGTCCACAAAGCACATGACAACAAATAGCTTGTACTGAATTGTGAGACAGGCATCCAGTGTAGCTCTGTAAGAAAGAAGCTAACTTGCCATTTTCACAGCTATACCCTTCTCCTTGAGGGATGGTTCAAACATCTATGATAGGAACATCAACAACATACCTCCCAGTATTTGTATATGGCCCAGAGACTATGATCTTGCACAATTTTGTTTCATATGGTGTAACCCCCAGATATTATATAAGCTAGGATTTTGGGGAAAGACCTAACAGTGCAGTACTGTGACTGAAATATATCTTAATAATTTTTTTTATTATTATTATTTCTTTTATTTTTTTTTCTCTCTATAAATGTATTGTTCTGTTATTAGTAGCCCTAAAAACTCTCTTTGAAAGACTTCTCAAGAAATCACAAGATATTATCCTCTTAAAATTAACACTCCAAAATCTCTGTTTGCCAAAAGAAGAATGCTGAAGAATATATCATATATATCAAAATCTTTGCAGATGTTAGGAACCTCATTATTTTTATATTTATTTTTATTATTAATTTTTACTTTATTTTTATTTTTCATTTTTAATTTAATGGCTATTTCTGATGGTATTCAGCTAAAAAAAGCAAACAACAAAAACAACAACAACAACAACAAAAAACACAGAAAACTCGATACCTACATGTAAACTAGCTGCCTAAAAGTCTCTTATATTCAGTTGACACTTGGGTTTTTTACTCAGCTACCTTAATACATGCATCAAGTTGGCATATTTTTGTTTCAAGGACATTTGATATTCCTTCTCCCACCTGATCATCGATTGCCTGTCCACATTTGCAGATCTCCAGTATGGCACTATTTCTGTTTAGATTCTTTTCAAATGGCATTAGACTCTGTACTTAGGCAAATTAATCGCTTAGTAAAAACAGTGGGGCCTAAGGACTTTTTAAGCTTATGCTGTAGAAAATACATGCATTTGATAAAATAAATTACTCTTTAGACTCCCCTGATTGTACTGGCCAGATATCCATGGATTGCAACTGGAGATGGTGCATTTCCATGTAGACATCCAGATGTTGGCATATACATGTAGGTGTCTTAATACATGAGGTGAAACCTAGTTCAGATTTCTATACAACCTGCTTCATAGTATGCTGCCTGAGTCCCACTATATTTTGCTGGTAAGGCACAGTTGCAAATAGCAGATGGAAAAAAACTTTGCAACAAAAAAATACCATATATTTGTCACATATTCTTTCACAGAACTATTTATTAATTCATTTTTGGAAGCAGAAGGTTTGGAGAACTTCCAAGGAAAGTGTAATCAGTAATATTAGATTTTGTCCAATGGCCAAATATTATGGACAATTCCAATTACATACGAAACTGAAAAAAAAAAAAATAAATATCGAAAGGGTCAGTTTATTTCTTGTTCCAAAAAAAATCTCAGAAATAATATCTGGACCCAGACATTGAGAAGGTAAATACTTTCAGATTGTTATGACTTTATTCTAACTGCAATATTTATATATTGACTCTGTCCTTGCTTACTACCTACAGTATTTTTATAATCCTCTGTCCAACCTGGACTTAAGAGGTCTAAGTTTGAAGTTATTTTAATACCCTTGGAAAACTGTTTGAGAACCTGCCAAATGTCACTGTTATAAAGCTGTTCATTGTATTACATTTAAATTATTAGTTTCTTATTCCATTCTGTTCCATCTTCCTGATTAAGTTCCGCTGCATTAATAGTGCAGAATCCCTTTTCCCCTGCTGCACTTACCCTGCTCATTACATTAAGATTGCTCCTAGGCCCTTCAACCATTGTTGGATTAGGTTATTTAAAACACTTATTTTTTATCATAAATCTTAGACCTTTCATAGCTTTTTCTGTTTCTCTGAATTCTTTCCAGTCTGTCTCCACCTAGATTTAGACTACATTTAGAATAATATAGTTCATAACAGTTGTTCCAGCCACAATATGTCATATGTAAGTATTAAGAAAAATAAATGTCTTTATGTGGGTTTTCTCTGACTGTATTTCTGTATTATGATGTTGCTATTTCCTGCACACTTAGCATCTTTTATTATTTGTCAAACACGATAAGTCTAAGTGTCTTAGTTTTGAGTTGCATCAGTTTTAAATCAAATGTTCTCTTCCACAAGGAGCTGTATCTATTCTGAAGAGAAATGAGAGGTTCTGCATAACGTTTTCCATCGTGGATTTACAGTGCCATTTGGCAAAGTAATATGTCACTTATTCATAAGAACAAAAACAGAGTGAACTCAAAATAACCACCTTTTTTTTTTTTTTTTTTTTTTTTTTTTTTTCTTACCACAGGTTAAAATTAGAATAAAATAATCGGCTAGATATAAACTTGGTGAACTTACAGTTTCCAGCTGCATTTTTCCTCTAACACCTGAAAATACGAAACTAACATCCCTGGGTCTGATTTCAAACCTGTTTACCCAGATGTAAATAAGCAATTACTCTATTGAAATGAGGAACTTAAAGAATTTAAGAATAGTAAGTTTGGACCCCTGGTGATAACATATGCCAGCATTGACTTTTCCAATACAATAATTGGAAATGATCCAAGAGAAGAAAACAATGAATCTATCTATGGCGGTGTACTACAGAAGAATAACAGACAGAAAGCATTGTTGTTGTGTTGTGGAGAGAGCAGCTGGAGTTACAAGGCTACCCTTCTGGCAACACATTTGTGGTCCTACTATCAATTCTTTAAAAAAAAAAAAAAGCAGACATAATGAATGGGCTTTTATGCGGTAACTTACTCCAAGGTCCAGTTCTTTTCTAAATCATTGTCTGCTTCCCCCTATTTGTGGTGTGAACATGTTGGCCCTGGGCCCTTGACTGAAACCTAAAAGTACTCTTCAAAGATGCTCCTTGCCAGTGTAATCCTCCCATACACTACAAATTGCAGATTCATGGTTAGCCATTCTACCACCACCAACAGCAGGCCATGATCTACAGCAAAGCCTACACTGAAAAACATTTGATTTTGCTGCACTTCTGTAGATGTACTTATAAAAAGTCAAGTTAAAGCAAAATAGTCTCAATCACAGTTTCTGTGAGGACAATGCATGGAGACAAAAAAGAGTCCTAGAAAATAAGAAACAGAAATTCTTCAGTGACATATAGCCTGTTGAGGATGTAAAGTGAAAGCAGATTACTTACATTGTTTTCAAGGTTTCAAAAGGGAAAAAATAGCATATTTCAGGCTGGGGTTTAACTGGTATTTGGAAGATTTCCAGTATTAACCGACTGATGAAGCCTTGTGCTTTAAAAGCAAACACAAATGGTTTGACAAACCACTGGGACTTTGCATAGCCAAGGAAAAATGAAGGGGCAGCAGAGGCATGTTCCTATTTGGATGTTCTCATTTGGATGGGATGTTAGAGTGCACTAGTCCTTGTCTGGTGTCAAGAATTTCTGGTAAGAAATTGTTGGTCCTCCAAATCTGGGGACGTAAAGGACATCGGTGCCACAGAGCTCTCAGAGTCATCCTTGGGTGATCCCATAGCCAGGGCCTCAGTGCTCACTGCTCTGCACATCCACTTCTCTAAAAGCATTCAGAAATTCTGTTTACCTTTTGAGCATGCTGAGTAACACATACACAAGGCAGAAATGTTTAAATGAGTAAGAATTCAAACAGTTTTGTAGGAACTCTACATACATGTATTCAATATAGAGAATTAAAGCTTGAAAATTCTTCTTAAAAAAAGAATCACTTAAACAAATTTAAATAAACAACTAAATAAATAAATAAAGGGAAATGAAGGTAGATGATGCATATAATCAGCGATGGTTGTGTTATCAGTGCCAAGGGACAGATGGCATGCAATGACACATACTAATAAACATTCAGAAAGGCTTTTAATATATTAATTGCCAACAAGAGAAGAAAAACATTATAAATAGTATATTGGTATTTTCTATTATGCTTATTGATTGCATCTGGGAAACATATTATTGGGATCAGTAGTAGTGAGCGTTCTACTGATCATGGCTCCAAATGACAGAAAGTATACTTTTCATTCTCTTGCAAAATCTATTGAATTCTCCTCCATATTGAACAGAGACTTTGGGACTATCAGACTATGGGACCACACTAAAATCAAATACTACAGGGCCTATACAAGTGCTTAAAACAATATGTGTTGTTCAGAAGAAAAATATGTAGCCCAAAATCACGTAGGCTGAGCTTTTCTATAGACACAGTGGTGGAACCAAGACCAGTGTATGACTGGAAATTTAGCTAGTTGTCTTCCATCAACACAAGCAAGAAACCAGTGTAAAACAGCATGCCATTCTCACAACTGACAATGTATAAGACGTGAAAACTAGGTTCTCAGCTTCAGTGTTTCATCCAAAAAGCTTGATGTGTTGAAATCCCTCTCTGTGTCTCTGAAGAGTTGCTTGGGATGCCTACTTCTCCAAATGACAAGTAAGGTGAGCCAGCCACATCATGCTAGCAACTCTGCTGGTGATTTAATGATAAAAAAGGTTTTCTGCTGGAGACAGATCCCTGGCCCTGTTCAGTTTTCTAGTATAAACAGAAGCAATGTTAGTCATTTGGAGCCACCACGTATTGTTACAAGAGACACGGTTCCAAGTAGCTGGAATTATTCTGGAATGGTCTAGAGACCAGGAATGGTCTTCCTGCACCTGGGCAGGCATTAGGATGTCATGAAATATTCCCCATTTTAGCATTTCTGCTATTGTGAGAAGGCCAAGATGACATTATCAGCAGAAGAAACTGTGGATGAATGTCTTTTGGGCAGACATTTGATTTGGAGGGTTCTTCCTACTTTTACAATTGAAGGTAGATATGGTTCTTGCCCCCAAAAGCTTGCTCCTAATTACTGTAGAGAAGAATCTATGCTATAGAGTACCATAATAATTTCTCAGTTTTCCTAGTAGGCTGCTGTACTTTTCCATTTCCTTTAGTTGGCCTGACCACAGGGCTTCTGCGTTTTTTCAGGTACTTTTATGTAACAAAAATATCAGGTAATAAGATCAAGTGGCTGATTCATCACTTGGGTTTATTTAACTAAGGTAGTCATTGTGGAGCATTAGAAGTAGATGGGTGGGAAGAGGGTGGGATTGGCATGAGAGAATATTTACAGGTTCTTCATCTTTCTTCTGGATTCAGTGTTCCAAAACAACAAACACGAGTCTCTCCACTCTTTAAAATGCAGACAAAATTCCTATACTTTTGTCTTTTCTCAAATACGGGTTTAATATAGCATGTCACTTACTAGTAAACAGCAGAAGTTATCAGCAAGCAGTAGAAAAACTCCCACGATGACAGCAAAGGGTTTGTGCAATACAAGAGACAGAAATATATATTTTCATAAATAACTTGGATGCAGGACTTGTAGATATACTAAGTTTGCAGACGACACAAAACTGGGAGGAGCTGTTGACACTTTTGAGGGTAGAGAGGCCTTGCAGAAGGATCTTAACAAATTAAAGGGCTGGGCAATCACCAATCACATCAAGTTTAACAAGAGCAACTGCCAGATTCCGCACCTGGGGAGGGACAGCCCTGGATTTAAGTACAGACTGGGGACAAGAGGCTGGAGAACAGCCCCATGGAAAGGCATCTGTGGGTACTGGTCAATGTCAGGCTGAATATAAGTGAACAGTGTGCCCTAGCAGCCAACAGTGCCAATGTACCCGGGGTGCATCAAGCACAGCACTGCCAGCCAGCTCTGCTGTTGTGGCCTCACCTTCAGCACTGTGTGCAGTTCTGGGCTCCACAATATAAGAAGGACATAAATCTATTAGAGTGTCCAAAGCAGGACTATGAAGATGGTGAAGAGTCTGGAGGGGAAAATATATGAGCAGCAGCTGAAGTCCCTTGGTTAGCTCAGCCCAGAGCAGAGCAGGCCGAGGGGAGGCCTCATGGCGGCCTGCAGCTCCCTCACGAGGGGAGCAGAGGGGCAGGCGCTGAGCTCTGCTCTCTGGGGACAGCGACAGGACCCGAGGGAACAGCATGGAGCTGGGACAGGGGAGGGTCAGGCTGGGTGTTAGGGAAAGGTAAGGTTCTGCACTGAGAGGGTGGTCGGGTGCTGGGACAGGCTGCACAGGGCAGTGGTCATGGCACCAAGCTGCCAGAGCTCAAGAAGCATTTGGGCAATGCTCTCAGACATTGGGTCTGATTTTGGGGTAGTTCTGTGTGGAACCATGAGTTGGACTTGACAGTCCTGGTGGGTACCTTCCAACACATGATATTCTATGATTATATGATAAATCTTAGAGTCCTTTAATCGTAGAGTCCTAAATCCTTTAATGCCAATGTAGTCTAATGTAACTTGAAATCCCTCAGGCACACCAAAGAAAGACCTTCAGAGGAACAGCTGCATGAAATTGAACTTACAAGCCACCATCCTTGGCATTGGCTGACAATCTATAAAAGAAAGGACTAGCATAGAGATCACAAGTGTGTTTTTCCAATGGGCTAAATTATAACTTGCTTCCAGTTTTGATTCCATTGTTTCAAAATCATGAGCTGACTGAAAAAAAAAAAAAAAAAAAAAAGGCTCTGATACTGTTGAATGCAATAAATTGGCCTGTGAATGAGTACTTTTAGGTATTCAACCCCAAAGAGTGACTGAGATATCTACTTAATTTTATTAAACATAAAACAGTCTCTTTGTTTGCTTAGAGCTACAGCTTGATCTCAAAAACTGACCTCTGCTGAAATCTTCCATATCCTGTCCCTAATCTCCTAAACCATCTCAGCCCTGAAGCACAAATACTAGGAAAAAAAAAATACACTACACAAAAAAAAAAAAAAGGGCGATACATTTTTCATTTCATGTGCTTCCTCTGCTTGGATGTGAACAGTGTTCACAGTATCTTAGCTAGCCCATGTGCAAAGAGGACATTTGGTTTTTTCAGCATCTGTTTCTTAGAAATGAAGTGAGTTGCATGACCTCCACCAGCAAATCTAGTTCACAACTGTCAAAAAATAAATAAATAAAATAAAATAAAGTAAAATAAATCATACCATAATCTTGCTTCAATAAATACATAAAACTCCACATTAGAAACAGCTAGTTCTTTCTCTCCTTCCTCTGTTTCTCTTATTAGGATGATTTCCCCAAACAACAGTGAAAGTATGCATGTGAACTTCTAATTTCAAAATATACATATATTCCTTATCAGCTAATTCCCTTTATCCCCGTGTCATGCTTTACCTTAAAAAAAAATCTTCTCTATCGGTCATTCATCTCCCCTCAAAGTAATTATAAAGAGCAGCCAAAGTACTTCATAGTCATTATCTTTAGCCAAGTTCTCACTATCTCTGCTCTGAAGCCAAGCTGACTGATTTTAAACAGGAGCAGAAACACTCCATAGAGGAGTCTTCTACATTTGCAAGATTTTGAGAGTTTATAAAGGTGAACGTTGACTCAGATAAAATTCTATTTCTATTAAAGTTCATTCTTTCTACTGATAGATCCATTCCAACTGTCTCTATAATTTCTAGAAGTCCTGTGATTATCTAGTGTTTTGGCATTGAATTTAAGCAACCAGAACAATTTCTCAGTTTAATATAGATTGCTCCCATAAAGGGCATCTTTTGGTATCGTGGTAGCTTAACAATGTCCTTATCCCATTTGGGTAACATTTTTTTTTATTATTTTTTTTTTAGAATTGAACTAAATTATCACCAGTGCCTTCTCTGGCCCTAAATTTTGAAAATTAGGTGGTCTGTGTCAGACCTAACCTCTTACTGTTTGTTGAGGCGAATAACTGAATTGACTTTCATGTGTCTAACAGTAATGAGAGATAGAGATGCAGAAGTAGGTTTCCCATGGTTGGTTCCAGCCAACTACTGAATTTGGAACCTGAACAGTGTGGTCATACTAGGCATGGTACAGGAGAAGATGATAACTCATTAATGTTCCCCTCTTTAAAGCACCCTCATTTATATGTGATTTAAAAAACTGAATGATGGAAATGTAAAGCTCTGGAAATTCTGCAGCTACAGCTTTCAGACCTTTTTTCTCTTTGGCATTGAAGACATAGAATATAGTTTTTAGATATGCTCTGGGCATTTTCCTTGGATGCTAACCAAGACTGCCAGGCACTTCTGTGCTCTTGGAGACTTTTAGCTGTTCACTTGGAGTATCTTCTACTAAGCAGAGCAGAAGGATTTGGGAGTTAGGATTAATTCTCTCCATCCCCCAGCACTGAATCAAATAAAACCTTCTTCCGCCCACACATTGCTATCTCAGCTTAACAACAAAAACAACCTGCCAATCTCTCCCCACACAAAAGCCTTCAGACTTTTCATCAAAAGTAACGGAAAGGTATTGCAAATTTTTTGAAGTGCACAAGTCAGAAATTGCCATCATTCCTTTCAAATCATCTGCTGTTATTTTTTTTATATTAAAAAATACAAAAACCAAACCAAAACAACAACAACAAAAAAACACTGATGAATCAGATCAAGAGAAAAGGAGTGGGGTATTTCCTGTATGCAGAAACATGCCACAAAGCAAGATGAGAATTTTTTGCTCTCCTCTAGAGGAGCACATTTTGGCCAGAGATTCCAAATTTGCTGCGCAAAAACTTCATTTCAAACAGTCAGAGAAGCAAAAACAATTGTGAGACTTTAAATGCAATCAGTGGTACAAGGGAGAATAATATGGCAAAGGCTACAATGCTGAGGACAAAAAAGTAAATTCGGGAAGTATCGACTCGGAACAGGGATAAGAAAGAGGACAGGAAAATAACACTGTGATATTCAATCTTTATAAAGCTGAGAGTCAGGAAAAAGAAAAGCATCCAAAATATTTGCACTGACATGGAAAGATGAGAACTAAAGATGAATGGTCAGTCTGATGGGAAGAATATGGCAGAGCAAGAAGTTGAATTTAGGTCTTCCGGACTGGCTTATTGCTGTAGTCATTGGACTGTGGTGACTTACTGGAAGCAAGCTGGAGAAATTCATGAACATTAGTAAGGGACTCATAGGAATAATTTGTTTATCCAAACTGTAGGCTAAGCAAAGCTTTGGGATATTGTGTTGCTTAATGATGTGTTAAAAAAATCAGGAACTTATCTGAATCATCCACATTTTTTTGAAATCCTTTTAAGGATGCCCCTCTCTAACCTGCAAACATGGACTTAGGCCATGAATTTGTCAGGAATCACTATACCTTGCAAGTCTTTATTGGCCACACACATGCTAGTGAATAACAGTTTAGAGCCCATTCTCACAACAAGATATGGCCAAATGATTAAGCCACCCTGTTAAAAACTTCATCATCCTTCTGCTCCCCAGATGGCCTTATCCATACCCTCCATTGGGAATACATCCCTATTACCCACCCAAAATATATTGAGGCCCTTCCTGGGGTGGTGCTGCTTATCCCAGGCCAAAAAGAAACCATTTGGGGTCATGCTGGCAAGTTACATAGTGTGGACAATTGTTAGCAGGTTCCTGAGCCTCCCTCATGGCCATCTTTGTTTTTATATTGTAGGTGTAGCCTAGGAGTTAGACAACCAGCAGACAAAGTATGAGAAGTATACTGAATGGACAGAAGATGTTGGAATATGCATGAGAATACAACTCCTTTTACCAGTGAGTCACTTACCAAAACAGTGGGTTTTTTTGTTTGTTTTTGTTTGTTTTGTTTTGCTTTGCTTTGCTTTGCTTTGTTTTATTTTTCCCATGGTCTTCACCATCACTATGAGACAAGATTAATTACAAGCTGTATAGGACTCTTCCTATATAAGCAACTGCTTCTTCAGTTCATCTCATTTTAAAGCTCAGTGCCCTCTGCTGTGTCACAAGGTGTACAAAACAGAGTCTTAAAGCTGTTAACTCCTTTATTTCCTTTGAGTGGTTTCGGTGGTGTATGAGAGTGTGTTTAAATTCATGAACATATTTTTTTGTTTGTTTGTTTATTTTCATCTAAATAATAAAGGCTGATTTCAACTACATTTAAAAGAAAGAAGGAGAACTCAGAGATGGTAAATTCCTAAAACATTTATTAAAATAGGCATCTGAGTAGAAAAGTCCTCTTACTGAACTTTAATCAATTTTAATGCAATTTACTAGACATCCCAAAATCTACTTATTGGAGAGAATGAATGAGAGAGGGAAAATACAAACATGTCCAATGTAAACCAGTTTATTCCACTTATAAACCACTTACAAATAAAATGTAGTGAAAAAAAGAAAAAAAAAAAAAGAAAAAAAAAAGAAAAGAAAGAGTAAATTTCACTTATAAATAAGCGGTTTATTCCACTGCTCAAGGAACTAATATTTTATTTATTTAAATTCAAATCTCATTATATCTTTAGCCCTTTGGCATTTCATGCAAATCATCACACAGGAAAGTATATTCATCTAAGATTTCCAGCCATGACACAGTTTCTGACATTCATACTGAAGTGAAATCTTTGCAGAATAGGAAGCCATTTGCTAACTGTGTTATATGTACACGAGATATAAACTGTGTCATTAGCATTCATGTTGTTTCAGACCTCCTTTGCTGCCATTGCCATAATTTCCTAGAATTTATTTTTAGTTTGTTGACAGTTTTCTATTATTTAACTTTAGAAACTGGAAAACAATATTTCATTTATTCTGGAAAACATTTATCCATCATTTCACTTATCCATCTTGGCATTTTCCATTAATACTGCCACTGAAATCTAGACTTGCAGAGGAAAAAAATAAATAATAATAATAATAATAATAAAACAAAACAAAACAAAACAAAACCAAAACAACAAAACAACAACAACAACAGCAGCAGAACTAGTAAAATTTAGATATATGTATGTGTGCATATACATATATGTATATACTCATATATATAAACCTTGGGAAGAAAAAATCTAGGATAAATTCTCAAGGTGGAAGGGAAAACTTCCCAGCAAGAAGACCTACTGTGTAAAAGTTACCCTAGGGAGATGATGAATGCATCATTGCTTGAAATACTGAACATGAGCTTTCTCAAAATTAATAAGTGTGCACTAGAGAGAAATCTCCTACTGGCAAGGTACTGGACCTTTAGTAGTCCTTTCCCATATCTTTGTATATATCTTTGAAGATATATAGAATATCAGAGATATTCTTTGTATATCTCTGTGGTCTAAATGAGCCACAGAGATTTTACCAATACTTTCCAATAGCTTTTTATCAGCTAACAGTGAGAAAATATCTGGGGAGTTAATCCAGCAGTCCATGCAATTTCCCAGACCAGGTCAGACTAAGCAAGCTGTCACCTTGGTATGTGGTAGATCCAAGACTAGAAGTGATTAATACTCTGTAGCATCTAACTGCTTTCCATACAGGTCTGCCATAAAAATAAAATAATATAAAATAAAATAAAATAAATAAAAATAAAATAAAATGTTCTCTCATTAACAAAGACATTATTTATTAATTCTTTATTCATTTAATGTGGAAAAATAATTTAAAAAATAATAGATTAAGACAATCAAAATTGATAAGGTGCAGGAATAACATTTTTTCCAAGCTTCTTTCCAATGCAGCCCTGTTGACCCATCAATCTCTAGGTTCTGGTCTGCATCCAGCTAGCCAAGGGCAGCAGGTTTGCTCAAAAAACAAATTTGTATACCCACTGCATGTGGGTTTTGACTATAAATCACTTTCTGATATTGTTCAAGTTTTTTTTCTGTGCATTTTCAAATGCAAAACATTTCAAGAGTGATATGGACATCAAACAAAAGATGCCCTGGAAAAAACCTGCAATTTTTTATGGAATTGCTTCAGGATTTATCAGTATGAGGAAACTGAACAGATGGTGTATTTCTAGGCATTAGCTTATCACTGAATAGGCACTCTTTCACATAATTTATATTTCAGTCTTGGGATTTCCCTGACAAGCTTCTCCAAATCATTCCTAGCTGTTAACGTCCTGTCAGATTTAATGATTCTGGCTTCTCTTACAGTTTTATCCTTAATGTGAAATAAATGCTTTCCTGATGCTCACAATGTGTTGCTAATGGTGTGGGAGGCTCAAGAGTTTTTATTCATGTTTGTCTTTTGCTCTTCAGAGGCTAATCAAAGCTGACCACTGAAGGCCATGAAATGGATCCTGCTGGCTTCACTGAAAGTTAGGCAAATCTCCTGGCCAGGTGGGACTGCAGTGGTCACTGAGGCAGTTGTGGAGGGGATAAATCTCAAAGGAAGCCACTCCTACTGGATAACTAAAGACAGATAAGTTACTTGAGAGACAAAATATTTTTGCCAGAAGCTGTAGGAAAAGGAATGCATCATTGGATATCAGCATGGGCCCAAATTAGCTGCATGAAGCAAGAAGATGGAAAGGTTTTGCTTGCTAAAACTTTTTTCACTCTATACAACCATATATTCTGGTTTCACAGTGGAAAAAATCTAGTCAGAGTACCACAACCTGTATAACCAGCCCTCATGTATCAGCCAAAGGAATTTTACTCCAGCTATAAAGAGACCTGTCATTTCCTTACTCATGCTTTTTAAGAACTAACATCCTTGAATCAGGTGAGAGTCATTCCATAAGGCCATCCTGGTTCCCTCTGCACCTGTACTGTGGGACAAAAACTGTTCAAAAACATTTCTGAGCTACATTTCCCTGTTCTATCAAATATCATTTAGTGAGACCAGGTCTAATCTGATGCCACCACAAGATGAATTGTCCTTTCTAGGAAGTTCTCATCTTTGCACATCTGGTTCTCAGGATCTGGTTATGCTAGGCAGGAAATCTCTGAACCCTAAGCCCTAAGAAACGACTGTAATTGAAAGAGGGTACTTCTGCTGGGTGATCTTCCTCCTTGATTGTCCATGGAGAGAGAAGCTCCTCCAGTGACTGGATCCAAACACTCATCCCTCTCCACTGAAGGGAGAAGTACACAGAGCCTAGATTACTGACTTCTAAGTCAAATTTTGGTGCTCAAAGTTAGGTGCTATTTAAAATCTCTTATCTTTCACGAGGATCCAGGAAATTTGAGGTCCTTAGTTACATGGGTGGAAGAATGTGTTTACATCAAGAAAATGATGACATTCCAGTTGCCACCACATTAGGGATTTTTTTTGAAACATTGGCAGCAGTTCTAATACTGATAGAAGATAGAAATTTCCAACCTAGAGCTCGGGACTAACTCTTTTCCCCTGTATTACGCAAGTTACAAAGGGATGCACATTCTTCTATGAAAGTGAGGGCAGAAAAGCAAGATGATCAAAGAAGCATCTTTCCCTATAGCCAGACATAATTCTACTTTATTTGGATGATATTTTTGTGCCACTTAATGTAACCCAAACATCTTCAGAACAAGACTATACAAGAAAACAAGCACGGCCAGAATCATAAAACGTGAGGTGGATAAGGGACTCCTATCTCCAAAATGGCAAATATTTCTAACATGGCAAACCTCATTTTTTCATAATGTTTCTTCTCTGATTTTTTAATCTCTTTTTCCACAGGATAAGCCAGAAAAAAAAATCTCAAAAGGTCAGAATGAAAAATAATATTAGATATTGCAGAATGTGGAACCATTGCATTCCTTTTTCAACAACACCAGAACCACATAAGAAAGTTTGCAAATACCATTTAAGATAGCACGGAATGAGTCACATTACATAGGACCTTATTGTCCTATTTAGGGAATTCTCATTCTAGCTAAAATTAAATAACTGGTACCAGTTATCACTGTTAGTAACAAATACTCTATAGGCAGGTCATCCTTTAATCTGCCAGTGCTACTGTCAACATTTCATTAATCTGCATAAAGGCCTCGTGCTGCTTCAGTGGGGTGAAGGAATTTTTTGCCATCGATTTGGAGCCAAAACATACCCTGACTGCCATTTTCAGGCAATTTAACATTGTTTGATTTTGCAGATGTGCCACACCACTCATTTCAACAGCACAGACACCCAGCTGTTTTCTAAACATGTTCAGAAGCTCGGTTTCTGAACTGGTAAATTTTTGGTAATATTTGTAATGTTTAGATACCTGAAGCTCTGATGATCCTTTGCCATCATTATTTTTCTTCCTTCCGTAATGAATATCCATGAAATTACTAATTCCCAAGGCACAATGTAGGGAAAAACTACTTCTATTCCATATGCAGTTTAGATATGTGAAAAATACAGGTTTATAACTTTTCTTTCCAATCCTTTTCCAATTCAGCCATCCTAATGGGAAGGGCATTTGTCCCATAAACCATTCTGGTATTAAACCTATTCATCCCATAGGCTGTGACTGAAAAATGCTGATCTATAAGAAGTGCTCACATCTTATATCCTTCTGTGTTGGCCTGTTTTCTCTTCAAATATAAAAGTCATCACTGCACATGTAGTTACTGTTTTGAGATAGTAGTAGCCTTTTCTTTATAGGTAGTATCACCAGCACTTTCAGCAATCACTCTTATAGAGTGAAGTAATTCATGCATGCTAGATCTGAATGTCATGTAAGTCCTTTCTCAACCTATTTTTTGAATTTGAGTAATTTATTTCAGAATAAATAGAGTAATTATATTATTGGGATTATCCAACAATCAGTAAGGCAGAAACACAGGAAATAAGAACCCAATTACTTTTATAAAAGCACATACATTTGCAAACTCCTCCTTTTTGGCCAATGGCCACACCCAACAAAACCTGGAGTTCATCCTGTATCCATTTTTTTAAGCAACTAAAGAACAATTAAACATTTCTGGACATTCCTGCAATTGCCTTCTGTCCATCAATTCTGGCAGCTGCTTGGCTACTCTTTACTTGGCCTCCAAAGTAAACCCACCCTCTGAAGAAAACACTGCAAACCTCTACAGCCAGCCTGTTTGCCTGCAAAGTGATTAATTTGGAGTGGATTAAAACCAAAGCCAGTGTGCTGATAACATGAAACAAACAGAGGGAGCAGTGTGTTGAACAGCTCGGAACGAACTGTTCCTGCTTTGCAAGCCAGGCTGATATTCTCACCACGCATTAGGTTTTCCAAGGGATGAGAAATGAGCACCCTGGGTAAGTTCAAAAGGCTCAAGAGATCTTCCTTGTTATCCAGCTCCTCATCTGTAAGATTGTGGAGACACCGTTTGATAAACATACATTAAAGCTCTTCACATTGCTCAAGTCTGAGATCAATCTAAGTGTTTGCTGAAATTTAGGGGTTTCCATCTCTGAGATATCCCTGAAAATTCCTTCCCTTATTCTACTGATTAAATAGGAATTTTTCGTATTATAGCATATGATAAGACAGAAAGGTTGAGATGAAGATACCTCTTATAAAAAATATTTAAATAATCTTTGGGTTATCTTAACCAGATGTTATTAAACTCACCACAGGAATTACCAGCTTAAATATGCTGGCCTGTGTTAGCCAAACATTAATGCCACATGATAAAAGTATTGGTTTGTTGCTGTTGTTTTTCATGTGACAATATCTGTTTATATTATTTTTTTCAGAAAAATGTTTGCAAATAAAAGTTTAAAAGCATCAACAGAACAAAAGATTCCCTTTTTGTTTAGTATTTTTCAAGTCAGTAGCACAATCTGGAGGGATCTGCCACAAGATTTGAGTTGTCTGTAATGTTAGCCTACTTATCTGCCATACACACTTTTAAATCATACTCATCCCACAGTTTCTGGGCATGCCCAGTTGTAGCCAAGGAAAATAATTAATCTAGACTAAAGTCAAGGTAAACAATGTAAAGCATTTGAAAATGCTCCCTGGGGATCAAAATAAAATAAAATAAAATAAAAAAGCAAACATACTTCACTAATGGAATGAATATGTGATTTCATTCCAAAAGCCATTGCTGAAGTTTCTCTCTTCTGGTTGGTTGAATATCTGTAATAATTGTCTAAAAAGAAAGAAGTATTATTTTTAACTAAAGGGCTTGATTTCATGTCCCATCTGATTTTTTCCTAACAGTCCTTGAGATGCTTCTACGAATGTGCTGGTGTATCACACCCCCTATATCCCCCACCCACCCACCTCCTCCCCACTTTCATGCATGGCAAAGTGTCCAGAGGAACCCCAACAGACAGGGAATGGAGGGGCCACCTGCTTGTTCACTTTAACTAAGTGGACTCACAGCACATTATACATAATATTAGAGACATGCATGGGGATGGTATATCTAGGCTCCCTCTAAAATGCTGACTTCATCTTGCCTAAGTGTCTTTGGTAGGATCAGAAGTTCATGTATCATTGCAACCAGCTTCCAACATGCACCTGTGTTTACTTAACTTCAGAACCAAGTTTGTGCTGGACGTTGCTGGATAAGGTGTTATTCTCCAGAAGGTGGTTAAACTATACTTTCCTTAGAAAAACACTGAAATTAAATTGTTAGAGACATGTTCTGAATATGTTCCAGAGCATAGTGTAGGTAACCTAAGTGGGTGGCTTACAGTTCATTGAACTATCACACATCCAGTGCTCCTGTAGTCTGGAAAGACTTCCAAGAAATACAGACTGAGCAAAAAGGTGTCAGACAGTTCAATAGCCCTACCTACATGGTAGTCAAGACCCAAGCATGACCACTCTCCTTCCCAAAAGCAAGAGATTGACCTGAGAAAAGCTTTCACATTGAGAACAATGAGAAGTTATTGTGCTATGGCCTGTTATTAATAGGAACCTTAAAAATGTCCAGAGACTATTGGCAAGGTTTGATGATGCCACTGGGAATCCAATCATGGCTCATAACTTCATCTTTCTTTTATAAATGACAATAGCAACCTGCTTGGTCCTTGTCCTAAACCTCAAAAGCACAGCAATCACATTAAATTACCAAACACAGGACCATGACACTTAGAGAGACCAGAATACAGCTTCTAAGGACCTTTAAGAAAGAATATTATCTGCTGGTCTGTCTTGGGTCTTGGCATCCTGAAAAGAAAATGTCAAAGCTCACTGGAGGAGGTTGGCTCTTGTTTTTTGTTTTCAATGTTTTCACCCAAATATAAAATGAAGTGAATTCCCTGTTGCTTTGTACTGAGCATTACAGTTCTGGGCAGCAAAAACTAGTGATACTAGCTTTCAATGCTGAGGAAACTGTACCTTTAGAAAGGTGAGAAAACTTCCCTTTAAAATTCCTAAATAGTCTTAATTTTTGCCAGTTACAGAAAAACTTGGTGAGAGTTTTGGGAAGGAGAATGATTTTAAGATAGTTAACTTTTTATTTCACATTAAAACCCAAGTTCTGTTATCCATCACAATGCACATATGGCATAATTTAGCCATACTCAGATGAGTTCTGCATTTCTTTATTCTGCCCAAATCTGAATCCTTTGTTTCAGTTAAGTATAGAAGGTCATGAAGGTCTCTCAAACCAAGCAGGAGTGAAAATTAAGATATCCTCATTGCTGCGAGGTCTAGGCTTAAGAACCCTTTTGGTTTCTGTGTTTATTCACCTGTTTAGTTACTTTGTAGCCATGATTCACTTTCCTTTCTTTCTTCATTATTCTTTAGTTTCAGGCATTTATTTATGTATTTTTAATACATATCACTTCCTCATATTTGATTGATATTATGAATTGTTAATGCTTTTTTTTTTTTAACAAAAAAAATCTATAGAAAGGAAGGGATTTTTAAAAATAGCAGAAAATACTGTCCTGGCTGTGTATATATATGCTCCACTTCTGAACACTGTTATTTATTCATTTTGGTAAAATACATTCATTTGAAAAAATATGCATCGATGCAATTTTGACAGATGCCATCTGTATTTTTGTTTGCTTGTTTTTGAAGAGTTTTTTAATGTTTTTTTATTATTATTTTATTTTTGCAAGTGAACATGTGTATGCTTTAAAAATGTAAATGCAAAAGATGCCTATGAAAAAGTAAAATGAAAAAATAATGTGAAATGCCCACATTCTGTGCCATTGCCCTCTTCTGGATGAAATAGCAGACCTGCCACTGCTTTTGTATATGTTTTACTTCCCAATAACTGTGTCCAGACCATAAAAGCACATGATTCTAAAATATCAAGAAACTATCCAACCGTAGCCGAAGAAAAATTTTCTATTTGCATGGGGGGCAGAAAACATCTATTTTCTCCATGAGCTGTAATTTCATAGTGACGGGCACTCGCTCACAAACAGTCCACTTGTACATTACAGCCTTTAAAAGCAGTGTCCTGTTCCTGTTTGCTTTCTGTGAGTGGCAAATGCCAGCATGGTAGTGATGGTGTCTGATGTACGGAGAAAAAGCCATCTCTTGGCAGAATAATTACCCCGTGCTGATGTGTGTGCTACCATGGCTGCTTCACCTCCAGCCTGAGCGCTGGCTTAGTTGAAGCCTCTAGCTACTGCAGATGTACCCTGTGTATATATTTGCTGTGACACCAAACGTGTCACATTCACAGTTCACAACACGGCTTTAGAGTTCAGTTTCAACTTATTTGTTGCAAACAGGGATTTGTGAATGTAAGGAAGCTGTTTAGGAGAGGGTTTAAACAAACAGAATTTCACAGCCAACATTAAAGGTCTACATGACTGCAGCATTAGAAAGGTGAGGTTTGGGATTCCTAAGATCCCATGCTTGATTTACATACAGTGGAAAGTAGGGAAAAATAGAATGGGAGAAAAATTTACCTTCCAAGCTTCCCACATATCACCCCCAATAAACATATCTGTTCATGGGGGCATAGTCCATTCCCTCTGTCCCAAAGGAAAAAATATCAGAAGGTTATTTAAACCTAGCAAAAATCCCCTGAAAGGGGCTGCCATAATTTGTCATCCTCCACCTCATGCAAAACATACCCTCCATCCATGTGTTCCACTGTACAGCAACAAAATGGATAATAAAGATGCCAAGAAAGGTTCTTAACCGTATTTTTTATACTTTCTGTTTCACACATGAAAAAAAATCTGCAGGTGTTTTGAATAAAACATCCTATGTGCTTTATTTTCCTCATCAAAAGGCTGACAAAGAATGGCTTGTCTGTCACATACCTCCTGAAATGTCTGAATAGACATTTTTGGAAGAAACAGCGCTCCCAAGTATTGCTGGGTGGCAGGCCTGGGCAGCAGGTGTGTACAGATAGGTCAAACTGTTTGGATGCATGGCAAGCCAATACCTACTCTACAAGCAAACCTGAGCTTCCATGGATGTATTACAACTGAGCCTTTGCCAGTGGGTGTCACTAAAAATTAGCTGTAAGGGATTTCATTTATTTATTTATTTATTTATTTATTTATTTATTTATTTTCTGAAGGTGGCAGGAGGAGGCAAGAAAACCTGAATATTAAAAAAAAAAAGTATTTCAGGACTTATTTTTGGCCCCAAGCCTTGTTTTGAATCCTTCCTTTGGTCAAACAATGGCAATGAGATCAGAGCCAGGCATCTAGTGCCCTCTAATTACTTATCTGGACTGACCCTTGCAGTGAATAGCTGGTAGGAGGCCCAGATTGGTTGGGAAATGATTTCCTTGAAGTATCCTGCATGGATTCCCCGGTGGTGGTGGCATGTTTCTTTATGGGCTTCCTACGCTGCTCTCCCTCACGCAGTTGGGGAACGCCAGCCAGGTGACTCACTGAGGTTCTGCCCCATGTTTACTGCAACAGCCTTCTCCACTGGGACTTGGTTGCTGCATGGATCCTGACTTTCCCAAGAGCAACTCAAAGGGCTAATTTTAAATTAACAAAAGCTTTGGAAGGCAAAGAGAGGGGAAGGGGGAGGGGGTTTTCTTGCAGGAGGAAAGAGATGGCAGAAATAGACTCCTTCCTTTTTCCTTTCTCTTGTCCAAGATAAGGAAACATCACAAGCTAAAGGCAATTTAAAAACAACTTAAAAGGCTGATAAATTTAGTTACAAGTATTCCACTGGCTGGACAATCGAGATATAGAGCAAATCTTTAGCCACATTTTTTTTTTTTAGGAAAAACTACCAGTGGTCATGGCAAAGGGGCAAAACCAAAAAAACCTTCATAGTGCATACTACCACAGGACAAGGTCATAAACTCTTTAGAGAAAAGGTGGTCCAGTAGTTACAACACTGGGTTTTAATTTTTGCATTCCACTTAGGTCTCTAGCCAATCTAGGTTTCCTCTGCAACTTTGACAAAGTCACTGCAGCTTTTCTGTGTCTCAGTTCTCCACTCATAAGATGATAATAGCATGAAGTTGACTAGGAACAACAAATGAAAGGCTATGAACTTTGCTGAAATTATCATTATAGAATGAAAAGTTGTACCCAGGCCTTAAGAGGTCTCTCATACCCTCAAAATACAAGGGTGAAAAATTTCACTGGAGATCTCAGGTGTTCCTGTTACTTTCCAGTTCATGGTCCAAGTTTCTAACTAATGATATAACCTAAAATGTGTGAGCCTTACAGACTGGTCCTGTAGATGATGAGATTTGCTTCCTGAGCATATGAAGACAAAGGCAGACTTTCAGTGTGTCCCTTGGAAGGCTGGAAGCCAACCGATCCATTCACTGGAAAGGGAAGCTGAATTCACACCTCAACATACCTCGGTTGGAGATGTCCATCCACAGCAGGACTGGAACATAATGAGCATAAATATTTAATCTTCAGAAAGCCTAAAAGGAGATGTCCTATGCCATCTCAAAGACCTCACATTCCACTGCAACCAAGACCCAAACTCTTTCAAATCTCTACAAGGGTGAAGAAATTAATAATTCTAGGAGATAAAAACTGAGCATGATATATGAATATTTACGGAGATTTGGGGGACTGCTACAGCCTGGTGGCCCTTCTGTCAAAACTTGTGGAAGCAGGGAAATGCCATCAGAAAATGGCACTAACAATTACTCAGTACAAGTAAAGTTTTTTGATGGAACCAAATCTAATATAACCACACTAAATATTTAGATATTTAAATCCCGCTCATTTTATGTTTCTTGTCCACTGTCTTTTTGCTACTCTTACTGACTGTTTTCTCAGTAGGCTTTGTGTTGTATGGGGTTTGAGCCAACTTCTCAAGTCTGACAGGCCAACAAAGACATTCTATCCCTCGTTGTGGTGAAAATGAACCAAAACAGGTCAGCACTAACTTGGGGATATCTGTATAATGCTCCATTGTACTAAGTAAACATGTCTTTAATCTCTGTGTACCATCTGGAAAATAATAATATTTCTTTTATTTTTCCCTTTTGATTTTTTTTTTTTTTCTGTTGAGATTACAAGTATTAAAAGGCAAGCCCCTTCTCTTATTACACAAAGATAAAACAACACAATATAGCAAAGAGGCCAGAACCTGTTCCTTGGCCCTGAAGGCAAGTGGTGTGATTCATCTCATGTCCATAATGTTAAAATCTTTCTTCCATTTTAAAAAAGCAAGACCTCACCCACATTGCCTATGGGGAATAGTCTCTGACCAGTGATATTACTTGAATCATTTCTGAGAGTTGTCTGGGAAAGAGCAAAACTACACAGGGCAAAACTGTTCCAAGGAGCATGTTAACACTGCATCATTATGGAATATTGTAGGTCCAGCCATGGTCTTCTTTAATTTAATAGATATACCCAGTTTAAGTGTACAAGTGCCCAAGACAAAGTGCCACAAGGTTTAAAAGGGACTGTAGGCATTATCATAAAACAAATGAAAACAGATTTTTTTCCGGTTCACTTTTTGATTTTGCTTCTATTCATTCAAATCACTAGTCATGAACATCTCCCTGAAGGACAATACCGACCTGGAGGCAGCACACAGTCTCTACGCTATCATTCCTGCAGCAGACACTCTTGTACATGCCCAACAATTCTCTGTTGGTTTTCTAGCTTTGGAAAATCAGCACAATATGTTACACCAGCACTTGAGAGGAAAATGTCATTAAAGAACATGACTCTCTTGACAGAGCAATGGAGGTCGGTATTGCTTGGATTGGTTATCGTGTATTCAGTTGTCATATTTGAAACATGTGACTGTGAAAACAACACCAGTCACATAATCCTTCCCAAGGGTAGTGAGAAGGAACTGCTGGTGTAACAGAAAAAAAATAATAATAATAATAAAAAATAAAATAAAATCCAAATCTGGTTTCCAATTTCCTAATTTTTTAGAAGAAATTGCTCATCTGCAGCTAATCATGTTTTTGCCTTTTTTAGTCTCCAAGAACAATATTTTTTAAGGTGCTCCTAATGAGCTGAACAGCCTCGTAAAAGCTCACAAGAGACAGAGAGACTGTCAGAAACAAATCACTTTCTTTGGTTAAGCCTCACAAGACCTTGGTACATTCTTAACTGAAAAGAACACATCAAAGATTGATCTTCCTCCCACTTAAATCAGTTGGACTTTTTCTCTAAGGTGGGATCAGTTCCAGAACAGATTAATTAGAAATGTGTTTTGATAAAATGCTGTTATGTAGTATGAGGCGTATAACCAGAAAAGAAAATTAGGAGGAAACAGGAGATAAGTTAGGAAAACAGGAGAGACAGTTGGTGGTGACTTCCAAAGGGAGAAAGGCCAGGAAAGGCTGAGGTAGTAGGTTTCTAAATGAAGGGCTCGGAAAGAAATAAGAAGGGAGATCCACACAACCTCACCCTCACTTCTCGGGGGCTCAGACCCTTCTGGCTTGTGGGACACAGTGCCACAACCGCACCTACATTCTCAATAGCTTTGCCAATAGGTAAAGGCATTTATTCATAATGAAGTATTTCATGCGCTTTGGCAGAAAACCACATAGTTGCTGAACAGTTGGGAAAAAGTTTTGTCAGAGAGTCTGTCTGAAGACATGCCTCTAACACTGCTTGCTAGCGCTCTGTTGGGCTACATCTCAGATCTCAGATATAGTCAACCATTCCACCAGCAGACACTCTTGTGTACTCCCAGCAATTCTCTGTTGGCTTTTCAGCTCTGGGAAATCAGCAAAAGAACAGACTTACAATTTGTTCTGCTTTTGCTGTTTTGTTGTCTTTAATTATTATTTCTAATCTGTCTAAAAGAGCTCTCTTCCCCAAGCCCAGATGAAATTCTGAAAGTTCTTAACGCAGTCCTTTTACAGCAGATTCTTGCAGGTGATGTGGTTCTGATAGCAGCAAACTTCATAAACTGCTTTGACAGAACTCACAACACAAAACTTTCTGCACTTCCAGGTGCAGCCTTTGGGTTGTCTGCCGATGCATTTCTCATTTTCATTCTCTTCCTATTTCTGGAACCCAAATATTGTAGAGCACAGATTTTGAATCATTTTAACCCAAAACTGAAACTTCATTAAAGGCTTATTCATAAGTTATAGATTCAGATATAGAGAAAAATATACCTTCCTTTCTGCTCTTTTTGAAAATAAATTGCTTTTAAAAAAATGAAAACCTGCTTAAATTTTCATCTGTACATTTTATGATGAAGGAAAAATTGACAAACTTGAAATAATGTCTTCTTACATGTTTTCTTTGATACAACAGAGATTTGGCTAGGACAGAACATCAATCTGCCAGAATTATGCGGAAGGCGTAGGATTTGTGGTATTTCAGACCCAGTCAACACAATTAAGCAAGCTTTGTTCTATTTTGAATTCACAGAACATGTCCATCACCTTAGAAGTAACTTCCAGAAAGTTTTGTTTTGTTTTATTTTGTTTTGTTTTGTTTTGTTCTTAAACCATGCTAGTTCCAGGCTGATTTCCCGAACATTTGTTTCAAATCCAAATGAGAACTTCTAAGGAATTATGAGCTGAAACTCTAGGTCCTTAACAAGACTTATCTGTTAAGGAGAGAGATGATCCTTGCACACAGAGGTCTGTTTAACTTCAGACCTTGCTGTAAGACCTTCTTCTGTCACTGCAAGATTAATATTTTCAGTAGAATCTGACATCTCTGTGAAAGAAATAGAGCTGTAATTTTCAACAACTGTGTCCAAGCTTGTTAAGCAAATGAGAAATAAAACAATTTACCAAGCCTTCTTATGTTTAAGCAGTGTTGGTATATGCTGATATATTAAATAAATAATTAAAAATAAAGATAAAAAAAGACCTCAATGCCTTCATTAACATATATGCATATTACTCTTTATTAGTTTGTAAATTCATGGAAACCATATCTAACTCAGCCTTTTTAAAGCTGTAATATCCCCAAAGGATCATAACTCAAAATTCCATGTAGAGCCAGGATTCCATGTAGAGCCAGGATTTGTGAAAGTTAAATTAAAAAATAATAAAAAAAATTAAAAAAATAAAATCAAGCAAGCTTCATGTGACTTCTCAATAGATGCAAACAATTTTAATAAAGCTAAACTTCTGCCTGGGACCTAAATGTCCAATTATTTTTATTTCATTTCCAATTTGTTTTGGAGCCCATAAGGGATAAGAATGATTTGTGCCAGATACTAAAATGCACAGTTTAGACTGTGGTTGTTGAGTATTATTTATTATTTTATTATTTATATAAGCAGAAAGATGTGGAGAAGAAATAATTACAAAGCATCTTCTGGGCTTGCTGCACTCTGAGTTTCCAGATTCATTTACTTATATATTTATTTAGGTAACCATTATGAATTTAAACATTATTTACCTGCTAACACTTAATATTTCAAAATTCAAAAGCTGGGTTCCACTTTTTCATACTGAGATATCTCAAGGGAGATGCTTATATATATAAGGGTAGGTAAACATTCAGGAATAAAAACATTTTTGAAAATTAGATCACTTTGCTGTATATGTTTGAGCCCCCTCCCTTTTTTTTTCCTCCCCTCCTGGTGATTTAACATTGGAAGGAACTTTTCTCTGGCATTTATCATGCAGCAGAAGGAAGTTTCCCCTTACAGTTTACAACAGAATATCTACAACTTAACCTAGAATCATAGAATATCCCAACTTTGGAAGGACCCACCAGGATCATCAAGTCCAACTCCTGTGTCCCTAAAGGACCACTGAAAAAACAGACCCTATGTCTAAGAGCATTGTCCAAACACTTCTTGAACTCTGGCAGCCTTATTATTTTCCAGAAATAATATTAGAAAAGTGGGATACAGGATGTCTTGGGGATTCTAGTGTTAAAGCAAACTGTGTGACACATTTCTGTTCTCTTCTCAGTTCTTATTCTTACAGAATAAGCCAAGAGAGACATTAACTACAGCAGATACAAACTAATGATTCTGTTTGCTCCTTGGCATGCGAAGGCTCCAGGATTATCCACTCCACACAGTTTCCCTAAAAGGAGAGAAGCATAGTAGGCAATGCACTCTATAAATTGCTTCTCAGGGAATTTTAAGTGAGCATTCACACAGTAATGATTCTCTTCTGCCTCCTTGGGCAGGGAAAGGCCCCATTTGCTCTTGCTCAGAGTAATTTTTCAGCACGTTTGCCTTAGTAGGAGCACTGCTTTTTTCACATCCCCATTTTCTGTTGAATCAGTGATTTGGTTGTTTCAGTTCCAAGTTTTCTTAATGTTTTCCTTTTTTTTTTTTTTTTCCTATGAACATTTGGTAAAGAGTCTTTTATTTTTGCTCAGGCTCCATGTCCTGACTCATTATTTTCACAAAATACACCTGGCTGATGACTTTGCATCTTTCCTTCTTTGGTAAAAACTGCATGGATGTACCAATTTATTCCCAGTTGCAGAAGTTTTCACCCTAATTAACTGACACAAAGATGTCAGTTGGTGTCTTGGTGTAGCTTATTCTTTAATCAATTAGACATAGTTTTTGACATCAAATGAATAGAATTTTTGTGTTTAAATCAAAGCTCTGTTTTGTCTAGAAACCTGCTAGTTGCTTACCCAGTTAATCCATCTGTCCATATAATCATTTGTGTGGGGAACCGTGTGTCACTGATCATGATCTTCATCTTAGCATTGACACTGCAACATGACTATAAAAGCAAATGCAGCTGAACCAGGCTAGCCCAATGGATTAAGTAACCACACAAAGATCCAGAGATCTTTGACTTTAGTTACCTTACACAATGTTGTATTTCTATTTTATCTATATTTGATTAATTCTATGCTTTGGGAGCTACTGAATTAAGAGCTTGTTCTCAATGATGGAGCTTTACTTTATTCCATAGACGGCAAAGCTTTTTTTTTTTTTTTTTTTTTTTTCATTAAGTGGGTCATTAGAAATGTCTATAAGACTTTTCTGTTAATTACTCTACAAGGATTATGCCAATATTGACAGGAGGTATTTAAGACAAAGTGATACTGATTTAGAAGTATTTAAAGGCAAGTCAGTAGTTCTCTGATTAATTCTCATACAAATAATCAGTTTCTAATTTTGCAATATCCACTCAAATTCACATGGTAATCTCTTTTGATTTTGCAAAGAAATCCTTAGTGCTAAAGTATGAAGATGCCAGTTTTATTATCAAACTTCATGCTCTTTAGAAACAGGGATGGAAAAATATAACGCATTCAACAAAGATCTTCCTAAATATCCTTAAGTGTATCAGGGCAGAAATAAACATACACAACAATTGGATGATGGTACCCTGTCCTTGATCTGAAGTCATCTTTTATCTTTGAATCTCCCTTTACCGCATTCTGATCATGTGTATTGCTTTTTTATTTATATATCTATAATTAAATATGTAGCACATTATATTTTTCTTTTATTTTCAAATTGTTGAGGTGCAAGCAGGAAGATTTTATGATTCACTTTCAGTTTTGCTTATTTATTTTTACACATAACAGTATTTAACTAAATATTCTACATGGATGCAACTCTGCTAATGCTATAATATTTACTGAAAGTTACAGACCAAAACTCAATCAAAGTACAGTTTATTTATTTGTTTCAAAATAAATTCTGAATCAGTACTGTGGAGCTATTTAAAAATTTCTGAGATCTGTTCTTTTTCTCAGTATCAGCAGATGCTCCAGTGCTCTAAGCAAATGAAGTTTGCTCAAAGCTTTTCTCTTTGTAACTTGTAGTGCTCAGGGATTGTTAGAAGATTCTGTCCTCCCTGAGCCCCTCTGGTATAGGGTTTACTCAATGAACAAAATGATTGATTTTGTGTGCTATGACTCAGCACAATTGCTTGTTTTTATCTACTTATGTCTTCATATTCAAACTTATGTCTACTTATGTTTTCATATTTAATTTCAGACTCCTTTTCTCTTGCCTTCTTCCCTAAGCTCAAAAAACTGTGACTTTTCACCAAATATTAATACATTAATAACAAATTTTGGTGTCATGTACAGCACAGATGCATTCAGAAAGACATACGCAACCTTAAGTGGGGATGCCACATGCTGTTATTTTGGGGTAAACCAGCCATTTCATAGTTTTGCTTTGGAGAATGTTAGGAGCATTCATGGCTCTCACTCTTAATTTATAAAAGGGCAACTACAGCAAGGCTTAGTTTATTTGTTATAGTAGCAATCAATTTGGCACATTCTGGCACTGTCACTGAAAGCAGAAGAAAGTCACCAGAGGCCGTTTCCTACACGCTGCACTGGAATTGCTCAAAAATCTCATCTGGAAAACAGCCGTTGAGGCCTGAGATCTTAAAGGGCTTCTCTTGTGTAAATGACACTGATCACGATGCTGGAAAAAAAGTAGTTAAACTCTCTTGAAAGCCAGAAAATAGCTTTTGGTTTTGTAATTTTATTTATATATATATATATATATATTTCTGCAGATTGAGCATGACCTGCAAAGGAGGGGACTGCTGAATCTGCTGCCTAGAGGGTCTAATTTCAGGGCTGAGATCTACTTGTTGTCTTCTGGATATTAAGATGTTAGACTCCTGTGTGTGAGGTAGTCATGTTCAGCACAATTATGGTCACTGGAGAGATGGTCACTTTCAGAAATGGATCTGTGTTTTCCCAAAGTAGCTCTTAAAGCCAGATCGGGAGGAGGCATCAGTTCATCTAAGCATAAATGAAATGCAGTTTGTAGACTGAATGACATGTTTAGATGTAACATTTCAAGCTTAAAGTTAAAAGTGACTGTTTCCACCTCAAGAGGACAATAACATTTAGTGAAATTGCACTATTCATCATAAAGGGTTCTACGTATCATACCACCATTTCACACACCTGCCTACACTTATACCTCAAGCTAATCATGTCTTTCCCAAGGGGATGAAAAAGCAAAGCCCTTTCCCTCATTTTGCTCCAATTTTCTATGCAATGGAAAATGGACTAGTGCTGCAGCAAATGAAATGTGTTTGTACTTAACCTGAAGCGACACTTGTTTTAAAACATAATGTAATGAATTGTGTTGTTTGGGCAGCTCAAATGAGTATCAAGGAGAGTCTAAACTGCACAGCAAACCTGGTGCAGAAAGATAGCAGTGATTGTAAGAAACATAATAGCCATGTTTTTGGCATGCAAACTGATCAAATCTTCTGGAGGACCATCACTTTCCCTACCTAAACATGTTGCTTTGTTTCACCGGTTGGTTTCTCTTTTCACACTTAAAAATATGATTTGCATACTTATATAGCCAAACAACTGGTCATGAGTATAAGAACCTTCCTAGGAAATCATGATCAAGATGGCTTTTCCTTAAAAAAAAAAAAAAAAAAAAAAAAAAAAGCGTCTTTTATTTTCAAAATCCATAGAAATAAACTGGGAAGCACAAACCACAGATGAAAATAAAGGTCATAAGCTGGTAAAAAGCAGGTGAGCATGTCTAAGCAGAAACTATTTCTGAAATTGAAGAACAGAAGACAGCAGACATGCATATACAACAAGAACGTGGGCAGTGGCTTCACTTTGGATTTTGATCATCAAGTAAAATTATCCATGATATAAAGATAATTCAGGGGGGCTTTAGCTGACCACAGGCTGATTGTTCTCCTTGGGTAGCTCCAGGAGCCACAGAGTCAGGTTGCTTCACTGGCAGTAATTATATTATTGGGTTTCCCCACCTGCTGTAATTCCTTGACTTCTTGAGGAGCTTTTGTAGTTATGGTGATTAGCTCTTTATTTCATACACTAGCAGATAAGGAAAAATCTGCCTGCTGCCCAGTTTATTGCTCTTTCAACATGGCACCAGCCTTATTTGCCCATGTTCTGATCTGAGAATATCATTCTCTTCTGTTTCCCATTGCCCAGACTTCATTAAGTTCCCAAGGGCAATGAGTACATCTCATCATCTCATTGTACTCTTCCTTCCAGTCAGCCAATATCAATCACCAGCTTCCACTCATCTGTGTCTGTGAAGGTTTTGAGATCCTATAAAACTTTTCCTGAAATAAAACTACTGTCTATTTATTATTGTATGCTTTTCCCTTTGGCCCTCCCGCCGGGGGGGGGGGGGGGGGGGGGGGGGGGGGGGGGGGGGG